>JAEAOA010002219.1:182500-785000 GCA_016746295.1 Potamilus streckersoni | reverse complement strand
CTCATTTTTATTTGTTAAGAGTAAAATGAATTCCCGAATTTATATTCATAATATTCAATATAATATGTAAATTTCGTTTTATGGTCACCAAATGTTTAAAAATAATTGTATGATAATCAATGAAATAATATATTACAAGTGTCAGCCTTTTGATGTTTGACGCATGCTATTCCATTTGACTACCATTCTGTGTAGGAATGAAAGCTATTAATATCTGCCGAATTTAGAATATCCTGTGACAAGCATCATTCCACTGACGAGACCTCTATTTTCCATGTTGATAAGGTAAGTATAACATATTGCCAAACTTTATAACTAGTACACTTACTAATCTCTGTTAATTTTTGTCTACCTTAATTTTAATATATGGGATCCTCGAAAGTTTCCTTTTGTAAACTTGTTCTGCCAAAGCTCTTCATTTGCAATATGGCATTATACCCTAGTGATCTTCGTGTATTGAATTAAAGATCATGCATTAATGGACTGTCTTGCTGCTCTAATTCATCTTTATGTTTTCACCAATAAATCTCCTTTTTATAAAACTTTTCTAATTGTCATCTAATAATAATTCCCTGTGAGTGAAATTCTGAGTTTTGTTTTCGTATCCCAACTTTAGTGATGTTTATGAAAATTCATTCAAATCTCTCCAAACGAACTCGCAAAACTCAACAGCGAATCCATATAAATTATGGCTGGTTTAATTTTTCTTGTTTTTTATTTAATCATTTATGCTAAATCAAACCCAGAAAGGTTAACTCACCCTCGTACGCGTTTTTCACAGAAATTGTAGGTTCTTTCATGCATGACGAAATGTTCGCTTGTTTATAGAGTACTATTAGTTTTGCTTTTATAAAGTTTTCTTTTGAAAAATCTTTTTTGCTGATTCAATAAGTAGTATAGGAAAACCAGGTTTTCAACTCACTTTGTTTTTCTTACCCTCCAAACAAGTATAAATTATAGTCCTAAATTATCCCCCACCCCACCCCCTTTTTTTTTTTCCAAAATAAAACAGGGTTTTGACTCACCCTCCCCCACCTCTTTTTTTTCCCCCTACTACTACCTGTAAACAGGTATTTTGTAACCAAACAAAACAACAGGTGTTGGAATGTGATAAGCTCTTTACACAGAGGTGACTAATTTGTTAGAACAGCGCATGTGTGGAATACAATTATTCTAAAGACGGCAAACGGGTTTTTACCACAAGATAACAGGATGAAAATTAAACTGTGTATTAGAACGTTTCAGTTAACAAGGTGGAAATTAAACTAGCATTAGAATGAAAATGATATTATTTTATATCTCGTTACCAATGATTAATGTTTCAACTGTTGATATTAAAAATATTTCACTATCACGACTATAGATACTAAATTTTACTTTACCACTCACACAGCGACGGGACTCAAACAGATCTTTCATTTCTGGTTTGTTCAGAGGATATTTTTTTGTTGATAAAATATACCTTTGACCGATCGAGATCAATTGTGAGTTTAGTATAGTTTTGTTGGCTAATGGGGCTGTGAAAGTTTTTTAAATTCCGTTAGCAACTTTTGATACAATTGTTCGAGATAATTGAAATACATGCTGTCATCAGATCTGATGAGCGAAAGTTTTAACTTGTCACATGTTCCATTAAAACATATACCTGATGTTTCATTATTAAATTCAACTGTCAATTGTTTACCGTCCATCATTAGATATTTGATGTTACTATTGTAGCTATTGTCATTGTCAAATTTTCAAGCATTATTTTATAAGTTTAGATAAAATTTCAGTTGGAAAAGATAATGTCGAGTATAGATCTATCATCATAACAATACCCAAGGGCAAATGTATCTACCCCATTTTCACAATAGCGTTTGTCATCAAAATTATACAATCCACGTTTGATAATGACATCTGTTTCGAGTTTATGATGATTAGTTCGAATTGCCATAGCTCTCATAAAACTAACACCACCATCAAGCGCATACCTGTAGTCATCAAATTTCATAAACTTTTTAACAAAATTACGAGGCAGACCTTTGGCTTTTTTCGTTATTTTATTATTATCTAACAATACGGCATACATTTTACTACGTAATCCGATAAAGTATTTGATAGCGCTCGAGTTCATTTCATCTTTAAACTTACCAATAACCTTTTTATTTGTGTCGTCATGAAATTTACTGTCACGTGGATAATCGGAAAGATCAAACAGATGTCGATTATTGTACATGTCCTGATAGATGTCCTCACATTCAATTTCATACACGAGTGAATCAGTATCAGTAAACAATAATCTACTAGCCGGCCACTGATTTTTAACAAAAGTGTAATGAAAATCGTACATCATCCACTTTGATAAATCTAACACTGCAGCTCCAACATAGATCGGCTTGTTTAGTTTTAGATTTGTTTTTCTTCTTTGTATCGCAACAAGATTTTCATTAAATATTTTCATGCTCACAAAATCATCGTCTGACACAAGTTTGTTTCTGCGATTGACATCATTAACTATTTCAATATTTACACGTTTCCTAATATTCTCCATCGTCTTACCAAAAACGGAATTGTTCATCAGTTTAAAGAAGTTTTTCTCAAACTCTGTTTTCGCTGCAGCTCTTCTTGAAGTGTTGGAGTTAATATAACCTCTCATCCACGGCGACTGATTAAATTTTAGTACACGATGAACTTTTCTCAACACAAGACCAGCATCGACTGCTTGTTTTAAAACTTTGTAATGCAAAACATAATTTTTCTTATCAAGTAAATTTGGTACTAGTTTCTTGACCATGGAATGTTGCCTTGGTGATGCTAACGCTTGTTGTTCTTTTGATAACAAACTATAATCTATAACCATCGATTCCGCACAGAAAGGGTAATCGTTATGTAATTTGTGTAGCGAATTTGGATAATCAAGATCAACTTCAACGAAATAGGAAACATCGTCAGGTATCTTTTTTTCTGTCTCTGATAGAAATCGATCAACCGTGATCCAATGAAATCCGCTAAAAGGCATTGGTTCTGCCATCGAACCACCGTAAAGATTATTACAATCTAGATAAATTATATACTTCGAAGGAAGGTCAGGGTTATACTGTTTCAGGTATTTGTTGTTTGCTTCAGCATATTTTTTTGTTATCACGCTAATACCACCTCGGATACCTTTTTCAATAAAATTGAACATATCAACATCAGTCAGTAATTCTAACCTTACCTTACTAAACTTTAGCAAAGCATCCCATGACAACCCAGGGGCAGAATAATACCAGCAAGGATCTAGTCCATAATTATTATAACTCACTTCACGAAAACTTTCAAAAACATCTGCTAGTAATAACACGTCAGTTTTCAGGTATAAATCATGATAATCACCAAAAGTCTCACAATCAAACTCTTTCCAGATATCTTGTGCATACCTGTACTCATCATCAGTTATATTTTCGTTTTTAAGTTGTGAGTAAAATTTGTCTTTGTCAGGTAAAGATATTTCATCAAATTTACTCCAATCGTCGAGGTATTCGTATGGAAAAACTCCTTTTTTAGCTAGTAGATTAAATTTATCTCCAAAACAGTCTCTTAGGTTATCAAATTTACTACAACCTTTCACTAACTCATCTAACGAGGCTGCCATAAACTGCAGGCTGTCAATAAAACGTAATTTACCTAGCGTAACTGACATGTACTTTTCAAAATTATTTGGGATGCATTTGATGACGTTATCGAGTTTTAGATGAGCTTTTATCTCAGGATCACCAAAAGCTTCTACTATAATATGGCTATCATATCCTCGAAAATTGTGAAGAATAACTGGAATAAAATCTGGAGCATGAAATTTTAAATTACACTGATTATGAGCCGCTCCACGATACTGTCCAGTCAAATGACAATGGTCATGTACTTTTTTATCATCGTCAAAAGCTTTTTCACAAATATAACAAATTTTCGCTTGCTCGTGATCAGATTCTTGTTGAGGTGTTAATTTTAACATTGGCGTTACTTTTTTCAAATGAGTAAATATATTATCAACTTCATTAATCAACTGCTTGAGAAGCCAAACAGCTGGATTTTTACCTCGATAGAGTTGGATTGGTTTAGATAATCTAGAATCAGTACAACAAACTACCTTATACGCTACTCCACACGGAACATGATTTTGAACTTTTCTTGTACTCGATTGATTAGGATTATTTTCTACACCAAGTACAGGTTGAAGTAGGCATTCGAAATCAGCGTATATGACGAAAGGAATTTTTAGTTTGTGATTATGATGGACAAACTGTAACACACTATCTTTTTTAGATGGCATTGTTATTCTTTGCACATCACTACAGTACTGCAAATGCTTTTGTAATGTTTCATTGCTTGTACAGCCATGCAAGCAGCGGTAACAAAAGAACTTTTTGTTCTTATCCTTATTGTACTGTCTACCAACTAGTCCGTTAAAGTTTTTAATCCAAACATAATGATTTTTGTAGTACAGTAAATTTATAGTTGATTGTGAAGCTTTTTCTGAAATATATCTCGGATATACGTCCTCCTTTTCATCTAGTCCGAAAACGTTAATTGAAACATTATTCTGCTTTTCAAATTTTGGTATTTGATTTTCTGCCACTGGAAAGTTAATATCTTTAAAATTTAATCTAGACACATGACTGATATACCTTTCAACACGAGTAGCGTTTTTTTCTGCTGGGAATAGTGCGGAAAGAACAGCCCATTGGAAACATTTGTTATCTACGTTTTTGATGTTTATACACATCTTTTACTTTTTATTTTTGGTGGCAGGTCGACGTATGAACTACCTCGTAATACATTATATTTCATCGTGTGAAACAATATTCCTTTGATCATTTCAAACTTCCAACCCGAACCTAATTGACTAAATTCCTCTATTTTTTTTCCAATTTCTTGGTGTATTTCATCAGATAGTGATAACAGATCAGTCCCAAGCAAAACACGTCTCGATTTTGCGTTAATATAAGGTTCTGCAATTTCCTTGTTAGTTAATTCTTCCATTATAACTAACTTTGAAAATATAACATGATATTGCACAAATAATCTGATACTTTTGTGTTTTTCGAGCTCACGTTTTACAATTGTCTGTAATAGGTGGTAAAGATTAGTTGCAGTAAAATTTACTAAAACAATTTGATTATCAAACTGATGACTATTATCAAAACCTGCAAAAGCAGTCGCTATTTTATTAGGTTCTCCCATAAAGCTTCTCTTAGCTATATCACGCAATTTTAACATTATTATACTATAATGTAATATCTAATTGATAATTTTTTCACACTGCGCATGCGCTAAAAATCAATTAGAGATAAAAAAATATCACCTATAATATAATGACAGCAAATCTAACAAACACATGTGAGCAAGAAACATATCAAGTTCACCCAAAATATAACTTTATCTCACACTGCGCATGCGCTAAAAATCAATTAGAGATAAAAAATATTACCTATAATATAATGACAGTAAATCTGACAAGCGCACGTGAGCAAGAGATTTATCAAATTCACCCAAAGTATAACTTATACGCTGGAAATGTAATTGGTTCGGTTATTAACATTAAAACTAGAATACCTGTTGGCAAATTAACGTCAGCGGGTTATAATATTAGTGTAAAGGGAGATAATGCCGAGAGGATTGCAATATTTAGAAAAGATTTTATTTACACGTTGTTCTGCGATGATATTCCAGAGGGACAGCGTGTATATCATTATAATGGTAAAGTCACTGATGATAATATTGAAAATTTATCCTTACAAGATGAGTTTCAGCCGCACCCAGTATTTGATTTATACGAGGCTAACGATCGCGGTATTATTAGAAATAGAAAAACTAAAAAAGTTCTTAGTAATATTAGCAATATGGGATATATCAGGGTAACTGTTAGAGGAACATCAACAAATCAAGTTCGTTATCTTGGTCATAGGTTTGTTTATGAGGTGTTCAATGGATCTATACCCAATGGTCTTGTTATTAATCACATCAATAATATACAAACTGATAATCGATTGGAAAATCTGGAGATAGTAACGCAACAGGAAAATGTGAGAAAAGGAAAAAATAGTAATGGTATTAATTTTAGATGCCCAATAAAACCTGTTATTTCAAAAAACCTCGAAACGGATGAGGAGATCGAATTCAAATCGATTTCAGCTGCGGCGAAATATTATAAGATAAATCCCGCAGTCGTAAAAATTATAGCTGATGGAGCAACAAAATCAACTTTTTCAAGAGAATACGATGCTAGAATTGGTTTTAGATATGATATTTGATAGCTCGGTTTTAGTCAAGCAATGATGAGCAAATGCTATGATATCATTGTGATTAAATTTTAACGTTGTTACTGCATTTTCATTAATTTTATCTTTTTCTGCTTCTGTTAGTAATATTTTATGAGAATCACCTTGCATTACAATAACATCAACACTATAACCCAACAAACATTTTCTTACCGCTTCAGCTAGTTCGTTATAATTTACTATATTAACTTTTTGGTGATATTTTATCTCATCGGTCATCTTATAATAATAAATTAGATAAAAATATATTATAATAATGGACTTGATGAAACGACTCGCTGAACTCTACGAAGAAGATACTAGTGATAAGGTCGTCAGTGATAAGGTCGTCAGTGATGATGTCATACATAGTATTACATTTTCCAAAGATTTTATAGACAAATCTGTTGGTTATAGCGAAGATGATATTTTATATAACAAAGAATCTGATGATGATGGTGAAATAGTCACTGTTGCTGACAGATCTAATTACAGCAGATCAACAACTAAACGGTATAATGTCAAGTATCACATTGCTAAGCAGCTAATTAAATTTAATTTTACCGTTGCCGAACAACAACTGTTCTGGCAGTTAATCAAACCTTTTTTAAATATCAAGATCCAGGCCGACAGAAAAATATCAAATTCGATTTCATATTTGTCAAGATTTTTAATCTAATGACGATCTCTAACGATCGTAAGCAGTATCTAATATCATTATGTAAACCAGTAAAATGTAAATCTGTCAAACAAAAGTATGAGTTAATTTATAATAGCATTATATCATAATCTGCTTGGTTGGGATCCAACTGTTAAATTTATCACTATACCCACGCCATTTGACTAAACTTTTATCCCCTTTTTTTCTAATCACTTTCTCGATAACAAAAACATCCTGATCAGTTTTCTGTAGTTCTTGTTCATAAAAACTACCTACAATCGGTTCCCCTGCCAGATCTTTTAAAACATATGTTACAGGTAATGTTAAAAGTACCTTATCAACCACAAATACTTCTTCGCTCCAGTTCGGAGTAAATCCTTTTGCAAACACCTTTTTCATCAAAGAAATTCTAACTTTATCACCAACCTTAAATTTATGTCTGCGGTACATGTTTTCATTTGCTAATATTGGATTTTTAACAGCTTTTTTAGGTGTCATTTTGATGGTTCGATGTTTCGTGTTATTATATTCGCTTACGATTTGAGAAAGGTCATCGATGTACCTGTTGGTGTTTTTAGCTGTCATATGTTTGTGTATTTTCTCGTTTAGCGTGCGATTAAATCTCTCAACAACAACGCTTTTACCTTCGTTTCCTGTAACATACCTTTTTATATTATTTTGTTCTAGAAACTGTTCAAACTTTTTGTTAAAAAACTCAGATCCGTGATCAGTCCAGATTTTGTTTGGTTTTCTTTCTGTACTCGTTATTATCTGCTTTAGCGCATCGGTCATTGAAGTTCCTGTCTTATCTGAAACAGGTACACTGAAAGCATATTTGCTAAAAACGTCTATAACATTAAACAAATACCTTTTTGGAGCGCCATCAGTGCCAACATTAAACTGAGCTAGATTAGATACATCCACCAAATCTATTGCCCAGATATCATCTACACCATTAGCGACAACTTTACGTCGTGGAAACTTTTTTTTTTAGGTTTGTGTAGTTCGACTGCAAGATCATCGTATACTTTATTTCCCCAATCGTGAGGTGATTGACGAGACTCTCCGAGTCCAAGTTTATATTTTGCTCCAATTATTCCCTGAACAAATTTTCTATCAAAACGTTCTCGTAGATTTGTTGGCTTCATATCACGTAATTCGTCTAACATTACTTTATCACAATCTAATTTTGAGTTTTCATGATCACGATAACAGATATCATGACGCATTGCTATTGCATCCACTTGATTGTAAGGCTCTTGTCCTGGCAATGGATTGTCGTTTTCATCTAGTTGTTGATCTAGTGGATTCCACGGACCAGTATACCGATGCCCTGGCAATGTCCAACCGCCTTTTGGTTTTGGTAATTTTCCAATTAGTTTATGTATATCTATACCTGACCCTATTATTTCTCTGTTGTTACAACATTGACAGTATGCGACAATTTTATTTTGCTCAATACACAAATCTCTGTCAGAATCACAGTTGCATATCATTCTATATTTTTAGTCGTCGACTAAAATAATATTAGGATAACCAGATCCTAGCGACGTCGCTGGAGATACTATCGCTGGGGACGTTTTCTTTAAAAATGTATTTTTTCTTTTTCCACAGATTGCACAAATACTTTTTAATATTATCCTGTTGTTTTTTGTTTTTTCTGTTGTTTCATTAATACCTTCTGTTTTAGTTTTACACTTGAGACAGTATGTTGACATTATTATACTTATAAGTTTAGATAAAATTAATTGCGATCTCATCATTAGCGTGAGAAGGTTGCTTATCAAACTGTAAAATAAATTTTAAAAAATTAAGATTTCTGCTCATCTGTCGGATAAACATAATACAATAATATCCGCAAGCAGACGTTCCAACAGGTTGGAGTTGATTTGACGAATAATATACTTTTGTAAATTTTTTTTTCATATACTTTTTTATTACATCGCTTGGAGGAAGTCCAAACGAGTCAAAATAATTATTATTATAAACTGCTACCCAATGCGTACCAGATCCGTCATTAAAATCTTGTATATTAATAACACATGAACTTACAGCAGATGGTGATTTTATTGCTGAGAGCTCATCTTTAGAATAAACTCCGTGAAATCCAGGAACTGCTTTTAACTTATCAATGATATCAAAATTACTCAACGGGGTCGACGAGTTCCTGGTAATGTTAGACCACGTCCGATTCCTAAAAGATTTGGCAGCAGACTTCCCGCTAGTCCCGCCAAAAGTGGAGCGAACGGAATAATTCCTCCTTGTTTTGTTTGATTGCATATGCATTTGCACTTTGGTGTTGGTGATTTTGTTTTTATTACTTTCTTTTTTTTTGTTGTTGGTGATTTCTTTTTCTTTTGTGGCATTATAATATATTATTTACATAAAATTTACAATTTTTTTATTCCACTTCCACGAATGATACCATTACCTTTGACTGCTTTCTCCGTTGCGCCAGATATTGCTCCAGACGCTGCTGCTATTCCTAATGTGCCTAAGACTGGTAAAAGTTTAGGTATTATTGTACTAGTTAATACTGATAATGCCGGACCAAGAAAACCACCTTCTTTTGCCATCGCTGTCATTTGTGCAGCACTCAAATTTAAAACAAAAGTTTTTTTACGATCATACTTTTTTACTTGATTTTTTGTTAGCATTAATTTTGTTAAAACACCATCAGAAATATTAGGATTGATTTTTAATGATACCTGTTCTCGCTTTGCAGTAGCAGCTACTAATTTTTTAACTTGGCCATCAGTCAAATACACTTCTTTTACAATATACTTTGCCATTTTATATAACAACTGTAGATTAAACTTGAACTGTCATTTTACCTCCAATAGAATCTACCGTGATAAATCTATCACTAATCACTAATGCGTATACGTATAACGGCGCTACTGGAACCGCCCCAAGTGTCCAGGTAATTTCAATATCCGCTGTGCTGTCTACAGCTCGCTCGTTATGTTTACTAACATCAAAATGAAATATAGGATAAAGCGTACGAAATTCTTCTACTGATATTTGAGTTCCATCTTCAACATCTTGATATTTTTGTATTGCGTCAAGCAGGTACATGTACGGTCGAGAAATATTTTTATTAGCATCATCAGCAAAATTACACTCGATAGCTCGTTCTGGATATTGCTTTGAATTTAATCTAGCGTATATTCGTCTGACATCAGCGTGGTCAAATACTGCATTATTTTGTTGTTGGTTACCTCGTCGAGCTTGTTGTTGAAATACGACAAAGATATTTCTCGGCAGTTGTTCGCTTGATGTTGTTGTGACCCTCCACGTGTAGTCAGTAGTATTTGGAACCGCTGTCTGATATACCTTATGCTGCTTAAAGTAAATTCTGTTTGTATGCTTATCAAGCGTGTTATTTAGTTCTGACATTTTAGTGATTGATGGTGTTATACGTGGCATCCACAAAGAAAGTTTGTTTATGATAAACTGTACATCAGCCCCTCCAGATCTAAACAAGCAATCGTTTTGGTCTGCTCGATCTAAAATAAGAGTATGTTTTACTCCGCGAAATACTTTATCATAATCGCGACAAAAGCCGAAAATCATGCTTAGCGGAAGCATCATTGTAATTTGACGTGATCCTGCTGCAAGTTTTCTTCGCCTAGCAAAACCTTCGTTATAGCGTGGATTTCTCACATCAAGTGTGTTAAGAAGTAAATTTAACATCGCAGTACCGTCTGCAGCTGCAGCTGGTGGTGTTATATTTAGATTATTAAAAGCTGCTGTAAGAGAAACTCTTGTAGCGTCTGCATTAGCAGCTGCACCTGGTGCAACAATACCTAGCGCGTCTGCATTAGCAATGAGAAAATTTCTCACAATTACAGTATTTTCATCAGCATTAGCTCCATGTACTATAGCGCCTCTCTTTAAAAATTCTGTTGATTCAGCTATACCCCGTCCAGTATCTTTAAACCACATCATATTAGTTGCAGTTGATCTCGAGTAATCGTCGGAAAATGAAATAATATTGAAAATTGTACTTGCAACTTGTAGATGACTTGAAATATCTTCTACAGTTTGATTGGCCAGTTGATATCTAGCACTTTTGAATAGACTCCAACCGTTATTTATAAGAGCTACTTCTGCTCCAACTGCAATTGCAGCAGGTGGATTAGCTACTGTCATAATCTGACCACGAACTTCTAACATAGCCTTATGTGGCAGTAGAAATACATCTTCGTCTCTGGTGTTAAAGGTTCTAATACCAGTTTTATTTGGTTCGTTAGAATTTTCATCAAGGTACTCAACAAACTCGAATTCTGTCACATCGTTGTCGATGTCATAAGTTTCTGTTAACTCGAGATAATTTTTAGTAGACATTTTATTTTATTAGATTATATAAAATTTTATTGCGGCATTGTTACTTTAGATATTAATTTTTGTATGATCTGCTCGCCCTTTGGTGATAATAATTTTTTTGTTGTTGTTATCATAGCTTTTTGAGTTTCTTTTGTTGGAGCGATTTCTGAGATAGCTTGTTTTATTTCAGATGCAGTCGGTGGATCTCCTTTTATTTTATTAGCTATTTTTTGTCCCACCGCAGTCCCAGCGGCAGATGCAGCCCCAGTTGCAAAAGCTTTACCCGCGTCAATAGCAATTGGTGCAACTTTACGCGCTAGTCCTGGAATATTTTTAATAACTTTAGTGAATATATTTCCAAAAAATCCTCCTACTATTTTTCTTCGATAAACTTTTTTTCTTTGTTTCATTATATTTGATGTTTCATAATTTTTACTTTTGCTCGCGTAGATGTAAATAATAAGTTACAACTTCATTACTAACATGTAACTGTTTTCCTGATTGATCTGTCAACTGCATCCTTATACTTGATATTTGATCTTCAACGTTTAAAGGATAATATATAATATGTCGTGGAGTTATTTGCATGAGAGAACCTGGCGGGACTTCTGGTGAGAAACTGTAAATCGTTTGACCTTTGCTACCTTTTGATGTATAAGAGCCAGAAGCAGTAGAGCAATTAACTAATATTGTATTTACTTCCGTTATATTTGCTGGCAGTTCACTGTCATATGTAATAGGCTGATCAAGTGCAGTGTAAGTTTTTTCAGTAAATCCTAACAGTTGTGCAATACTTCTTTCTCTTGGTTCAAGATTGATTGCTATATTTTTCAAAGTTATCCTAGTTCGCAATGTGTTATAATTTGCTGCTAATTCAAAATTATCAGCCACACCGTTAGCTTTTGTTATGAGCTCTTTGATCGTCTTGTTTAGATCTTCAATATTATAAGCTCCTTGCGGAATTTTTATTTTTTTTGTTGTAGATATTGGAGATGTTGTAATCATAGTAAAATACATTTCATCGTTAACATCATTTTTCACGTTAGGTATAGCATTCCAGCAAGTACAAGAAATTAATCCAATTTCATATTGTTTTGTAGGATCTAGTTCTATAGGTGGAATATAATTTACTGAAAAATTTGCGCTATCTTCTGTAGACTCGCTAGAGTTTAGTAATAATGTTGTTTGCATTCCTTTAATATTATATCATTTTACAAAATTAAGTCGCCGCGATTAAGTCGTGGTGTAAAGTTTCATATTCGTCAGATGTTAATAATTCACTCGATCTTAGATGATCAAGTATGTCAATGATTTCATTATCAAGTTCAACACTAACATTCCCAGCTTCCTTTGATGATATTAATAACATTAATCTACCTATCATTTCAGTAGTTGAAGTAAATACTTTTACACCAGTTCCTGTTTTTTCTTTTCTATATTTTTCTACACGAGATTTATCGAGTTTATCAAATTTTCTTTTAAAACTCCACCCTTTACCAAAAGGTTTTGCTCTGCTATTTTCTGCTGTTTTTTTAAACGTGAGAGCAATGACACCCTTTCTCATTCTTTCATAAAGTGGAATCATATTATCAATCTCTGTAACCGTGTTTAATTCATCTTTAGCAGCAGCTCCGTCATTAAATATTACATCAAATTTATCGATTAATGCTTGATATTCTGCATCAGTCCACTTGCTTATATCATCAATACCCCTTATATTTTCTTTGTTTAAAAAATCATCATATTCACTACCTTTTATCTCATCATTTGCTCTTTTTGTAAAATAAAATCTTTGATCTCCAACTTCCATAAACTTTATAGTAAGATCACCGACTCTTTGTTGCTCCTCTCTGATATCTTTTATGTCTCCTGATAAACTTGTTATAATATTTGTTATTCCTTGCGTTGTTAACTCTGCTAATCTTCGCTCAAGTTCCAGCGGATTGTTTATCAATCGATCTGTTTCTGCTTGTCTAGCCGCAGGATCAGCTATATTTGCTGTAAGTGCCTCAATCAGTTTTCTCTTTTCTTCATCAGATCTAGTAACAAGTTTTGCAGCAGCTGCTTCCTGTTGTTCTCTAACAATTCCAACCAAACCTTTTTCCTGTAGTTGTTTAAGTTCTTCTTCTGACAGTGGTTTAGTTTCAAGTTGTTTACCTAATAATGCTTCAGTAACCGGCTTGAAAATTGTAGCTGTTGTTTCTGTAGCAGTTACTTGCCCACGTCGTGCTTCTTGTACTTTTTGCTTAAGTGATGCCTGAGATTGAGCAAGTTTTTTTAGATCTTCTATGTGTTGTCTGTATCTTGCTCGTTTGTCCATTATTATAATTATAAATTTTATAAAATTGAAACGCTTTATTGTAAGTAAGTGTTAATACAACAGCGAAACATTTTAGTTGGATCATTTGTAAGTTTATCAAATAAGAAAAAGTTAAATTTATCTTTTGTAGCATTACGGTAAAGTTCAATAAACTTATCTTTTGTCACGCCACCGCATTGCTCGCTTGCAATATTTCTAACGTCAACATTATCCAGTCCTGGAAATAAAATAAAACAACCCGTATTTCGCCTAATAAACCTATCAACATTATAAAATCCTTGAGCGAGATAAACAGAATTACACTGTTTGTTACGGGACAGTGAAAAATATGATCTTATTTTGTTCATCTCCATGTTGTTTAGCGGAATATCATCAAAAACTACTATCTTATGTTCATCTGCATCAAGTTGATTAACTGGAATAAGATCTTCTGGCTGCCTAATTATAAAAAAATCTTCACCAGCTTTAAGATCATCACGAAGCTTTTCATTATACTCACTTAATAACTCATACTTATCTTGCTGTGGATTGATTGTGTAAATATAAACTCTATCGTAGTTAAAATTATCACCAAGAAGCAAGTTCATAAGCAAATTTGTTTTCCCCGATCCAGTTCGCCCAACAATAAGATAATGACAATCAGGAAGTTCATTGTTATGTTTATGCTTCACTAGTCTCTCTGTATCAAAGTTTAATATCAACGATTTTGCCATTTTTGTATAATATTAAACTAGTGTTGATAATTTTATCTAGGATAGTAAATAATGAGCTACTATACAAAATTTGGAACACTATTAGAAGATTTATCCACAAAACGTTTTAAAGGTGACTTATCCAAATATGCAACTCTTGATCGGCTCAAAAATGAAATCAATAATTTACTAAATCTTACCAGCGTAGATCCAGATGAAGTTGTCATTTTCCAAGACAAAGAAGGACGATTAAAGACGAGTAATGTAAAACTGTCAGATGTAGTTGTACGAAATACTGCTGCGATTGCTAATAATATCGTTACTTTTAACAATCTAGGTAATATACAAGATTCTGGTAGGTCAGTTAATGATTTTGTTAAAAAAGATGGTGATGTATTTAGTGGGAATATTGTTATGAAACAAAATAAGATTACAGATCTTGGAAACCCAACTGAGGATGGGGATGCTGTCACTAAAAAATATGTCAATGATTGGGACGCTTCAATTACTAATGAAATCACAGCACTCAAAAATGATTTTACCAGTCACGTGAACACATTTTTAAGTTTTCGCAGAAGCATAAACAAAATTAGAGATGAATTTTTTGGAAATCCATCAAATGTTGGCATTACACTCGCTAATATCAAAACAAAATTTAATGATATTAACACAGAACTCAATGATATTATTAGTGGAATTCCGAATATTGTTGAGAAAACGAGTATGGTTAAAATTCCTCACAAACAGATTAAAAATATTGTGTATACTGTTGCATCTGGGTCTAGTACATGGACGAGGCAAAATAATTCTATCAAATACACTGCAGAAGTTACTGGTATGTATAGATTGTCAGTGTTTAGCAGTGCAAAGTTTAGAATATCTACCAAATATCCATTTCGTCATCCAAATGATGACTCATCTGGAGTATTATCTGTAATAATAAACAAAAATTCTGAAGAAGAATTTGTACTTGAACCAGTTGATAAAACTTTACAATTAGCGAATTTTCTCTGGTGTTTGGAATTTATAGCTGAATAACCAGCTCTTATTATGGATTAACCAAACATAGGACTATGTGAACTAATATTATAATGAAAAGAAGTATAGTTGATTTCAATCATATTTCAAAAGATATTTCAGAACAGGATGTGGACGCATTAATACAATATTATAAATATTATCATAGAAAACTTTGGTGTGTGAAAAAATGTCACAAATACTACAACAAGATCCTTCGAGTAATATCTTATCTACCCTTGTTAATGACTAGTTCTGGTATAATTTCAAGTGGGGTATCATTAAATCCCTTTTTGTTAATTATATCTGGTATTGGTGTTTCACTTACAGCGGCGTGTAAAAAAGTAGAACCAAGACTTTTGATAAAGAAGCACGGTTGTTTAACATCAATTAAAACTTACAAGAAACTACTTGATCTCATCCGGTCTTACCTACGAGGAGTTAAATATAATATGGATGATTTATTACGTGAATTTCGTATTATTGACAATATGTTAACAGACATTCTACCAATGAGGGTTAGCAAGTATGAAAAAAAATATCATAAAAAATATGAGTAACATAAAATTTTATCTAAACTTAAGATATAATATAACTAAAATAATATCATTTTCATTCTAATGCTAGTTTAATTTCCACCTTGTTAACTGAAACGTTCTAATGCACAGTTTAATTTTCATCCTGTTATCTTGTGGTAAAACCCGTTTGCCGTCTTTAGAATAATTGTATTCCACACATGCGCTGTTCTAACAAATTAGTCACCTCTGTGTAAAGAGCTTATCACATTCCAACACCTGTTGTTTTGTTCGGTTACAAAATACCTGTTTACAGGTAGTAGTAGGGGGAAAAAAGAGGTGGGGGAGGGTGAGTCAAAACCCTGTTTTATTTTGGAAAAAAAGGGGGTGGGGTGGGGGATAATTTAGGACTATAATTTATACTTGTTTGGAGGGTAAAAAAACAAAGTGAGTTGAAAACCTGGTTTTCCTATACTACTCAATATATCATTTTGATATATTCATATGTTAACCCTTTCCCATGATCGAAGATAGATTCCTACATTATTTTGTTAGGGAAATTTCCCTTTCCCAGGTTAAGGAAGTATTTGAATTCTTTCCACCAAATTCAGACCATCTTGCTTTTGATATGAACATTATTATTGTATGTTTTTCCCATTATTTCTTCTAATTCGATGCCTTTATTATTGATTTCAGCTGTACTCTTTGTATAATTTTTACAAGATTTGTTTAATAGTACAATTTTCATTTGGTGCGTTGTTTTTCTTGTTTTGCCTTTGCTCGTGAATATTCAGTTGAGTCAGTTCTAATTTTCATCTTGAGAATTTTCAAAAAGAACTGATTATGACATGCCAGCTTTACATGTGATTAGGATAATGTTCATTATCCTCATGATGATGCCTTTTAACTGTACTTTCTATGCATATTTTTAATTAATCAGTGTTGCCTTAACAGTTTTACAGCAAATTTTCAAAAGTCGTAACCTCTAGGCAGTGTAGATAATTATAACGTTATGGTTAAAGCAGAGTGGTATGTTTTGTACACTGGAACAATTGCTTAATCTGTGAAATATTAAAACATAATTAGGAAATAATATAATCGTCTGCGTTTTACGTAATTGGCTGAATCCAGAAAATAATATAGCGTCTGGATTGAGTACTCTCTATGGATCTATTAAATCTAGTCTATTTTTGATGTCCTGGAATTTTGTTCTGACGATAGGATTTCTATCATGAATAATACTATAAGTATGAATTTCAATGTCCTGAATACCATTTCAGACAACCCAAATAATCTTTGGCGATATATATATATATATATATATATATATATATATATATATATATATATATATATATATATATATATATATATATATATATATATGATAATCCCGACATATTGAAGAATCTGAGATAAGATATTGTCATCTAAACTCAAACTCAATTTACCATGTTATGGATCTATGGTTTTAAAATAGTAACAGAAAAGAGAGAAAAACAACAAGTTTTGTAAAATTCAACAAATAATATATTTCCCATGAAAACAAAGCGAACATTTGAAAAGAACTGATAGCATTTAGAATTAAATTCCGACAAATCCTAAACGTTCAATTTATATTCGAAATGTATGAAATTCCAACTGAATTACAATGGTAACCAAATAAATTTTAATAGTGAATGTGTTGATGTGCCTGTAGTCTTGAACATGCTAATGTCTCAATGATCTAAAGTGTGGCGATTCACCCCCAAAAAATAACCTTTTGGTGTACCACAATAATATAATCTTAAATGTCCTTGTCTGAATTCACTATAATGCCAAATTAAAGTTTCTTTCCAAGAATGCTAATGAGCACTTTGTAATTCCAGGGAATATTAATTTTAATAAATCATTCCACCAAAATAAGACTGATTTTGCTACGGATGTTAAAACAAGAGTTAGTCATTTTTTCAAGTAAGCAACATTATATAAAAGCTAAGAAGCAAAAATGGAGCCACTATGTAGGTCAGTTATATAATATTCAAAGTTGTCGACAAGTTTTGGAATTTCTGAGTGTAAAACTCAAATCCTAGACTCAGATTCAAGTAAACATGTTTGCCTCCATTGATAATGATCTGGATATTTATTCTATAACCTAATAGAAATATTTGTAGGAATTTTGAACCACTCACCATCCACGACGCTGATGATACAGACATGGACACATTGATCACTACCTTTAATACAGCAACGACCGAAAGAGCCAGCGAGAAGCTTAGTAGACATCACCCAGTCAAGAAGCCTTGAGTAACATCTGAGGTCTTGAATCTGTGTGACAAGAGGAGGGTGCTGAAAAAGAAAAATTACGCTACAGATGGGGCAGAGCAGTACAAAGCAGTCAACCGAGATGTCAAGAAAAGCATGAAAATGAAAACAAAAAAAGGAAAAGAGAACTGGATAGAAGAAAACTCCAAATACATTGAAGGAAACTTGAAAAGGAACAACAGCAAGAAAGCATATCAACTGGTCCAAGATCTAACAAGCACAAAACAATGGTGAGTTATCTACTTACAGGACAAAGCCGGAAAATGCCTCACAGAAGAAAATACATTATGAAAAGATGAACAGATTACTATGCAGAACTTTAAAAGCACCGAGCCAAAATAAATCCAGATGTATTTAACGTCACTCCAGCAACTAACAACGAAAACCACCCTATCATACGTGTCGAAGCAAAAACAGCAGCGAGATCTCTGAAAAAGAGGAAGTCAGCAGGTGTGGACAACATCCCATCAAAACTGGTCCAAGCAGGGAGAGAAACAAGGATTAGCGCCATCACAAACATCTGCAAAAAGATCTGGCAAACTGGAGTATGGCCATCACTGTGGACCCAATCACTGATCATCACTCTTACCAAGAAAGGCAACTTGCAACAGTGTCAAAACCACCATACAATCAGTCTTATAAGCCATCCAAGTAAAGTCATGTTGAGAATACTACTGAACAGACTAAATCCACAGGCTAAAAAGATCATTGCCGAGGAGAAGACAAGTTTTAGAGAAGGGCGCAGCACAACAAAGCAGATCTTCAACCTCATGATATTGTGTGAGTAATATATCCAACAACTGCAAGATCTGTACCACGTTTTCGTAGATTTCAAGAAGGCATTTGACAGGGCATGGCATGCAGCCTTGTGGGCGACCATGAGACTGTACAGCATCAATGCCAACATAATTACACATAGATCATTCTATGACAAGGCCACCAGTGCAGTATACTTCAACGGCAGAATGGGGACTGGTTCAGAACGACGGTCGGAGTCAGACAAGGCTCTCTTTCTCTGTCTCTCTCTCTCTCATACACACACACGCACACACACACACACACACACACACACACACACACATTATTCAGCATCTTTCTAGAGAGAATCATGGTTGACGCGCTTGAAGGCACGAATGGATAGTCAGTATCAGATGCAGAACAGTCAACAACTAACGTTTTGCAGACGACATTGGCGGACTAGCAGGAAATGAGCAAGAAGTAGCTAGCTTAGCTGAACAGAACATCTGCATGGAAATCAGTGCATCTAAGCATGTTTTGGCCTACATCCATGAAACTTAATATTTGCCCGATACATGTTTCGCCACCACCAACACCACCACCAAAAAGTAATAATTTTGCGAGTGTTCCCGTCAGCCTGTACACGGGTAATATTGTGTACCCTAACTAAACATAAAAGGTAATAAGAAACATGACAAGAGTGTCAATTTCTCCGGCAATAACTCATTTCAAATCAAGTTGTTGCACCACCTATGACCTACTTGCTTATATGTGTGCAAAACTCGAGACGGATGTCATCACAGATAGCCAGTTTTGTAGGTCACGCCACTGCGACTCCAACCACCATCTAACTGCATTCAAGATCCCATTACTTTTTTATTATCTTCTAATCTTCCTGCAATATTATACAATATATGATCACCCTCAATCAACCAGTATAGGTGGAGTCCAGGTTACAAGGACGATTCCATATTGCTTATACCAATGTTGCCTCCAATCCGCCTCCCGGGTAGTGTATCAAACTCCTTCGTTATTATTTGTTCGTCCTTCTCAAACATCATGTAAAATATGATTACTCTAACTCGCTCAATCGATGTACATGGAAGGGGTCTTATAAATGAAGCAGTGACGGACGGAAGGTCAGAACCTACTACATTAGATCCAGATAACATGGATATAATTTTTTAAAATAAAAAACTGTGTTCTCTTGCAGTTGTTTATAATTACATGCTACATAAAATTTCATTTCAAACAAAATCTCAAAAGAAATCAATAAAGATCAAGAATGTTGGCTGTAATAGATTATAAGACTGACCTGTTGGTACACGTATTTTAAATTCACATCTAACGTAATACTACTGCAGGGTATCTATATTTTATTTGTCAATCCATACGTCTAACCTTTCCTTTATGTATGTCTGGATGTATATGTGAATGTATGTAAAATAAAATTCCTAGCACCATCCTGCCACCATAGTTGATGCTAAATATAGATTTGCAACTTTATCCTCGGCCTTTAGCGTCGAGTCGATAATGAAGTCTCTGATATTATTCGCCGCCATTGAGAACTATATTCAAAAATACTATAATACCTAATATATTACACTGGTACATAAGGGCGGCGGAAAGAGACATCGTCGCGCTAACGGCAATGTTGTTCTTTTTCTTGCAAACGCGAATCACCAAAGCCACAAATTTATCCATATTCCTACAACCAAATTTGAGGCTATTTCGTTGTAATCTATCGGAAATGACCAAGCGATGTTCCAACTAAGGCGGTGCTTGCACTTTGTACCGATTTCTGACGTCACAAGCAGTGACATCAGTTTCTGAAAATAAATTTTCGGACAAGGCGAACCAGCATAAAGACACCGGTGATACTTTCCCTGTTATTGTTCTTACTGAGAACGATGTAACAGGCAATAAATTTGTTTATTTGAATATAGATGAGCATTCCAATATTCATTTAAAGCGATGTTTAGAATATCGAGGCCTGTTCAAAAACCGAAAAAGAAGCATACTGCTTAAAAGGTGAGTCAAAACAATACTATACATGTATGGACCTATAGTCCCTCTGTATTAACCCCTTTGTTTGTAACCTCCCCCTTCACACACATACCGATTTCAGTAATGGACACCTTTAATGTGATAACAAAAAAGGAAAAAAACTTAGTCAATTCATTCATTGATTCATATCTTCTAATCCGACCGTGACAATAAGGGACATAACACCATATTCGCCTACGTGTTTCATGCTTAGCGGAAGTTTTCAATATAATAGACTGACATGCTCGGGATCCATTTCCAGGTCATAGACAAGTCCATTTTCAGGAAAGGAGTGTGGTACGACTACAATTGTACATACATATGTCGTTTGCTTCCGATATTTGCAATGCCGAATCAAGCAAAGGAAAAGAATGACATGAACAAATATGCCTTCCACGTGGAGTTAGCAAGCGGTTTAATTATTACTTTCATGTGTGCAAAGGGATATAATTCCAAACTCTCAACGTTATTTTTAATTATGGAATTATCCGGCAGTTACCGAATAGGATGAACTACGTCATTATTTTGTCTAATGGAAAAAAAGTAGCCCATAGTGTACGCAATATGGCGCCTTGTTAGTATCAAAAGTCCATTAAGCATGAAAGGAGCAAGGGATACCAGTATTAGTGCCATTCTGGTCACAGTCAGGTTAGAAATTATAAATCAATGATTCCGTTGGCTAAGTTCTGTGCACTTTTATCACTTTAAACGTTTTAGTTATTGAAATCGGCAGGGAGGTACAAACAAACGGGGATGAATTGTCAGACTATAGTGGATTTATTGCGATCCTTACTTGAATCGTACATTTCGTATATATATATATATATATATATATATATATATATATATATATATATATATATATATATATATATATATATATATATATATATATATATATATATATATATGTTGTAAATAACAGAAATGTCGATTTTTTCCCCTATCGGAGTAGTGTAGAAAAAGGGTGTTAGTAAAACAGTGATTTCAAAATCCCATATGTTATAATGGGGAGTCAGTTGTCAGGAAGGCCATACGTGTCCAAGAAAATGCTTACGAAGAGCGACGGCAAGATCATGCCCGCTGTTTAACCTTATCAATAAGACCATGGTGATGTTCAACTCGATCTCTTTTGCGGCGCTCGGATCTGCAAGTGGATAAAAATAAAATGACTTCTAATCAGTGGGTGTATGCTCCCGACGGAACGTTTTGGGTATGTTACAAACTGAAAACCCTAGCGACGAGGAAACGATTTAATGATACGCACGTTGTGGTTTACACGCACGTGCACGAAAATTTATCTGACGAACAACGATCGATTATGGATGAATAACGACGAACGGAGCGAGTGGACAAATTCGTCGCTTCTAAATGCATGGTGCCATATGGGTAATGTCCCAACGCGAGCGTGTTCACACCGTCGGGGTACCACCGCTTGTCGTCAAACTTTGTCAGCCCCTGCTTGATTGTCACATCGGTACGGATCCGGCACTTGTTAGAACGTATCATCTTCATCTAGGTGGTATGTTTCACGTTCTTAAAGAGCACGTCCACGTAATCTTCGTGGTGGATTTCCTTTTGATGCCTTTTAAGTTTTTTAAATTCTTTCCCCTCTAAGATTTTGAGAGAATACATTTTACACCCTACAAATTCCACCCCGGCCGTGAATCAAAACTCATCTTTCATCTTGCCTAGTACTTGTTTGTTGGTGGCATTGTGTAACTCACTCATCAGTGAGTCGTCATAAAGATCGAATTCTTCCTGGTGGTCGTACACATCTTGTTATACATCCTCCGTGGATACGTGATATAGCAGCGAGTCTGTGTCCATGAACAACAGCTTCAACGAGGGCCAGACTTTTTGACAAAGTCGTAGTGGAAATCGTACAATAAACATTTCAAAGTCTAAAGCAACGCGGAACCAACGAACACGGGCTTGTTCAGCACCAGGTAGGATTTGTACTTCATGACGAGGCACAACTTTTCGTTGATGCGATACATTCCTGCGAAACGATCCGACGATTCCAATTTGCTACAACGCTTCCAGCTATTAACGATTTTGATATCCACACGGTTGTGAATGTTTTCCATGGTCTTGCCGAATACGGTGTTGTTTATCAGTTTGATAAAAACTTTTTCGAACACCGTCTTGACCGCAGTTCGTATGTCGTCGTTGGCCTTGGTGTATTCAGCGATCCACCGTGATTGTTTCGCTCACTAGCTTCAACCCGTGATCGAACACTTGTTTGAGATTTTGATAGTGACAGACGTATTTTCGTTTTTTCGTCAAGTTCGGGACAAGCTTTTCAACAGTACACAAGTTAGCACCATATCCAGCACGGATGAATAATTGTTCACTTGACAGCATTGAATCTGGGGTGATTAATTTTTCGGTGAGGAACGGATAATCGTTGTGATGGTCTTGCAGGTGCTCGGGGTTGTCCATGTCGACCTCGACAAGGTGTGGTCCGCTTCTGACAGATCCATGGTGAGATTCTTTGTTTCCTTGACGAAGTCCGCGATGATTAGCCAGCGATCGCATGCGTGCGGAATCGGCTATGACATAGCTAAACTGAATAACACGTTCTTGTCCAGGTAGAGAATTTAACTCCAAGGCAAAGCATGATTGTAATCATCGAGATACTTGTTGTTTGGATCTAGCGTATTTGTGACTGATGACTCTGGTGACTCCACGGATATCTTTCTCAATAAAATAAAACATATTCACGTCGGTGATCAGCTCGACGCGAGCCTGCGTTAGTTTAATCATCGCATCCCACGACAACTCAGGACTGGAGCCAGATCGAGCTTCTAGTTGCTCAGGCTAGCTCAACGAAAACTTTGAAACACATCGTCGAGCATCAACACGTCTTGGATCCGATACATGTCCATATTCTCGCCTATCGGTTTACAACCGAATTTATCTCAGACGCGTAATGCATGTTCGTATTCGACATCGGTGATTCCTTCTCTGGAGAACTGCGAATAAAATTGATATTTTACTTGGAAGCGATGTTTTATCGAGCCTTCTTATGTCATCGATGTATTCATATAAGAAGAGTCCCTTGCTTTTCATTAAATCTACAGCATCATCGAAATTCTCTAATCAGCGAAGTAAATTCGAAAGTTTTTCCGCGAGGGATTCCAATGAACCCCTCCATGAACAGCGTACTGTCGATGAAAGTGAGCGGGAAAACTTGGACTGACATAAACTTTTCTGTGTTATTCTAGATCGCGTTAATCTTCCGATCATTACACAACCACATGATGATGTCAAGGTGACATAGTGCGTCAATGACGAAATGACCTTCATATTCTTGGAAATTGTGAGCCACCCAAGGAATTAAATTAATCGTTTGAAATTTTTCCACACAATTGACATGTGTAGCTCCGAGATATTTTCCAATGATGCGACAATGATCTACCGTGTCAGGAGATGGTCTTTCGCAGATGTGACTGTGTTGCCGAATGATGCTCCGCTGGTGGCTTGGCCAGCATATCCCGTTATAGTTTCAGATAGATTTATTCAAACTCGATAAGCAGATCAACCAAACCGCCGTATCTTTCGAGCGTTCATCTCATCAACAATAAATTTGGACAAACTCTGATAATTTTGGATCGATCTGACACGGCGACAGGGACGTTTTTGCTCAAATGCGTCGTTGTTTTGTCTGCAGAACCTCAGTCAGGAATTTGCACGGATTCGAAATCATATGTGATTATGAACGGAGCCACATCTTTTTGAGATGGTTCTTGAATTTTAATATTTTGTTATAGTTGCTGAACATCGTCATCCGCTGTCGATGTGCGCAATACCGTTAATGCTTCCGCAGTCGACCATCGCACTGCTCTTTGTCGCACTTTCGAAAACCGTTAAATCATCGATAACAAAAGTACGTTTTATCTCGATGATGGTTATGCTGTCTCCCGACCAGTCCGTGGAAATTTTTGATCCAACAGTAATGTTTATTATACATCAGCAAGTTAATTGTGTCCGAACTAGCACGGGGAGAGATTTTCAGTGGAAACAACTAACGCGTCGTCGAGCCTGACTACCGTGATACCATGCGGGATCAACTCCGAATTAGCATTCTCGATATTTGAGATTTGTGAGATCGGAGTTAGAAAATTCACTCCGCGTATGTCGAGTTTGGATTCGACCTTGATATAGCTGGTGACGTGATGATGACTTTGATTGACAGAAAATAGCTCCGCCAGCAAGCTCCATGCCAAGCATTTGTTATCGTCACTGTACATGTTCATGCTACAATAAATTTTCTAGATCACGTCTGGAAGTTCGACAAACATTCCTGCTTTCATCGGATCGTATTTGTGCTCGCGTGAACTAATATGTGTTTTTGTTAGAGCAAAATCCAACCTTAGACGGATCTCGTATACTTGCCGATTTTCCACTCGAATTTCTGAGCGAGTTTCGCAGCGACGTCAGCAACGTCAACGTTGTCGGCGTTGATTACCACAGGAATGGTTCCAAAGATCGTATCCAAGATTTTTTAGGGATCGATGACATGACGAAATTTTACAGCCAACTACGCGATGATTTTTACTCGAGGTCCCTGACGAGGATTATTTCATCGTTTATTTGAGCAGCGTTTGTAACGGTCTATTGATAGTGATTTTTTTCAGTTTTGTCGAAACCTTGGAACGACGATTCGATCTCGACAATGTGAATTCTGTTACCGATCAAATCTCGAGGCGATCACGCAGTCTATCCATCGCGTTGTTGGTAATGAGATATTTTGTTGGTTCGTCCGTGTCATTGCGATTTTGTTTCATCAGTCTTTTCGCTTCCTTGAGAAGGCTTGTCTTCGTTTTTTAAATCCGAGGAACGAGTTGATTTCTGCGAACGCGGGCTGCACCAACTTTTCCACGTTTATTTGACAAGCTAGTACATTTTGACGTTAGATTTGGGATTTTTGGGTTTGACACCTACGAATGGTCTCGTACTGGTGCATCACTTCCTTGGCGATGACGTGACGCGATCGTTTCGACATGATGATATATTTTAGTCAAATAAAATTAACTTTAGTTATAATTATATTTTATAATACATTATAATATAGGCAAAGGATTCCATTCCCAGTCTGTATGAACAATTGCAAACACCTTCCCCAAGAAGCGTTCGAGTGATGTGGGAAAAGTTATTACGGTGAATATTGTGGTGCTCACAATTATGCCATCCGACGAGGCTCCACGGGACCGAGGCCGTATTTATGCTGCGGAATAGGAACGCGAGACTAATTAGATCTTTGTACGGAATGCGGTGGTAACAATTAGGGAGCCATTTTGCACTATTACATGACGAGAACACTCAAGCATTTGACGCGAGAAACAAGTCCACCTACCCTCGAGCAGTTTTTGGAGATGGTTTATTCATTTTTTTTCTAGACAAACGAACCA
Organism: Potamilus streckersoni; assembly: GCA_016746295.1. NCBI lineage: Eukaryota > Metazoa > Mollusca > Bivalvia > Unionida > Unionidae > Potamilus > Potamilus streckersoni. The sequence goes on along the minus strand of JAEAOA010002219.1, from coordinate 758,683 downwards.
TCAGGGTGAAATTTGTCGGGTTGCGGAGTAAGATTTATTCTCTCAAAACCACAGAGTGAAAAGAATCGAAGAAATTAAAAGGCATAAAAATAATCGATGTTATAAACGAAATCCGCCACGGCGATTACCTGGATGTGCTGTTTAACAACGTGAAACATACCACCAAGATGACAATGATACGTTCTAGCAAGCATGATTTTGTTGGTAATGTTAAACGCGAACACGCACGTGCAAACAGCGGGTATGATCTTGCCTTCGCTCGTCGTAAACGTTTTCTTAGACACGTATGGATTTCTGACGACTGAAACATCTAGACGCTGTTCTTAATGATCTTCATCATAATTATTTGCTAAATTGAAAACAACAGTGGAGCTCCCTCCGCGCGGCGGAGAAAGGTTTCTCACTTCTGTGTCAGGGAGGGAGATAGGAGTTAAAATGAGAGAAAAGTGGGTCTTGGGACCCCTCCCCCATTAGAACATATGTGATTTTGATACCTCGGTTTTACTATCCCCCTTTTCCTATACTATCGGCGGTCTATAATACGTAGACTTTAATCATGCAAACTAGAAATTACTTTGACATGTGTTTGATTTAAAACTACATTCTTGTACGGATTTGTACCGTTTAAAACAATAAGGTACCCCAAAATACCCACCATTACATTGATAATCAAATTTACAAGTGCATTTTATTATTGTTGTTACTATTGTCATCATTGCTCCTATTATTATTATTATTATTATTATTATTATTATTATTATTATTATTATTATTATTATTATTATTATTATTATTATCGCAAAAATACCCGGCAACCTTGTCATAATGGATATAGATGTAATAATAGTTACAGTTGTCTGGTGGGCTTTTTTGCTATTGTTATTCTTCTATTCATTATTATTATTATTATTATTATTATTATTATTATTATTATTATTATTATTATTATTATTATTATAAATAATCCCGGTAATATTGTCATAATTGCATGAGTATGTAAGTAATAAAAGTTACTGGTATATATCTTAATGATTATTTTTGCTATTGTTATTGTTGTAGTTGTTGTTATTATTATTATTATTATTATTATTATTATTATTATTATTATTATTATTATTATTATTATTGATATCCAGCTTGTTTGACTTAAGAAACTGCCGATTTGTTTAATGATACAACCACTGTTGCAGAAATTAGAGATAGAAAGAAAAGAAAAAATACATATTATGACTCCCAATTTAATTGGGTCTGTATGCTCCTTGGTGGGTTCATCTCCACCAACAAATGTACAAACTTTATATATATATATATATATATATATATATATATATATATATATATATATATATATATATATATATATATATATACATATATATATATATATATATATATATATGTATGTATGTATGTATGTATGTATGTATGTATGTATGTATGTATGTTCGCCAATTTTTTATGATTAAATCACGTCTGCCGCAATGACGTGCCGATCACATACACCTTTATCTCCATCCTGGTCAGGCTTTGGAAAACCGTTTCCAAATCAAATGAACCAAGCGCCATCTTTCTGGTATCTCGAATCTCTTATAGATGAACCACAGCAACAATGCTAAGTGGTCACCATATTAAATAATTACTTTTCCAGAAGTTTATAAATTCAAAAATGCTGCCAACATCCGTGCTACTACGGGTCACTATCGTCATTGTCAGAATACAATATGGCTGCAGCGGCAATGACATCATGGTTATTTTTATCATAGGCTGAATTCAGTACCTGCGCCATTAAAACAGCAATCTGAGGAGGATACAAATACCATAGTTGTTGATAAGGTATCACGGTACCAATTGTTTTTTCCATAGACCTCAATGCTAATGTTTTGCGAAATAAATATACTTTCTATCCTACCTCAGCATGCTTGTAACACACTGTCAAAGAGAACAATGTTAGATTGTCAATTTGATAACAACTAAATTAGGTACTCCATTGCATTTAAGAGATAACTCTGCTGAAACAAGACAGGGGTAAGAGTTATCTAGTTACACTAGACACATTTTCAGTCATGTGTAGCACATTTTAAAAAATCTTAAAAAATACAAAACGTGATCTAGATATGAATTAACATAATCTCAAATGTTGCCAAGAGGCTCAACTATTTTTAAAAGCCTAACAGACAGTACAACTCTTACATAATGCACCAATCACAGCTAGTTTTGTTGTTTATTTACGAATGCAGCTCCGCCTACCTGGGGGTTGTACAATTGGTACAGTTATACCATGAAGTTTCTTGACAAAGTGAAACAAACACAGAGGAAGGAAAGGTTATAAAGCTGCGGTATTCTCAGATAAGGTAATCCTTTTTTTAATAGTGATGGTTTTCAGGTTTATATTGGCGAGACAATCTTGTTCCACTTATCAGGGCTGGTGGGTTTGCAGAAATTAAATTAAACACATAAGGAAGGTGTGGCACACACTACGCAGCGCCATAGTCGCTAAATAAACTGGAACTTCTGAAGTTTGGAGGAAGGGATTAGGTTTGTCAAAGTATGCCATAAATTTGTTTCTTGGTTGCTTTTAACGACATTTTAATAATGTTAGGCTATGTCATACCATGGAAATAGAAACTAAATGCTTTTTTCCAAGGACACATCTAGGCAGCTTACCCTATCTGGCCATGGTGGATATTAAAACTGGGACCATTTGATCACGTTGTCAGTGCATAAATTAATGACACTAGGTTGCATGTATGGATGGATGGATGGATGCCTGAATGGAAGGTTTTAAAGACCGGGGTGGGGAGGGTCACAAATGTGCTGCCTAAAATTTCCTTGAATAATATTTTCCGAATACTTTCACATTCTAGTTGAAGTTTGTGCCTGCGCGTACTGATATGGGTGGACAAAACACATGCGCTATATTATTTTCACACCGTCCCGTTTGTTTGTACCTCTCCCCCCTTAACGAAATGCATTAAGGATATAAAAACGCACAGTACTTACTCATTTCCTTCATTGATTTATAATTTCTAGCCTGATTGTCGCTAGGGTGTTCTAAACAATGTCATCTTGGCGTTTCGAAGCAAATGGGAGTTTCTTTACAAACATGGTCGCCATATTTTCAAGGGCTAGTTTGATAGTTTGAATAATTACGTAAATTTTGGAGTTACGTCTCCTGGAATACACTTTAATCAAGAATTCCTCAGTTTGTTTTATAAGTATTATAAATTGACAATGCAAATATAGCACGCAGATGACAGAGTTTTATACTAGAAATCGGAAATGGTCAGCGAGCTGTCTGTCTGCTTGCTAGCATCGAAGCTTGCGTTTGCTTTGAAACGCATATAATTCGACAGATGGCAACAGTCTTCTTAAAAATGATAAATCAGTAACTGAAATGACTAAGGTTTGTGCATTTTTATATTCTTGATGTTTTTCGTTTTTTAACATCGTTGGGGGTTGTAGAAACAAACTGAAGGATGTGCGAATACATATAAAGCTGGATAAATTTTATGGAGGTCAGCTTGCCTAGGGAAAGCTGACTGAAAATTGAACTTGCGCCTGTGGGAGCCCTGAGACCCCATGACAAGATAAGACCACAACAAATATTGAAAAATGGAGTAAAATAAATATAGGGAATTGTGCTACATTTATTTTACAAAATAAACAGCAAGTCGTTTTTATATAACTTTTTGCACATGAAATACGTTAGACAGTAATTAAATTTATTAAAAACGTACATGTAGATGGGTGCATCAGTGAGAAAGAGAGGGCTTTGAATTGATAGACTGATAATAGATTACATGTAGATAGTTATAAGAGCAAAGATACATGTGTAGATAGAAGTAGTAATAAAAGGGGATTTCTTGCTATTTTAAAAATAACCACGATTTTTTTACGTTCTTTGGGCTCAATAATTATATATTTTCGAATTGAAAACGGTAAAGAATTATATATTTTCGTGTATTTGAGGGTAAAGAATAATGTTTTCGAGTTTCGGAGAGAATAGAATAATATATGTTCGGGCTTTAGAGGTTCAGAAGTTATATATGTTTGTAGTTTAGTGCGTAAAATGGTGTATTATAGCATTTAATTGGTACTGTTTGTAATCATGCCAGTTTTGATATATTGTAAATGTGGAGATTTTAGAATTCCAGCGTTTAATGAATTTAATCTTAGTTTTAAATTTTCTGCATTATTGGAAACAATAATTTGAACTTTTGTGTTTTTGAAAATTTTAAATTGAATTTTGGTGATTTTAAAACGATTATTATTTACATTTTTAATTTTTGTTTTTGTTTTTGTTAATATCTTTTAATTTGAATTTAAAAAATTAAAATTAAAACTTTTTTAATTGTTTTTAGTTTTGAAAATTTTTGTAATTTCGCATATTATATTCAATAACACATTAGAGCATTTTTGTATAGCTTATTACTGTTTAGTGTTTTGTATATTTATGATTATATAGATTTTGTGGATATATATTTTAAGAGTCTGTCTCAAGGGTTTTTTTTATTCTATCAATTTCAGTCGGCCTGAATAGCTGAGTATTAATGACTCTTGACTGAGTATTAATGACTCTACACAAATTATGTAAATGTGATCAAATTGCTTTTTATAAAATAATTATTTCATTTTTGTTTCAAAGTATTTAATTGCAATGAATATTTTTCTCAGATTCGGGATTCTATTTTTAGTAGTGAGATATAATTTTAGCTCAAGCTTTGTTTCTTTAAGACGAAATGGTAATACGTGAGCGTTGGCATTAAGTTCGCCTTACCTTGGTAACAAATCAACAGTTAGTTAAAATGATTAGTCAGCATCATGGACATACTTTTTCCGCGTGATCAATGTTTGTAAACAACCTGTTTTTATGATTGGTTTTTAGGTCGGTCTTCTCGGGACCACGTCACAAAACTAGCATAATAAGTGACCACATGACCAATTTCGCGAGATTTGAAGTGCTGTTTTCGATGTTAAATACGCATTCTCAATATTTGTTTACACAGAGTCATTCAAAACCTTGAAGAAAAAATGTGTTTTTAATTTGTTGCCAGAATATTATATTCTTCTTCTGATTTTTTTTTTTTTTTGATTCAATAATTTATTTTCCTGGACACTTATGAAGTTGACAATCATATTGAAAACATCAGAAAGATTTTCAAGGAAATTAATTCTGGAATTATTCGGAAACAAAGGACTGTGATTCAAGTGAGGAATTATTGTTATTCATATATTGGACTACATCTGACGTCATCGCTTTCCATATTCATTCGTCGTCAAGACTCGAACACGAATTCTTATATGACTATTTAGTGATAGGACTTGTGTTTTTCTTCTTAGACTCATATTTGGATTATATTCATCAACTGTAAGTCCAATTTACCAATTTTTACATTGTTGTTTAGGGAAACAATTGTTTTGTTAAAATTTACAAAGCTTGTTGGATTTCACTCTTTTCTTTCTTACTGAGTACGAGCCCGTGTTACGTAACATACAAACTGTCCATCATTCTTTCGAATAAAAATATTTATGAACCTAAAACAAATTTGTGAAAATCAGGTTTAGATTGTGACCACTGATTAGTCGTCCATTTGTGTTGATTCATCTATAGTACCTATGTACCTTTTTTACTTTCATACTAAGAATGTTATATAATTTTAGGTTTCTATAATGAATTTTACGTTTACTCCTACTCATAACTAATTTATCACAGGCAATAAATGTACTATCTAAATCTAGAGCTAATTTGACCTGATAGTTATCTAACCATTTCTTTTTAACTTTTAAAGATCCTGGTGCGAAATGAATCACATTTATGTTCCTGTATATTTTCAGGGTAATCTAAATTTCCAAGATATAAATTTTTTTGAAGTCATCTGAAATATGAGTCGATAATTAGACTGTTGAAATTCGCATAAATTCAAAGCTTGTATCATTGCCCAGTCATGCAGATTGGTTGGATTCATATGTCATCCAACTATTTGACTAATTTGTATCACAGTCACCGGCCTTATGATTATTAGCTTTAGCATAATTTTTTGATACCATTGAAATGTCGCCTCATTATCATTTCTTTCTAAACAAATGCATATCGATATCTATTCAAAGTTCAAATTTAGCCGATGTTGTTTTTTGTGAGGCATTTCATGATGCATCCGTATAACTGGAATATTGAGTCGAATCTTACACGTAATATCTGATCGTCATATGTTTGAAATTTTTTAGGACATCAGTGAGTAACAAATCGTGTTTTAGATATAGATAACGATATTCACCTAAGTTCTTTACTTTTCTTGTTTTTAAAACTTTTTGTACATGTTTATAATCTTCCTCTGATATTCCTGATTTACTTGATGAATTTAACGACTCCTTTTCTGGTTATTTAGTTTCTGAACATTAAAAAAAATATCAACATAATCATATGGACAAAAGCCCTTTCTAATTAACATTTTAAGTTAATCTTATTTTAATGTCATATATTTTTGTTACTTTGTATGCATGTTAATTTTTCCATTTGTTATCATCATCGTCATCGTCGTCGTCGTCGTCGTCATCATCATCATCATCATCATCATCATCATCAATCTCGCAACCCAAGAAGTCGTTGTGGCACAACAGATGACTTCACAATTAATCCTCTCCGTCTTTCCCTGTTCTCTATTGCTCTATTGCCTTTTTTGAATCTCCAATCACATACCTGTCCATTTTTTAATATTGTCTTACCACCTCTTTTTCTCTCTGCCTCTTCTTCTGCACCCTCACACTGTGTCTTGCAAGATTGTTTTTGCCCGTCCAGATGATCTTAGATCCTGTTGTGGGCCTCTTTGTTGGTTACATGGCCAATATTGAGATGCCCAAAATCTTGTGGTAACATCTCAATTCGAACGTTTGAATTAATTTTTGTAGATCAGATGTGAGCGTCCATGTTTCGCAAAAATACAGAATAATCGATATGATAATCGAGAGCATCGGCATTTTTGGAACCAAGAGCAATATTGGTGTCCTTCCATATTGGTCTCAACCTTGTTATTGCTGCTGTTGTCCGATTAATCCTGCAGAGTAGTTCTGGTTTGGAGCCCTTATCTGTGATAATTGATCTCAAGTACTCGAAACTTGTGACTGTTTCAATCTTCTGTCAACTGACATATATTTCTGCACTGATGCTATTGGTGTTGTTTGTCATCTGTTTGCTTTTCTCGGCGCTAATCTCCATACCGTATGCTGTGGAAGTTGTGTCGAGGCGTTTAACAAAGTCAGCCAGTTCTTTTTCATCTCCTGCTATAAGCCATCATTATTATCTACGTTCTTCCTCGATGCTGACATTTCCCTCGAGGTCCTAGAGGGCATCCTCCGCGATCCTTTTTCAGGAAAATATTGAAGAGTGTAGGTGACAGTATACATTCATGTCTGACTCCATTTGTTGTTCGGAACCAATCTCGTCTGCTGCCGTTGATGAGGACTTTACTGGTGGTTTTGTCAAAACAATCACCAGGTTTTAGCTGATGTTGTACTTCTTCATAGTTGCCCATAATGCCCTGTGCCATATCCTATCAATGTCTTCTTGAAATTCTATAAAGGCATGATATATATTTTTCTGATGCTGAGATTATTTCTCGCAAAGGAGTCTGAGATTGAAGATTTGTTTTGTGTTGCTCCTTAGTGCTCGGAAACTGGTTTCCTCTTCAGCAAGCTTTCTTTACCTGTGACTGTAGTTTGTTGCGAATTATCATCAGCATGACTTTGCTTGGATGGCTGATGAAACTGATTTCTCTGGATTTTGGCATAGTTATATGTTTCATTTCTTGGGGATAAAGATAACGAGAGATTGGGACCGTATTGTGGGCCATTCTCCTGTCTGTCATATCATGTTCCAAATTGTTGTTAAGACTGAATTTCTCTTATCCTCCTGCTTGAATGAGCTCTGCGGGTACGCTATCAACGCCAGCTGACTTTCGTTTCTTTAGTGATCTCAATGCTGTTTATACCTTTTCACGAAGAATAGGGTTGCCATAAATTTCTTCTGTATGAGGGCAATTTAGTACACCTGGATCTTCTTGGCTCTTATGATTGTACAATTCTTAGCAGTATTCCGTCTATCGCTTGAGAATCTCTTGATCTTAAGTGAGGTATTTTCCTGATTTGTCTTGGATGTTGGTAGTTTTCTCTTGTTAAAGAGTTGTGAGATCTTTCACCAGCTGATATGCCATCTTGCTGTCGTTTCTGCTCATACTGTGTTAGATTTCACAGTATTATCAAAACTCCTATGCCTTTTTCATGCTTTTATTGTCTAACTCCTTCATGATCTCTTTTTCCATTTTTCAGTTCTCTTCTTTTGTTACATAGTTCAGTGACCCAAGGTTTATTATCTGCATGATTCTAGTACAATACTCGGTTCATTATTGTACATTAACTTTACGAACAAATTTCAAAAATACGAAGGTTATTCATGAGAACATTCTCACGTTTATTAATTTTAATTTTTTATTTATCTTTCAAAATCAGCGTATTTTACAAAATGGTATTTTCATATACTTTTATAATTTTGAAACCAAATATGTTTTCCTTTGTCATGTAATATAATAGTGCGTAGTAATTTTCATCCACTCCCTTCAGAGTTAGTAACATATTATTCCAAATGTTCTTCACTACTAAAAATGTGCAACATCTGTTACATGTTTAGTTTGTTGTTATTTCTCTGTTGCCTTGGAATTGTTGTGAACAACACAAAGATATTTCACATTTTCTGATATTAGCAACATGTAGATATTATCTTTACATTCTTTCTTAGAAATTTTGAATGGATACAATCCATTATTCCATCCAAAAACATTAATAAACATTCCATTATTTATTCTTTTAAATTTAGAAACAATTTTAGTGCAACAGGTAATTTAATATCGCTAACCTTTAATTTACCAATGTTTTCCTCATATAAGGAAATAAGTTTAATTTTGTTTTCATTCGCTAGATGTAATCCTGTTACTAATGACCATTCCAAGCGTCTGGCATATTTATGTTAGAATTGATACATCCTTTTTGAATCTAAATTCTTTGAGTAGTGGAATATAGCTAAATCCTGTAACTGGATCCTATTTTGATAGACGTATATCAATATTCATAATTCCACCAATACCCAATTAAATCCTTGGATTATACAATCTTCAGCTTCATCTTCTAACAACGAAACTACCGTAGAGAAACCATCATCAATTTAATCTGTTCCATGTAGAAAGGTCGCCTAAAACATATTCCTCATTTCCCATCTGTTACAAAACTTTTTTCTCCTTCAAATCGTATTTTTTATATAGTATTGTTTTTCATTTTTTCTTCAATACATAAGCTTAGAAGCAATATAACCAAATAACAGAGTAACATCTATTCTTTGTTTCAACTCAAATTTATATACCTCAGATACTAGTTATATATCTCAGATACCAGTTATGTACCTCATATACCAGTTATGTACCTCAGATACTAGTTATTTACCTCAAAAGACTTGTTTTACTTTATCTACTTTAACGGGCCACCTAGATACCTTCATGGCTTTTTATTCTGTCGTCTAGATGGTTAGCTTCCTTGGCTGCTGCTTACTTCAATACAAGTCTTGAAGCCCTTTGAGATGCTTTTTACATACATTTAGCCAACTTGGACGACTGTTTAACGGCCTATACGGCCTGTTAGGTCATAACCTTTTCGGCTTATGCATAATTTTCATAGAATATGGCCATTAGAAATAGGAAGAAGTATCATATACGCTCAATGAACGTGTTGATTGTGAGACAGTTAAAACTAACATTAAGACAAAGGACGTGGAATCGTTTGATAATAAAGATACTAGTTCCTGTTGTTATAACAATATTATATTAGATATTGATGGTGGATAATGCTTGTTTCAGTTGTGGTTTTCATCTTGGGCATAAATATTTTTAATGAATAGACTGGTTGTTTTGTAGACAGTTGTAAAATTATATCATCAAAAAATAGCAAGAAATATCATAAAACCTTCATTAGATGGTGATAAAATTTAAAATCTGCATTATTTTAAACTAAAATCAAGAAACAAAATAACAAAATCTGTTTATAATGCAGTTGATTTACTTAAAAATCATTTGCAATGTAATAAAGAATAAAAACTTGGAATCTGTTTTTTAAAAATAGTTAGAGTTTATTAATGGTAATATAGATGATGTGGGGCGCCAAAATACATGGCGACAGAGGTCTTGGGGTGCCAAAACCCCTTAGTGCAACCATCGGCGCTCCGAGTGCCACTTACCCTTACTACGTCACTGTACCTAATGGCATAACAATAAAAGAAAACTTAAGATCTTTCAGTTAAATGTTGTAAGAAAAGTTCTTCCTTTTTTAATCAATACATAATCGCGCATATTTGCGCGAAATCAATTACTAATATATTCATTCTCAATTTCTTTATACTAATTTTTCATATAAGTTATGTAACTTTCATTATACTAATTTTTGATCATACTAATATTTTATATAATTTATGAAAATTTCTTTATACTAATTTTTTTATATAATTTATGATAATTTCTTCATGCTAATCTTTGATATAATTTATAACAATTTGTAATACTTTTGATATAATTTATGACAATTTGTTTATACTAATTTTCATTATACTAATTTTTAATATAATTTATGATAATTTCTTTATCCTAATTTTTTATATAATTTATGATAATTTCTTTATACTAATTTTTGATATAATTTATGACAATGTTTTCATATTACTGTTTGATATAATATATGACAATTTCTTTAGACTAATTTTGATATAATTATGACAATTTTAAATATAATATTTTTATACTAATTTTTTATATAATTTATGACAATGTCTTTATACTATTTTATGATATAATGTATAACAATTTCTTTATACTAATTTTTATATAATTATGACAATTTCTTTATACTAATTTTTTTTATAAATTTCTGACAATTTATATATACTAATCTCTGATATAATTTATGACAATTACTTTATAATATTTTGATATTATTTATGACAATTTCAATATACTAATTTTGATATAATTTATTACATTTTATTTATACTTATTTTTGATATAATTTATTATAATTTCTTATACTAATTTTTCATATAACTTATGACATTTTCTTTCTTCTTTTACAGACCATTTAGCTGTATGCAATATTTATTTCATATATATTAAATAATTATATAAACGAGCAATCAGTGTGAGTTGCAAAAGGGTATCCTTGATTAAATATTTATGCTTTAAATTGCTTCGCAATGACATTTCTAATTACAGTGAATCAATAAAGCTAAATAATAATAATAATAATAATAATAATAATAATAATAATAATAATAATAATAATAATAATAATAATAATATATTAAAATGATCATCAATGATTAGGTGGAAGTTAATATTTGCATTTTTAAGGCATTTTCAGTTTAATTCAATTTTTTTCTGATATGAAAAGCTGCATTGTATTTGTAAGTGAAATTTTCAATATGGCGTCCAAACTATCAGCATGCAAGCTATGACGATGAACAACGACCTGTTAATATTCTGTCATTTGATGGATTGCTTATAAAAACAAATGGTGACCAGATATTTTACAGGACTAATTATATAGTAATTAGTCGTGTAATTAGTTTATGTTTTGTAAAATTAAAAAATATAATTTATTTCCATCGGATACAAATTGAAAATTCACAATGATACTTGCAATAATTTGAAATAAACTGCAAGTGTTCCTAAAAGTTATATTGCAAGTACAAAATTATAATGTTCCCAATGAATTCCAACCCTTAATGCCCTGAATAGATTGATGTGTCAACAGTCTTGTTGTAGCTTGATAATATAATTTAGAATGTCATGGGTTAAATTTACAGTAACCCAAAATAGTGTTTGAGTTCAAACGGTAATGAGCACTTTGTATTTCCAAAGAAAAATGTAAGTGTTTCCCCTAGTATTATAATCGAATACAACTAAAAGTAACTCCAAAGACTTATATTAAATAGAAATGAATAATTTTGTTTCCACAACCTTATCTAAAAACCTAAGACACAATAAAATACCAAGGATGAGGATCACAAGTTTGCTCCCAGAGTATTCTAAGTTTGTAAATAAGGATAGGCCTTGAACTCAAATATCAGTAACAACTTTTTTTTATAACTTACAAACATAAAAACATGAGAATAATCAGATAGGCCAAATGTCTACCCTCAGTTACGGACAAAGGTCAAGCACACAATACAGATTAAATATACATAACAGTACAAGCAACATTAGAAAATTACATGAATATTTAACGCGATTCTGTGTATTCCAATATATATATATATATATATATATATATATATATATATATATATATATATATATATATATATATATATATATATATATATATATATATATATATATATATATATATATATGTTGCGACAGATCCTTAAATAATTTTAAAAAGTGGCATATCTTACCTGAAATGGCTACTAGAAATAAAATATTCCGATAAGTAAATAAATAGATTAAAGGTGTCGAAAATGTAGGCAATATACTATATTATAAAAACCCAAACAATTAGCAGAGTGTACACGGAATATATGACATCAAATCTGTGGGAAGGAAAAGTAAATCCATTGATTGCGTGATTGTTGAAATCGTAAAAAAATTGTATAACGATAATATAATAAGCAAGGCTGATTAAACATATTTTTCATAAGTATTGCTATTGTTTAATTATAATATGTGACAATATTATTTTGAAAAGGAAATATTTTTTATTCTGATAATTAAACTAATGATGTAAGTCACAATTTTTACTATAGATTTTAGCACACTGTATTGTTTGATAATACAACTTATAAAAGATATCTGATAAGTTCTGAAATATGGTATTAGTTTTTTAATTAACATCAACAAATAACGATTTCCGGTACTATGGTGGTACAGGATGTCTCGATATAACGTTACCACCGTGGGTATTCAATATTATTAATGTAAATAGGTATATAAAAATATTATAAAGGAGTAAAGTAAAAAAGGAAGCAGTAAAAGATAAAACACATTTTCAAGATGCAAAATAATATAATAGATAATTGAATTGCGACATTGAATTTACGAATAAGTATATAATTCAAAACATATTAGGGTTTGATTAAAAATAATATAGAAGGATAAAGTAGATGGAGCACAACAAACATAATAGAAATTAACACTGCGTTTATAAGCTGTAGTCTGGTAACAAATAGTTATATTAATGGTACAAACAGTTCTTTATTCGTTTACATGAAATTCACATCACCACCCCCCGGCATTTTATTGAATATACACGAGAATGAGTTAACATACGCGTCAATTAATAAAATGTTCCAATTATCAGGTATTTCAGTGCGTGATACAAGCCAGTCTAGGTAACACAGGGAGCAAGATGGTGAAAGAGCGACATATTATATTTCAATTAAGTGTGTGTGTGTGTGTGTGTGTGTGTGTGTGTGTGTGTGTGTGCGTGTGCTGATATTATAAAGCAGGGTAGCACACGCAACTTTGTTGATAATCAGCGAGATTTCTGTAACCGGCTAGTTTGTATGTAGAACGCACTCGAATCTGATGTAAATGATTAGCCACATATATTTATCAATATACCGAAATATGACTACCACTACTCACCGGTATTTAGCATCAGCTAGTTTTGGTGGGCGGGGTGTCATTGTTACCAGCTCACGATGCATTTTGTAAAATATTCGTGTCTAATAAAGCATGGCAATTTTGTAAAATTGTGATTACTGATTTTTATTTTGACTTGGAATATTTCAATTTTATCATTAAGAAGAGCATAACGGAGTGACAATTACATATAATTACAGATGGTATCGACTCATCCTCCGAAAAATAGCCACTCTAACTGGCTTCCAGGAGACATTCTTGCTTTGCTCGAAAGCCATGTCGGGAGATATCATTACTCACTACCTTGTGAATCATGTCACCTCGATTGAGATTTAAATGCTAATGTGACGCAAAGATTTTATGAACGACGTCATTGTGCAAGCAAAGTAAATCAATTAAGCTTAATTCATTCATGCTTCTACTCTTACAAATACATGTATTGCGATTTTTGAAGAACAATATCACGTGCACGAAAGGTAAGCCTTGCTCGAGACATGTTACAAATTACTCCTCACGGTATGGGCCGAAATCGTTGCTATTTGTGTTGTCTTTTATATTAAATTGGTATCAATCTTATTATTTTATCAAATAAATATAAAGTATTATTAGGGTACCCACAAACACACTTAACGCATAAAACTTTTGATATCAGAGTAATCAATGGATTGATATTGCATTGCAGCTTCAAATGGCGTCAGCGAATCCCTTGGATTGCCCACTGTGTTTTCAAAGATTTGTAAAGCCGAAGTCCCTACCATGCTCTCACACGTTTTGCGGAAAGTGTTTGGAGTCACATATCAATACTTCCCAAGTAAACCCGAACAAGTTCATGTGCCCCGTTTGTCGTCAGAGGTTCCGAGGCAAAGTGTCAACTCTTCCAGACAATGTGGTTATACAGTCAATTCTTGACGATGAAACAAAGAAGGACGCTCAAATGCAGAACAAAGACGACGAGGTGTCTGAGAAGTGTGATAGACACGAAGAATCATTGACATTCTACTGCAAATCACATCGTATATTCTGCTGCGGAAAGTGTTATCTAGAGAAACATCGACTATGCCACGTGACCACCTCCTCAGATTACCTAAAATTTTTAAACTTACCAAAACATTCCTGCAGAATTAAAGTCGAGCTTGAAGAACTTCGAGATCATATAAAATCTCAGAACGAATATATGAGTAAAACTAAGTATGTCCTTGTGCAACAGAAAGACAAAATAAAGGAAGAAATATTTAACCAGAGATTGAACTTTACGGCGTTATGGAACCAGTTGGAAAAGGAAATTTTGGATGAATTAGAGGACCAAACTAACAATGAAATCAAAGAGATTCAGTGGCGCCAAGACAATCTTATAAATTGTTCTCTTATAATTGACCAAGACATAGCAAGCATTGAAACCTCCACACAAAAGTCGGAATTTCAGCTACTGATGATGCTGAGAAGAGTTGAGCTCGGCATGCGTAATTATCACCAGTCAGTAAATGAAGTTAGAAATGAATTACAAGATGTTGCAGTTCACTTTTCATCTGATATCGTGCTACAGGATATAAAAACCAATGTAAAGAAGTTGGGAACTTTGACATTTTCAAAGAAAACACCAAAGCTTCCAAAATGTCCCACTCTGCCAGACCCACTTCTCACTACCAAGGACCAAAGTTGGTGGGACCATCTTGTTAGGATGTTGACGGCTAACAAAGAAATGCCTGTTGATATTACCCAAGCAGTGCTGGACGGCAAATTCGATCCGAGGGACAAGAATGACAATGAACCCTGTCATATATCAGCTGTAGTCGGGTTACCAGATGATATATTAATCATGGCCGATAATCAAAACAGGAACCTCAAACTTGTCAAAGGCGAAGAAATCAAAGTCTCGAAGGAACTCAAAGGACAGCCTTGGGATTTAGATGCAATGTCTCCGACAGAGGTTGTGGTTACATTGCCAAAGGAAAGGCTTTTAATGTTTTTTGAGGTAAAGGAAGATGATATGATATGCTCTAGATTCAACATACACACTCGATTGGAGTGTTGGGGGGTGACGACGGTTGACAGTATCATAGCAATAACTACTTTCAAACACGGTAATTCAGTTTTGCTTCTTGATATTAATGGACGAGAAATAAGAGAATTGACAACATTTGGATTAGTGAGCAATCATCCTTTCACGTCCTGCTTGCACATTAATGCCGATTATTATTCGAATACACTTTTTGTTTCTTGCGAAACTAGATATAGCTTAGTTGCTGTTGATACAAATGGCAGGTACATTTATAAATACAGTAATTCAAAGTTAGGTTTACCGGGTGGCATTCTAGTAGGACGGAACTGCAGTACTTTTTTGTTTGATGCAAAGTCACAAATTGTTCACCAGATTACCTCTTCCGGAAAAGAGCATCGGGAAATCAATATTGCCCAATCAGAGAACATAGGTGCCGCTATTTGTGGTCCAGTGAAAGGCACTTTCATACAGAACAGGTTTAGATTTTTCCTTCTTTCGGAAAATGGGAGGTTGATGCTGCTTTACCGTTTTTAGTGAGAAAACCGTGTTAGCAAGTTGTCATTATTCTCATTTTCTGTGCTTCTTTCTTAAAGGGTATATTTATTGTAAATGAGGCGTATACATTACATGAAACGGAGTTAATCACATGCTTTGAAAGAGAGACTCTCGTATTGAAATAATGGTTTTACAGAACGCTGGGATTTGCATATACATGTCTTGTTTAGAGTTTGATCAGATTTACATTATACGAATCGTGTGCTCAGTGTTGCTATTTGACCGACTACAAACAATAAAGTGAGAGTTAACTTGAAATATAAATCTTACTTGCCTACATGCATACCCATATGTTCATTTATATATATATATATATATATATATATATATATATATATATATATATATATATATATATATATATATATATATATATATATATATATAAATATATATAATTATGTAATTAGTTTTTAAATTTTTTTTAGATGATTATGTTAATTTAAAAATATTAAAATTCTACTTAAACATTCCATAGAAAGAAATTTTCACAAATAGATTCTACTCCAGTTCAGTGGTCTGCTACATGATATCATGACCTGTATTATTTTTTCTTGAACATAAATAGCAAATAGTTCACAAATAAATGCGTAATTCACAAGGAAGGAAATGCAATCAGAAAAAAAACTACAGAATTAATGTTACAAACCTTCCCAAGTAGTGCCGGATCAAGCTAGTGCGGGGCCTGTAACGTGTGTTAATAGGGTCCCTTAATTAAAAAAAGGATAACTATTAAAACACAAATTTTTAACCTGCATAGTAAAGTAATTGTATATTTTTTTTATTTGCTGTAAAGCCAGATAATACGCCAAATATATCTGACATTTCAGTAATAATATTATTTACATGTAGGTAATTGAGAGCTTGAAAGCTATAAGCGAAGGACCCTTGAAAGTGCGAGGCTCGTAGCTTATGCTTCTTTTGCTTCAAGAATTATCCGGCACTGTCCCCAGGACTACTAACTTTTGGTTGAACTAATGGGGGAGGGGTTTTTCGGGTAGCCGCATCCTACTAATTTTCTAAATTTGTCAGACTATGTCGATAATAATAATAATAATAATAATAATAATAATAATAATAATAATAATAATAATAATAATAATAATAATAATAAGTAAAATGAATTTAACAATTCGTCTTTTGAAATTCTTGTTCTTCAGAATTCTATCAACCTTGAATTATTTTCAACCTTTGGCCTTTTATCACACGGTATTTATATCGGACAAGTTTTGTGTAAAAAACGTCAAGAAAAAGCATCTTTTCATTTTAGACATTTAGTCCTGATTGCATGCATTTAGATTCTGCTTTTCAAGGCACGCATCACTTACAGAGGGATAAAGTTCATTAAATAATCAGCTAAAATAACTTTTGTAAATGCATGTATTTTTTAAAATAATTAATTAAATTTGCTTTTTCAACGTTTAAATGTCTTTTTATCCAGGAGACTTATGAATGACCAAACAAATAGCTCAAATTTTGAAGTGCCTGTCTCTACAAGATACAATCAAGTCGTTTTTGCCGTCGATAGCTAAACATATGGTGCTACCAGTGCCGTTTTAAGGCATAGGCACGCGAGGCACATGCTTAGGGCCTCGCGCAGCAGGGGGCTCCGCGGCAGCCCAAAGACAAAATGTCGGTGTCGGTCGTGTTAGCAGTTTAGTACTATATTAATAAATTTAACAAAATGACACCCATGCGCATGGAAATGCAATACTATACTCTATATCTGAGACTGAGAGATTGAGACACAATTCTGGTTACTTTTAAGGTTAGAGTTTGTGCCTAGGGCCCCCAAACGTCTTAAAATGGTTCTGGGTGCGACCTATCGTAAGATATAAAGAATTCTAAATATATTAATATTTTAATGAACAAATTAATATAAAGGGACGAGTGCCTTTATGTTACTTGATTATTGAAAGAAATTTTTTATTTATGCAAGGCTAAGTTAAGTGTTTTCTAAAGATTGTTATCCTTACAACAGAGTCAGTCACGGTTTACTCATGTGGGTGATATCTCCCTCATTGGCTTCTGTCACCACAGTCAACTGAAATCGACTGGACCTTCCCGCCAATAATCGGAAAAGCACACATCAAATCGGAATCTCGAGAATTCAGATGTAATTGCAAAGATAAATAACTATTCAGTTGACACAAAGGTTGATCAGAAAGCGTGAAAACAATATGCTTGAAGGATTGCAGCTCTTTAAAAAAGAATTTTCAGTGGGATAATAATGGGGGTGGGGAGACAAGGTCGACGGGAGTAAACCTAAAGTCAGCTTCACTTGTTCTGCTTATGAAGGCGAAATTACATGCACTGATGTGACTGTTTATCCCGAGTAACCCCCAATATTGCGGACCATACATTTTGAAGACTGATTACTTCAGTGCGGGATAGACCATGTTTCTCATCTGCATAGGAAACAGGATATATTTTCATTGCTTATTGTAACTGAAAGAAATTTCAGTTTTGTGTTTCTTTACATTGTACCTTGATTAGTTTTCGTTTTTACAATATTCTTTTGTCGGATCATGTCCATTTTGTCATGTATATCTATATTCTATGCTTAACTTTTATTCATGACTCTATGTTACAGTTTAAGTTAATGGTCATTTTATGATTAGATAGCTTTCTTTTATCCATGGTTGTTGGTTGTACTTTGAGATAATATTTGTAAACATGTTGACATGGCCTTTTGACCTTAGAAAGTTTTGAATGCGAACCTATGACTCATATCCTGGTCGTCTTATGTGTCTTAAGTTTTTATATAAGGTTCTGATAACCACTATCATTCAATCCTATCTTGAAATCAGTATTTTGGAATGTGTGATAAAAGTTTTGTATTCAGTTATAATTTGAGAAGAATTTTTCAATTTTTTATTGGGATTACAAAGTGTTCATTAACTTTGGGGTTAAAACATTGCTTTGGGATTATTGAGGACTCATTCAAAGATATTCTGGATTATATCATCATGATACATCAAGACTATTAGAAAATAATCACATTCAAGATTGGAATTCATCTGAACACCACTGAAATTCATTCAAAAACTATACTTTTGAACTTGTGATTGAACTTTTAGGATTATTTCGGGTTTAAATCACAGCACTGTAAGTTTCTTCTAAATTTTTACTTTTGTATTCTTATGAAAAATATTTGTTGAATTTTACTTTAACTTGTTGGTTTTTCTTTTTCTGTTACTGGGCTTAGGGCCATAGAGTCGTAACAATTTACATCCATGGAGTTTAATATGTACCAAATTTAATTATATTCAATGGCATATTTAGTCAACATAAATACTGAATGTTTTTAAGTTCAGTTGGACATTAACATTGATATTATTTGATAATTGTCCTTGTGTTATTACTGATTTTTATATCAGAGTGTACAAGGTTATGTGATTTGTAATACAACTAAGATATCTCTTTTTGCTTTTTCTACTATGATATTTCCTGTGGAGTGTTTGGAGGACACAGTAATATTTTAGGAATGAAATAACCAGAGGTTGGTCCATTTGGGGTATGTATTGGTATCAGTAGCATTAAAATAGGAATAATGTGCAAGGATATCTAATTATTGTCCCTGGCAACAAGTATTTAAGATTTTGAAGATGGATTTTCATTGGTTATAAGAATTTACTATAAATTTTCATTTGATCATTTTGCATGTAGACTTGACATGCTTGTATGAAATAAAGAACAAATTTGTGTTGCATAGGTAATATAATTAGCATAGGAAGCTATTTATATAACATAATGGTTTGATTAATATTTATGATTTAGCTCACATTTTATTAGATAATTCAGATCTTGAAGTCTATAACAAAGGATACTTCTTTATGCTCGTGATACTTTCATACACTCATATTATTGTTGATACACTAATACATGCTTGTTATTGATGATACAGTAACACATGTATAGTATTGATGATACAGTAATATGTGTATATTATTGATGATACAGTACAGTAACACATGTATAGTATTGATGATACAGTAATATGTGTATATTATTGATGATACAGTAACACATGTATAATATTGATGATACAGTAACACATGTATATTATTGATGATACAGTAATGTGTGCTTATTATTGATAACAGTAATATATGCATATAAATGATGATACAGAAATATATGCATGTAATTGATGATGCATTAATAAATGCACATTATTGATGATACAGTAATACGAATCAGTGATGATGCATTAATAAATGCACATTATTGATGATACAGTAATACGAATCAGTGATGATACAGTAATATATGCATATTATTGATGATACAGTAATATATGAACATTATTGATGATAGTCATATATGCATATTATTACAATAATATGAGCGTAATTATTGATGTGACAGTAATACATGCATATAATTGATAATAATCATATATATATATATATATATATATATATATATGATTATATTATTATATATCATTGATAGTACAGTAATACACGCATATCATTGATGATACAGTAATATACGCATATCATTGATAGTACAGTAATTCACACATATCATTGCTGATACAGTAATATACGCATATCATTGATAGTACAGTAATTCACACATATCATTGATGATACAGTAAATATATGCGTATCATTGATGATGCCATAATATACACATATCATTGATGATGCAATAAATATATGCCAAATCCACTCTTTACATGCTATATATTTGTACTGTCAAACCTGGAAACTTAATGTAAATTCTAGTATTTTTTACGCCAAGAAGGAACAAATTTTTTAAATTTGACCTACAATGGTGAAAAGTTTGAACTTGTAAATGATGCTTAATATTCGGGGTTTGCTTTTTAAAGTAAAGGTACCTTTAGACAAGTTAAAACCAGTCTTATTCAGCAAGCCGGGTAGGTTATGTTCTTTGTTTTAAGACTATAATGCTTAGTGAACCAAGAGAGCTACAGATATATCTTTCTGATGCTGGGATTGTGCGATACTTATTTCATGGAACATATGTCTGGAACTTTAAAAGACATGATACCATTACGGCATTTCCCATTAGTTTGTACAGTTCTTTTCAGTGTAAGACCATTTTATCCTAATAATTTTATCAGCGGTATAAAAGGAAGAGTTTCGATCAGTATCTATATTAAAACTTGAATGATTGGCTTTGCAACAAGAATATCGGCAACAACAAAAAGCAACAAAATCATGCATTCTGTATGATTTCCTGTACCAGTGTGTTTTAGAGTTATTTTTATTTGCTATGTAAATTCTTAATGATTGTAACCTAATGGAATTATAGGATGAACTGGTGATTGTATCGTGTTTATAAGCCAGATTTATTTTGCACTCGTTTAAAATCAAGTTATGAAATTGCATAAATGTTTTAAGCAAAAATGAGAAATTCGGTGTATTTGCATAGTCACTGTTTTGGGAAACATATTTTCCTATACCCGACCTCTTATGGAGATTTAAAATCCTGAATTTAAATGTCTTTTGACGAATTTTGAAGACTTTTTCTTGGTTAAACTCGTCTTCTTCTCAAATATTTGACATACCTAAATACCAGAAGCATCTGGAACCTACTGATTGCTTACATGAAACTGATCTACGCCAGTATATTAACATTCCTGATTCTTTCTTAAATAACATATTATACCATAATTCAAATGTCATAATCAGCTATTCCATATAACCATGTGCAATATAGGTAATGGTGGAGTTAAACTTTAAAGGACCTTTTGGTGTAGTTTTTATTTTAATAATTGTTCTTTTTCCACCTTACTCTATACATTCTTGTTTCTTTATGTAATAAAACGTATACAATTTTCTACGTTTTGATGGTAGTTTTTCTTCGTCTAAGATATAATATTTACGCAGAACATTTTTATAATTTTGCTTCATTTGGTAATTTTTTTATTGAGAAACATCTACAACGTCCATGTCTCCCTAGAATAATGTTAGTGCTTGACATGCTTTCAATGGAGAATAGTTCATGTCCAGGAAAAAAGGTAGTTAAATATATGAACAAACTAGTATAAACAGATAAATCCGGTGTATCTGTGAATCAGTATAGTGATTTTTCAAAATATGCTTTAGTACAAAATAGGTCCTACCATTATGTCTTGTTGCCCCAAAGACTTAGACCATTAACATCCATAAAGATATGTTGAAATGAATAAAAAAAACTATTATGACACGTATAAAACTTTAAAGCCAGACTCTCGCTATGGTTAAGATGTGCAGTTTTCCTACCTGAAGCTACCGTCATGACAAGTAATAATATTTTCGTGGGGCTGTCGGGTGGCTTTTCTTTGATAATTTAACCCTCTTCAAGATTCAAAAATATTCAGTGCAACCATAAACAGCATCATCGTGGTCTTGATTTTTTTCCTTTTTATATATCTACCATAGGGCAGAGTGTATTGTGCCATTATGTCCGTCTGTCCACATGCTTCCAATTTGTTTCCATACAAAAAAAAAAATAAGTTATCAACTATTTATATCTACCAAACTTTGTGAACAGCCTTCACTTGGGGAAAGGAAGTACTCGTCGAGTGCGAGGTTAAGGTCACTTTGACTGAAAGAAGAGAAATGTTTTCTGCATAATAACATTAATTCTTTTTTTTATCGACCAAACTATGTGAATAGATTGCATTTGGTGTAAGAAATAAACATATCTGTGTTGGAGAGTATTAAATATGGTTCGGATGTATAATGTGCCATACCCAGTACGTGTTTTCAATTAATTTATTTACATCCATATATAACATTGACAGCGTTTTACTTATACAAATTTTACTTCAGTCTGTCTCTCATCAAATCAAATGAAATAGCTTAACATTATGCTATATAATGCAGATTATATAACACTTACAGGCGACATTGGATGAATTTTGTTCAGACACTCTCAGTTCCGATTTGACATCATTACCAAACAAATGCATGATATTGTAATAAACCTCAGAACGTGATATTTGCATTTTTCATTCTCCGTCGATAGCCTTGTTTGAGTTTAGGTGGCATTGTACAGCTTTGTATTTTGCTTAGGGTTTTTTTTTTAAAGAAAAAGAATTTCTCATATTTTCCTTACTCGTTACACTGGCTGTTTAAAAAAGACCTTTGTGTATCTTAGGTATTCTTAAGAAAAAAATATTTCCCTTTAGTTTAGTGTAGGACTGATGGGTGTAATTTGGGTTATAGAGTATACAACCTTACTTCAGATGTGCACATGTAAAAGAAAAGTCTAGCTCCGCTTGGTCATTGTCACTTTCTGGACATCAGAGGTAAATTATAAAAACAGGGAGCTGATAACTTTGTATACTTTCCTTATAGTTTGTGATAAATTCCTTACAAATTCAGAAGTTGTATTGTATAGTCTAGCAAAAATTTTTTCCCCCTATTTTAATAATTGCGAGCACATTGGAGCAGCCATTTTGGTAAGCTGTGTGCTTAGATCATGTGAAATTTCCACAAGCGCAATATCCAAAGAAATTTCAACCACTTAGATGTATGACAACATTCTCTCCATTGATGCAGATGTACATACCTTCATCTTACAAATGTCAGTCTCTCAGAAGTACATAATATCTGTAGAGCGCCCGCTTAGTGGTTATTTGTTTGATTATGGGAAGTCGAGATATTTCTGAAAGGAGTAATTTGTTAATTACTAGAGCAGGCGTAATAATGTACTTCTTACGAGGTTTATTTATGGTAGCAATGATTAGTATCCTAAAATGGAACCTTTTTTCTTAACAGAAGGAATTATTGAGATAATAACCTATATATGTGTTTAGTAATTTGAAATATGAATAATTCTTTGTATTAACGTATCAGGTCAGGCCACGATTGAAATACTGATCTACGACTTGAAAAGACTTGATGGTGTGTCCTACAAATATGAAGCAAGAAAAACATTCAAGCGCGAAATTAGGGTCTCATCAGTTTGTGGTTATTATGTGATTGGATTTCTACATTTTTATAAGTGTTGACAAAGACTGTTGTCTTGAGGTCATTGGAAATAGAGGCGCTGTTACATTTGCTTGGTTGTGAGACACATTGCATATTACAATATAACAATTAGGTACGATAAATCACTTAATCACAATGAGAAACGTTTCCTAAGTTTAACAAAATAAACATGTTTTACAGAAATAGTGTACGATATATGCGAAGTACACAGCCGAGTATCAAGTGAGGAATCTAATAATAGGTAGAAACAGCGGTAGAATGATTTTGATATTACAGCTAGGTAGATGAAAAATAGATTAGGTCTATAAGGACACAGTTCATATATGCTAGAAAACAGAATATAAAACTTAATAATGCTTACATTCATAAATTTTGCATGCTCTGCTGAAGTTTAAATTTCAAAATCTCCATTTGTATTGCTTAAGTGCACGTTGCGTGACCAAGTATACTGCATACCGCACAAATTACTTGGGAATTAGATCTGTTCGTAACCGGAGAACGTATTGAAGTTGCAGCTTATCTTCTGAATTTAGTAAACGTTACATGTAGGCTAAGTATAAAGTTATCAGTTAGAAAATCTAATGAATTTCAGACACTTGATATAGAAGGACATGCAATACAAATACAACGTATCAAGTCTATATATATATATATATATATATATATATATATATATATATATATATATATATATATATATATATATATATATATATATATATATATTCACAGAGCTAAGGCTTATCTTCATGATGACAAGCACTCCGTGGAAAATAAATGAAAAGTGTTATATTATGTCTTGTTGCGAGGTCAAAGGACAAACAACTAAAGAGTGAGCTCCGTGGGAAAGATAAACGTGAATCATTCACATTAAAGAGGTATTACGACTCGGTGGTCTTAATCTATGTAAAAGAAAATAAGTGAAACCAACCATATAGGTAAAATTCAGCAAATATATTTTTTACCTAGAATACAAAGTGAAAATTATAGACACAGTATTGTGAAATAAATTACAAATAATCCTAAATGTTCTATTTGTTACGTGTCTAGGCTCGTTCAAAAGTAACAACAAAAAAAGAGTGACGCCAACAAGCTTTGTAAAATTAAACAAAATAATTTATTTCCCTAGAAAACAATGTTAAAAAATGAAAAAGGACTTACGGTGTGTGACTCCTATCACTAAAAAGTTCTAAGTGAATTAAAGTTCGAATCCCGATGAAGTTCCAGTATGGAAAGCGATGACGTTTTCTATAACTTGTTTTGTGTTGTCGTGTCAACAATTCCTCGTTGAATCCCTAAAAAAAAATTAGGCTTTAGAATTACGAATAATTTTCAGTAAATATTTTTGTCCAAGAATTCTGATGAGTACTAGATAAAGTGTCCAGGAAAAACAAGTTATTAATTCAAAAAAAGAGAATTTTTTTATATTTTTTATAAAACTGGCAAGAACAAAATAAATACCTTTGAGCCCGAAGGTATGAACTACGACTGACCAAAAATCAACTTTGAAACGTCACTTTAACTCTAACTACAACGTAGAACGGACCACGTGATCACTCCCTTTAGAGAAACGCAGTAACATTATATATCAATTATCACGTAGGTCATGTACTGATTCGATTGTACTAAACGAATCTTACTATAAGATTTACTAATTTTTAAAAAATTAAAAAGTTGTTTATAATGAAGTTTAAACTGACTCCGAAATCTACGTTTTCAACAAGTTTAACAGAACAGAACTTAATTTTCTGGAAAAATGTCAAATCCAGTGAATGCAGTTATCATTACAATAACATGTAATTAAATAAAAATAAAATAAAATAATTTAAAAGTAACAAACACGTAATTAAATTAGATATACGTAACACTATTACAAATAAAAAAGTATAGAATTCCAACGGCCCTGTATACTCTGATGCACAATTAAGGTGAAGATTATCATTGAAAGCCTTCTCAACAATCCTAAAGCAATGTTTTAGTCCAAAAAGAAAATAAAAACTTTGTAATTCCAACGAACAACTGCGCTAAATAATTTCTCTCAAATTACGTCGGAAGAAAACCCTGATCATAGATTCCCAAAGACTATATAAAACAGGAATACATAATTGTTTCCCAATTCCCTTTATAGACAAATATCACTTGACTTGCGACTTAATATATTTCCTAGGAAAAATTTACTAAACGAGGTCAGGTCTTGAACTCAAATTCAAGTAAACTATTGTGTCATGACAAAAGTTAGGCAAGAACAACCCTCAATCACCGAGAAAAAGTATTCACACGATATTGATATTTTCACATCTCATAAAGAAAAGAAAGATTTATAAAACAGATTTCTTTGACATAGTAGTCAAATATGCATATGGTATGATAATTAAAATTACATTAGACGATGACATATGAATAACAATCAGCTTAATTACACGAAATAAAGCAATATTGCACTTATACATTTGTGAAAAAAAACCATCTGCAATTAGATTATATTTTCCCTTGTTGCGTATCATATCGATGTTGTATACGTGCAACAGCAAACTCCATGTTAAAAATTTTTTATTTTTGTTTTTCGTTTTGTTAATTACAGTAAGGGGGGTTGTGATTACTGAATACTATAATCGGAGATGGAGCTGAACTAATATACACCTCAAAGTATTGCAAAGCCAATATCGTAGCTAAACATTCCTTCTCAATTTTGGAATAATTTATCTGGTGCTTGTTTATTTTACTTTTTAGAAAAATAGCACACTGGATTTTTGTCTTCTTTTTCAAAACTCCACAACCCATACATAATTTGCATCAATAGACATTTAAATAAGTGACACAAATATGGAGCAGAAATAACTTGGAATAATGACCTAATTTGTCAAAAGATTGCAGACACTTGTCAAACTAATTAAATTTGGACTTCTTTCCCAACAAATTTGACAGAAATGCCGTTAGGAAGAAATTTGAAAAAATGTCCGTAATATCCAGTCATACAACAAAACAGGCACTTGGAATTGAAAGATAACCTTGACCTTAACTTATACAGTTGTACTGACTGATTTGCATCACTGAGTCTATCAAATAATTTCGGTATTGTTTCTAAGTGATATTACAGGGGTCATTTGTAACGACCGTTAATGTGAAAGTCACATTATGTCATAATTTATGCAGTGTGGATATTTATGGTTCTGAAATAGCGAAAGTGATATATTTGATATATAATCGGATAGGTGGTGAAAACATGTACTGCTTTAGCCGTAATCTTGTCATTTAAGGAAACGGCTTTTTATATCCATTCCTGAGAACCCGATGAGGACAGTCCAAGAGGGAAGTCCGCAAATAGAGTGTTCAGAATAGAAAGGGTCAGAGGAAGAATCAAGCATACACGCTAGACGTGGAATATACAAAACCTAAAGAAGAGCGACGCCTGGTGATGCAAGACGACGTAGACATCGTACTCTATTCACCACTCGTTACTATGGTGAACAAATCTGTAAACTGAACACTGCTATTAAATTATACTAATGTAAATCGGTAGGAATGAAATTGATAGTTTTAGTTTTTGTATTAATTAATTAAAAATTATTATTTTTGTTCGTATTTATTTATTTCTTCTCAATAGTCTCACTGAGTTCTCTGTCAATATTCCATCTATCTACTCACACTGGGCAAGAACATCGAGGGAGGTCATTCCCTAGATAACGATCGCCAAATCAATTACCAGGGCACTACACACCAAAACCCGTTACATCGATTAAGAGGGCTCTGTTATGGTGCTGTTTATTTCCTTCACTATTTTGTTTTATTAATAGGTTTTGGCGATTTATTTGCATAATGTTTGTACCAAAGATGGTAACGACTTAAAAATATTTTAAATTAGTGCCGAAAATTAGTACTTTAATAATCCAAATTTATTTAAAATGAAATATGACAAAACTGAATGGTAAAAGTATAATTCAAGGTTGATTAACTTATAAGTATACATGATTTTAAAAAAAAACGTGCACAAATTATATGAAAAATTATATTAAAAGGTAGATAAAACTAAGAACATTTAAACAAATACGTGAGACATATGTACCATATTAACGAAAATTTCAAATTAACTCACATGATAAGAGATAGAAATGTTTATGCAGCCTAAGATACGAAACATAAAATCAGATACAATTTAAAAATAGTTGGTGTTCCATCATTTTAACTTTGTAAAAGAGGATTGCATTTCATAAAGCCTGAAAGCATTGGATCTTTAGGAATTTGACATGTAATTCATTGCTCTTTTGACATTTATTATCACGAATAACAGATACAATGCATTCACTGGTGAAATATATTAGACATGCTAGCTAGTCAAAGCAAAAAATAAAAGAGATTATGACACATAAATTTAAAAATAGAAGAATACAATCGAAAAGAACAGCTTTTTTTAAAAAATACTCTTCACTTTATTAATATAGCTTGTGACAAATTGGCGGCGTTCAAAACACGCCAACCTCTTTCACTACGGTTCGTTGCTAGGGAATGACCTCCGCGGTGTAATTTACCCAGTGTGGATAGATAGAAAGAAGAATGCAGATCACTGAACAAGTATATTGAAGAAATAAACACTACGAGCCCCCTTTCAATGAACAAATATAAAATTTAATCAGTTTATCAACAGAATTTAAAATGAAAAGAAATCAATGACTTAGTTACAAAAGAAGGAAAAATGGTACTAACATGTACTCAAATAAAAGACAATACAAATTTCTTTAAATGTAAAATTACTTTCAACGTTAATATACTTTCTTCATTGCCAATGAGATGTGACCTTTGAGTGTAACGATGAGAGACTTCATCACCTATTTTATGCGGACATCAAGACTTCCGTTCGTCCCTGCTCTGCCGGTCTTTGTCTAGCTGTTTGGTCTTGGACTCTTGTCCGTCGAACTCTGCTTTAACAGTCGTCTCTGGACTTAGATTTTGGCTCAGAATTTGCTCTGGTCCTGTGATTGTTCAGGGATTTCTCATGTGAATCCAGGAAAGCTGTTTCCTTCAATAAATAAAATGTCTCGCAATAGCCAATAGGTCACATTCCCAGGTATATCTGTATTTTTACATTAATTCGGCTCAGAAACAAAAGGCATAAATTCTGCCGCAGTAACACATTGCTCCCTAATTATTATGTTTACATAAACGGTCAATGCTTGTCCTGACCTTAATTCGGATCACGCTAGGGGTGGTCAATTAAATTCAACTCAGCCGTATGAACCCGTATGTAAACCCCCCCATGACTTCTTACTCTACCAATCTAGCAGTGTTAAGTTACATATGGCTTAGACCCTTAGATCTAACTATTCTAAAATAGTTTACTCGCCCAATTAAATATTACAAACTTGCATATAGATATACACTTAAGTTATCAATTAAATATTACAAACTAGTATATGGATATACATTTAATATTATATCATACTAGACAGAGTTAATCCATAAAACTAAGAAACATTACCCATCATTCCTTAAGTTTAATTCATGAAAATTCCTAATCACTCCTATGTATTAAAGATTCAATTACATGCAATCTTGCCAACTAATCTAATGAAATTTTAATTACATTCAATCTTGCCAATTCTCCAAATGAATTGATAATTAGAAAATCAAAGAATAACATGTCATGACTAGCATTTCACTAAAATCCTGCAAAATGAAATCATACATACATACATCATATCAAGAATACATTTGCAAATAGAAGAAATGAAATAACATATTAAAATCGGAAAACTAAGATTGCG
The DNA here is from genome assembly GCA_016746295.1 of Potamilus streckersoni. Taxonomy (NCBI): domain Eukaryota; kingdom Metazoa; phylum Mollusca; class Bivalvia; order Unionida; family Unionidae; genus Potamilus; species Potamilus streckersoni. The sequence continues at coordinate 728,745 of JAEAOA010002219.1, read as the reverse complement.
TACCTTTTGCCGTTTCTTTATTCGTTTCCACGAACCTCAGGTATAGTTCGTCTCCCAACTGAGACAACTATCTGGCCCCTTACTCTATAACGAAAACGTATTTGTTACGAATTCAAATGTAGAGTTTGTCTACTTCGCTGAGACAAAACTCCCGCTTTACTGCCAAATCACGAGATAACGTCTTACACGTGTCTCCCGGAGTCTCGACTACTCGTTTCCAAAAAAGATTGTAGACTAAAGAATTTTTCTAAAGTAAAACCTTTAATTTCTTACAGAGTTACGCCCATAAATCCATATTAACCAATCGGAATAGACTGTTTCCTAAACCTGTTCGTAGAATTTTTGGATTGACAAGAAAACTAAACAACTAATCATGCTGTAATTAACATTACTTTGAACAATCATCTATAGCCAGCTCCTGCCTTTAACCGGTCGATTTTGGGAAAGGGTCTTATGTCATTCTCTTCTACCATAGCACCTGACTCGGTCATGTTACGTCGGCTAGAACGAATTCCCTTTTGACGTTCAGAGATGAAATGAAAATAATCATCTAAGTATCTCTAGCCCTTTCTACTTTAATTAAGTTGACTTTGATACAATTCCTTTAACCAAAGCTTCTAAGAGTTTTCAAAATTCGACACATCACATAGCTTCACTATCATACTTCAATATGTCTTGTTTTCGTCCGATTGTTCTCCACCTTATACATTTAACTATGTCACAGATATATGCAAGAGCATGACAAACACTTGTTATAGACATCATAAGTGGAACAACTGCGTCGATCACAAAGCATCTAGTACACATTTATTTGACGGTATTATAAATCTTTTCTTTTGTTTTCTTTTTATTTTCTTAAACTTGTTCGCTTCCAACAAACGTTTTGGGATTCTTCTTTTGTAAATTAATGTGTTTAAAATTTATTGTTTTAGCACTTAATGTTGAAATAGGTAATCTCCATTAAATAATCTAATTCCCTTTGTAGTCAAGACCTTTTATTTTAATTCTCTATGATTTAATTCCTTCATTTTATCACGTTTTAAACATTTACTCATCAAAGATAGTATTCACGGTTGTCACGTGTCTCCTACGGTATTATTTCTAACCTCGGAGAAGGACGAACAATTTAAAATTGAGATAGCTCGGAGCCCCCAGTCAGTAATGCCGACAGTCTACCCATATAAAAGACTCAGGACGAAAGGTAAAACAATTTAATAAAATATCAAATTATTCAGCTATTTCATCGACACTTTCTGGACCATAATTCTTTCGACAAATACAGTGACCTATTCCGTTGTTCATAACTATCTTCATATACAATTACAGTCTTATGAGAGCGTGTTTCCCTTTGGTGTTGACTCTGTTATTCATCTGTCCGCCTCTCGTTTCTCTTCTTTGGTACTTCCGGTACCCTCGACTCGTTGTTCTCCTTGCACTTCCGGAACTCTCTTCTGTGTTTACTTCAGGTACTACGCATCCACCCAACTGCTTATGTCACAATAGACCTCCAACGTTTTCTCAACGTGTCTTCCTGCCCTCAGATTCTGGGTGCCGCTCTCTGGCTCCCACCCGGAGAGGTTCCTCAGAAGCCTTTTGTTCCAAATCCAAACTAGAATTTCACAAGAATTTCTTCCCGCCCTTTTTCAAGTGCACAACTTATGCTCTCGGAGAACATCTGACGACTCTTAACTTCGTTGCGATCTTGTCCTTACGAGATTCAAATCTATACTAATTTTCCAAAATGAATGTTGCCGATATAACGTCTCGATTGCGCGGGAATCTATCGATTCCGATTGGTTACGGCCCGGTCTCTTTGAAAATTACCCTGAGGTAATGTCTTACATACCTGTCGCCCAGACGTGACATCGTTGACTGAGTGCAAAACAAACAAAGGCGCATCGACTCGGACGCAGGATTCCTTTGAGTTTAGTCTCTAACAGTCGTTGCGTAATGATTACATAACAGACGTGATCAGGGACAAAACGGACCGGTACCAAAAACACCCACGACCAAAACGGACTAGTGCTTCAAAGGACCGACCCAAAAATGCCGATTTATGTATCAATTACCAATTACTAGTATCATGTCTACTAAAAGTAACCAATACGTAAATTGCAATCCTAGAATAACAGAGGGAAACAATACGATCGTTGCTTTATACTTACACTCTGAGACCATAGGAAAAACATTTAATCACTGCTGGGTACCTGCGGCTTTCCATAGAAGGACTAACACTTGACGCACAAAAGATAGAAGGCCCTCTTGTCTCGTGTGCGTTTCAACCAATCCAATAGGCTGAACATGTCGCCATATGGCCTGGAACCAATGGAATGCACAACCTTTCAGTTCGACGCCATGCAGCTGAAAATATTCAAAGAACAATCCCTTAATTATATTGTTTATGTATGAAGCCATTCTATATGAAAGGTGATACTGTTGTTATAATGAAATTGCGTGATGTGATTAATTTTTGCAGATATGCACCGTTAGCGTTGTTGAGTAATTTTCAATTTTAAATTTACATTAATGTTTCAAAGTCCAGTACGAATCCTTCTAGCGATACGTGTCCTAAACTTGACTGCAAAGAACGAAACACCTGTAATAAAAGATTCGAAGTAAGAGCAGTGTTCGTACTGCGTTGACCAGAAACAACTCTACAGCGCTTACATAAGGTCATTTACCTTACATTCAACAATGACGCATCATTTAATACTTGGAACGAAATACAGATGCTGAAAAAAAAACTGAGTAGGACATTTAAAAGACATATGGCTCATATTCGAGAGATCACGACAGTCTCATCACAGAGAGAATTTTTTTTTGTTACTGTTTATTCTATCTATCACATATTTCTCCAAAAAATATGCTGGAAATGTCAATGGATTTTTATAACAGAGAGAAAGAAAACTTGAATATAATAGCTTTCAGCCAAGTTGTCTGACTTCGTCTTCCGGTTCAGTAGATAATAAAATACAAGCGGCAGCTGCTTCTGTGCGCCATTTCTTTCGATGAAGGCACGGATGCACATGAACTGCCCCTGTTGTCTGAAAGGCTCACTAAGGACCTGGAAGTTATAACCATGCTTGTTACTGGGTGCTAATATAACTTGAAAACCAACAAAATCTGGAGTTCAGCAATAACTGGTACTAGTACAGCATATACTAATGAATACAACGTAATGATTTGCCTTAAATATTCCATCCATGTACCACCGTTTCGCTTCTCGCAAAAGCCTTAACTGATATTTATTTGCCAGCAGGAAGTGTCGCTCCCCATCCACTCTGATGTCTGCTACCAAGAAGTCATTAGCGTTGATGAAGTCCTCATTTAGCTGTAAAAATCAGAACAAATAGATAATTGTTATCAATTCATTCATGTAATAAAATATTGATATCTTCGACCTCTTATACTGAACAATATGGTTCAAAGTATAGCTTTGTTAGAGACATTTTAATGCCCATATCACCCCAAAAAACAAATACAAAAAAAACGAAATTTAAACTAGCAAAGTTTAATTACAAACTAGATATAAGACATTATTTGTATAAAACGTTTGATAGCACACAGTAATATTAATAAGCAAACATTATGAAATAATAAAAATAAATTATTTTAAATTTTATAATAAATTTATATATTTATCTGTAGATTTAATTGAGTTTTATATAAACAACAAACTTCAAAGTCCAACGCTCTTGGCTCTTCTGGACGTAGCTTCGCTATTGTTCTATAACAACTCTTTTCAACCAAAAGTACCTTCTTTTGGAGAGAGACTTATCTGGTCCCGAACTCTCCAGAATCGCGTCCTCTGCAAATTTCAAGGTTGGTGTGAAAAGTGTAATTCAACACTAAACATATCGAAATTTCTTGCCTTTACATCGAAAGCCACGAACATTATGAAAAGCACTTAGAAATTCATTCCAAGATTATTGCCTTTAGTATCACCACTGTGTCAGGATTGAATATTTCAAGAATTTTCATACATGCAATATTTATTCTTATAATTCAAAAATGAGTTGATTTTGTACCATCAAAACCGGGGCATTTTCATTTTAGCAAAGTATGGTCGATTAAGATCTATTTTACTACGCATTTTATATTAACATGTCAATTATAATTGATTTGTGGTTGATTTCCAAGAAACACCGTATCACAATCGTTACCATGGGACATTCAATAAGTATGTATTTTGATTCTAAATAAGGATCAATTCAATCTAGTTGCTGCAGTAATCGCACATCATGCACATAGTTCCCATCCATATTAACAAACTACATTGAAATTATCATGCGGAATTGTTATATTATGTTTGTTGTAAATTTAAGTAAAAATGTACGTCAAGGAGTTTGAAGAAATTGAATTGTCAACGTTGTGCGAAAATACAGTGGATGTGTCCCTTTTTCTACAATGAAATAATCCAAGATCTGCATGCCAAACTTTATTGGCAAGAATACGGTTTAGAATTTAAAATTTCCCACAAAATAACACATTAGTAACTTGAGTGTAGAAACATTTGACATTTTACTGGAATCCTCTTCATTAATAGGCCAACGTATGATAAGATCTCTTCGATACGAAAAACACCAAAAATTATTTTTTTAAAATAATGGCTTAGTTTAGTTTTAGAGAGCTCAGGTCAGAAACCGCATAGGTGTCGCTGGAGCCAAATAGTCCCTATTAAAATCTAATTGTGTGAACTGATTGTGCAGTATTCAAGTACCGTCGGTATGTCACGGAAAAATAATAAGGAGAAATGATTTTTTTGGTCATGTACAACAGCAACTTGTGATTTATAGAAATATAAATATTAAGGCAGTCGATGGTCGAGTGGTTTAAAACATTTCCTTGCGAATTCATCCAGCTCACTGCCGCAGGTTCTAATGTCAGACAGGTTGAAACTTTGCATGTGAGAAAGCTTGATACTCGCTTAAGGTAGGTTGGCGATTGTCGCTGAATGTATCAAAGCACTTGCCACATCCCCACCCCCAATACTGCCAATAGCCAAATCAGGGCAGTTTTAGATTAATGATGTCATACTTATTAACTGCCATCACATCTATAGTATCTTCCATATCTCTGCAGTGGGATAAATGATGACATTTGTAACCAAGTATTTGTCAGAATTAAACTTTTCATAACAACCCCTAATTGACATTGCTTCAGTTACCGCTCCAGTTGCCTAAGTGGTTAGGGCTTCCGCCTCGGATGCGGAAAGTCGAGGGTAAACACTCGGACCTAGTCATAATGGAGACTTTAAAAATGGTACTAACAGTTGCCTTACTTTGCGGTCAGCACGAAGAGGTTATTGATAGGAATGGTTTGCCTGATGTCAGGATAATGTGACCGAGTGACACATGATGTCACATGTCTTCGGCAAAATGCCCCACAGGTTAGGTATCACTATAAGCTGCTAAACTGCAGACATCGTAGCGATATGACTCAAATTATTAAATGTGCTGTAATAAAATTTTTAAGATGCGCATTTGTTATAACGCCCCGTTTAAGGACTTCTTAGATTTGTGTGATTATTTGTTTGATTATTGGAATTCGGTGCAATTGTAATATTCCTTAGCTCGAAATAATAAGCAAAATAGGCCTTCTAGGTGTAAACGTCACAGAAAGTGTTAGTGAGTTTCTATGATGCCATGGTCAATGAGTAGTGAATTCAGACCCAAATCGCATGACTGTCCCTGAATAATATAGTCCCTATTAAAATCTAGTGGTGTACATTGGTGTTGTGACTCTAGTGGCAGTATTTGCAGTACGAAACCGGTTAATTACACAATGGAATAAAGAAGAAGGGTCTGGGCAGATATTCTTTTTCACCTGGTGACAAATGTGATGCAGTCATACTGGCATAATGTGTCTTGAAACTATAGATTGAATGGCCTAAAGGTGGCGAAGTTGAAATAGTTGCCTGTGTTAGGTGATATTGTAGCGTTTTTACGGCGTGAACTGCTTACGGTACGAAAAGTTGAAGAGAAGCTATGCAGATGTGCGGTTGATCATAGACGTTTTAAGAAGTTTGAGGGCCCTAGGCATAAACTCTAATCTTAAAAGTAACCACAATTGCGCCTCAATCTCTTAGTCTCAGATATAGAGTATTGCATTGCATTTCCATGTTCATGTGTGTCATTTTGTTAAATTTATTAATATGGTACTAATATTCTAACACAACCGACACCGTGATTTTGTTTTTGGACCGCCGCTGATACCCTTCTGTGCGGGGACCTAGTCACGTGTATCGCGTGCCTATGCCTTAAAACGGTACTGCGATTTATAAATATTTGGCAAGTTGGTAGATCTGTGGTTTTGCATTGATCCGAGTTAAATTTATGTATAGAATGAAGACCTTGGGCTTTCTAATTTACAAATGAAGTTGCGTAGAAGTCTGGAAATTTGGGGTAAACTTACGACTAATATCAGAAAATGTAGAATAAGGAATGTTCACTAAAGGATATATATATATATATATATATATATATATATATATATATATATATATATATATATATATATATATATATATATATATATATATATATATTATATAATGGAAAAGGCATAAATAATAATGAATAAACTGTTGTTAGAGAAGAAAGAGGCATAAGTACTGTACACCCAAATTTTACTGATTATAGCCTGGATAGTTCAGTCAGGAGTGTCTCAGAAATCGTTACAAAAACTGTTAAAATAGTATGAGACATTAAGCTCTGTTGAGACTAGAGGCATGGGAAAAAGTTGTGATTGTAGAGAATGTCATAGAAAGACTTCTCAACAATCCTAAAGCAATGTTTTAGTCCAACAAGTAAATGAAAACTTTGTAATTCCAACGAATAACTGAGGTAAATAATTTCTTTCAAATTACGGCGGAAGAAAACTATAAACCCTGATCATAGATTACCAAAGACTATATAAAACAGCAATAAATAATTATTTATCAAATCCCCTTTATAGACATTTTTATAGACTTGCGACGTAATATATTTCCTAGGAAAAATTTACTAACTCGTAAACGAGGTTAGGTCTTGAAATCAAATTCAAACAAACATCTTATTTCATGCCAAAAGTCAGGCAGGCACAACCCTCAATCACGGAGAAAAAGTAATCACACGATATTAATATACTTTTCACCTCCCCTCATAAAGAAAATAATTTGCGTCTTAATTGTGATTATCAAATTTTCCTATCATATTAAATAAATCTGAGGCAGAAAACAGGTAAAGGAAGTGTGAAAAGTTACAATACGATAGCGCTGAGTTTTTCTGATATTGGTACTGCAATCTGCGTAATCGGTAAAGATCTGCTGTTTGCTATCAATGGTTGATTTTTGTCTTGGTGTTAATCCTAACTGACCATTGCTTCAATTTTTGCAGCTCAGTGTTTTAGCAATATACGTATAAATGTCATTGACTTAGAAGCGAATAGATATGGGTACTGTAGAAAAACTGTCTTCTTCTTCTTCTTCTTCTTCTTCTTCTTCTTCTTCTTCTTCTTCGATCTTTTAAACGGTCCTTTTTTAACATGGGTCTTTTCTGTCCAGGTCCTTTCTGACCCGTTACTGGCCTTTCTGGACAGAGCCTTTCTCGTACCCGTCCTTTCTGACCCGTTACCTAACAGACAGAAACCACTCGAGTGGCCTAGTGGTTAGAGTGTCCCCGACTGAGTCATACCAAAGACTTTAGAAAATGGTACTAACAGTTGCCTCGCTTGGCGCTCAGCATTAATAGGTTAGTGTTAGAACTGGTCGGTCTGGTGTCAGGATGATGTGACTGGGTGGGACATCATGCCACATATCTGCGGCATAATGCCCAGTGCTAGACATCAATATGAACTGTCACACTGCAGATATCGTAGCGATATGACTGAAAATTGTTAGAGCTACGTTAAAAATCCAAATCACACACACACACACACACACACACACACACACATACATACACACACACACACACACACACACACACACACACACACAGGAGGTTTCTTAGTCCAGAATCGAGTCTATAGTCCAAACCTTAGGTAATACATATTAACAAATCCAAGTGCTCTCACTACGAAGTAACTGTAAGAAAATATGTGTATACATGAACCGCGAAGCATCAGCAAATTTTCCCCACAACGTGACAACGTTATTATTACATCTGACAATGGCTGCAACGTTTTACCAACTGATCTAGTATTTTAACAAAATCATATGATTTTTTAAAATATGTTTTGAATCCATGTAATCAAACTTTTTGTCAATTGAATGTTTACCATTTGTGTGCTTATATGTTCCGTTTGCTATACTATTGTTAATTCATGTTTGCATTTTTCTTATTCAAATAGTTGGGCTTTGCCATCAGCATCTTAACTTTTCTTTTCTTTCTTTTCTTTCTTATACGAAATCTAATTTTCATTCAAGGCGGGTTTTACATTCCTTTAATATGGAGAGATAAAAATTCCAAGACGAAGGTGTGGTCGAAAGTTTGTTATTCATATGCGATGATAAGTATCTTGATGAATATTAATTTATAATATTATAAATTAAGACCCTATAACAAAAATCCTGTTATTGAATATTTACCAAAACAGTAGATTTCAAACTCTAAAGCGTGAATGTTCACACAAATAAGGCACCACCAAAAATACATAGAACGGATTGGGCACCAAAAAAATTAAGATTTACTTAATGGTTTAAAAGAAAGAAATGTTGATTTGGAGAATGAAATAAAAAGAAAAGACGAAGCTTTCAAAAGAGAATATTCTCAAGAAGAAAAAAATAAAATAATTACTTTGACTATTAAAGAAAATCCAATTAAGGCGTTCTGTCAAGCTAGTGGAAGTAGATACATAAATAAATTATTAATAATTAATCAGACGTTGAAATGTTAGACAAAGAGAGTGGATTTAACAATAAACATCGGGAAAGTAAAAGTTTAAGTAGAAAAGCCAAATTGCAAGACTTTTGGTAAATTATTGATAGCAAAAGAGCCCAAAACGTTGGACATTTAGCAGATTCTGAACAAAAGAAAAGTACATAATAATAATAATAATAATAATAATAATAATAATAATAATAATAATAATAATAATAATAATAATAATAATAATAATAATAATAATGAATAAAACGTTTCAGAAAGGTTACCATTTGGAGAAAGATTGAAACAATGGTTTGAAGGAAAGGTATAACAATTGCTACGTTTTGTACAGCTGTGGGTATAATAACAGCAATTCTTGGTTTAACCACATCCATTAAAAAATACAGTAAGAGGAACAATAGCAAGAGGGTAGAAGTGGCAGTAGTCTTAGTCTTAGTCTTAGTCTTAGGTCTTCCTGCGCCGTTCCACGCCTTGTGCAGCGAGTGCTCTCCATCGAGGTCGATCTGTCGCAATGGTTTCAGTGTCATCTAATGATGTGCCCAGCACTCTCATAACTTCTATGAAGGTGTTTCGCCATGCAGTTCAGGGACGGCCTTGTTTTCGTCTTCTTCGCGGTGTCCACGAGATAGCGTTTCTTGAATGCCGTGACTTTGGTTGCCTGAGTATGTGGCCATTTTTGATGCGATCCTGAGATTTGCAGGATTCTACGCTACCATTGCTGTTGTACGACGTTAAGCCTCCTTGCAATCCGAGTCGACGTCTTCCACGTTTCACATGCATAGATTACAGTTGGGACAACTATGGTATTGAGTAGCCGGATTTTAGTTCTTGCCCTGCTTTGTGTGTTGGCCCAGATAGGTCGAAGCCGTTGAAAGACTTTCCATGCCTTCCCTATTCTAATCTAGTCGAAGCCGTTGAAAAACTGCCCCTGCCTTCCATATTCCACAAGCGACATCGTGTTAGGCGACGCCATCGTTAGCTAGGGTGCTAACTAGGTAGGCGAATTTCTCTACCTCTTCAAATTGTTGCTGGCCAATCTTCACGGCGTCCCTTGCTGTGCTATATCCGATCCTCATGATCTTTGTCTTATTCTCGCTTATCCTAAGTCCAACTCGAGCCGCTTTGCGTAGTTATACCATAAAAAAAGCCAAGAAGCACAGGAAGCGGCTGAGAAAATGACACAAAGAAGCTCTAGCGCATCGTTCGCGACATCGCCAGAGCAAAGGGTGGACACTGAGCCCCTATCAAAGACCAAAATGGAAAGCCATATCTAACCAAAGAAGAACAAGACACTCGATGGATTGAGCACTTCAAGGAAACGCTAAATCAGCCTACCCCAGAAACTAACTTCACTTCTGATCCACCCGACCCAGCAAACATCCTGGCCGTGAGGAAAGAAGAAATTTCAACAGCAGAGATGGAGATGGCGGTACGGCTCCTAAAGAATAACAAAGCGTATGGCCTGGATATGGTGTCTACATAAATGCTCAAGCACGGTGGACAGTGTCTCATCACCGAACTAACATATATTCAAAACCCATGTTGGTTGACGACACGAGTACCCGAAGAGTGGCGCAAGGGAGTCATCGTGAAACTTCCAAAGGAAACCTGGCGAACTGTACAACTGGCGAGGAATCACACTCCTCTTGGTCCCTGGCAAAGTGTTTAGCATTGTCCTGCTACGGCTACTAAAGGAAGCTGTTGACGCGAAGCTCCGAGAAGAACAGGCTGGCTTTCGTCGAGGCCAATCGTGCAGTGAACAAATATTTGTCCTGAGAAGCATCATCGAGCAGAGCCTGGAACACCAACAGCGGCTCATTATTAACTTTGCCGATTTTACCAAGGCCTTCGACAGCATACATCGGGAGTCGCTTTGAAACATAGCGAGGTTGTATGGCGTCCAGGAGCGATTCATTGATGTCTTTAGAAACCTCTTCCTCTACTCAAGCTACTGTGTTAGGACGGAAGACGATACCACAGACTTCTTTGCCATTGAAACTAACATCAAACAGGGATGTATCTTTTCTCCTTTCCTCTTCCTTATGGTGATCGACTTCGTTATAAAGAAACCCATGGACCGAGAATATTTTGGAATTCCATGGCTGAAACCAAACCGACTAACTGGCCTTGACTTCGCGGATGACATTGCACTCCTTGGCACCACTAATAAAAAAGCGCAAGAAATGACAATGAGCCAGTGGCAGTTGTGGTAGTAATTAATTCATTGGTAAATGTAAAAAGGTATCATGACGCTAATTATTTGTTTCAGTTAGCCCAAAGGAACACAATTATTGTTTGATTTCAGTGGCATTACAATAAGCTTGCTTTTTACATTAGTTGAAGAAGTTTTTACTTCTTTATTATCATAATGTCATTTTGTACATTCTTGCTTCAAGTAGCTCATTGTGTGTAATTGTCCTAAAAGGTTTATTTTTAGCAAGAAAACGAATAACAAATTATCCAAGAAAGAAATGTAAAATATTAACTATTCAGGGAATCTACTTAAAGGTGTAAACTACGCCAGCTGCTACAACCAAAGAATTGTTGCAAACTGTATATCACACGCTGACATTATATTCTTTACAACCTCCTTATTTATATCGGTATGTAGACTTTTGTAAATTGTTTATATAGCCTATTATGTCTCTCTATCACTAGGAAAAGGTGTTCCATAAAGGACGTCTGCAAATAATATCTGTTTTCCTACCAACGTCTTTCCTTGTCCGCTTTTGTCCTCATGAGGCTTACCCCCACCCCCGGATGCGGACGTCCCCATCTAGCACGACTGATAAGTTGGCCATACAATCAACACCTGGCACTGGGAGCCAGACTTATGTATTAATGCCAACCCATTCATATATATATATATATATATATATATATATATATATATATATATATATATATATATATATATATATATATATATTCTGTGGCACGAATCCTACAAATTTAAATTAGTAAATAATTGATACTTAGGGATGACCCGTAAAGGACGTCCGGAAAACATACTGCAATACACGCAGTAGGCCCAAATCAGCTATTCAACAAAGATTATCATTTTAAAAAAATACTAGCTTGCTGACGTCCGCAAGGTCCTTTACACCCCTTTCCCTCTTGTCTGCATTTGACCCAATCCCCTCACCCATCTATGCGGACGTCTTTTTATGAATGATCCCTTACAACAGAATTCCGTCAAAAACACCAAAATACCATCACCGCCAAAAACATAATTTAGCCTTACTTTTGAATCTGAAATTTTATCGCCCAAATATCAATGCAATGTTTATGTCATAATCTTCTTAGTCTAAAATTTGTTTGAAACATCTTTTCGTACGTTGTCTAGAAATTGTTCTATTGAGTACCTAAGCACGTCAACTACATATCACATAAGACAGGATTGTTTGATTTAACCTAGCTATTTATTCTGTCACTCATTTGCAGTCTTGTAGAAAGAAATAATTCAATCTTATTTGTATGGTCACAGCCTGATGTTGTCATCCATCTTTCCCCTTTCATTTAATTTTGCCCGAGTTTTATATATCACAGTGATCTATATCTGAATCTTCATTTTCAAATTTCACAACTGTATTTGTCCAAAATGAAATTTATTTGCTATATCCCGGGAAGAAGCAACGACTTAAGGGAAGTTACTGCCAAGCTTTCTAACATAGCCACGTTGTCCATGCTGAAACACGAAGCCGCTTGTATCTTTGGAGTATTGTGAGCAAAAGGTGAGAACGGAGAAGTTTTACACGACATTCTAAAAAAAAAATCCATAATGAAGTTGAGACAATCTTGATGACAATTGGTCAGTCCGATGTCGTTACAATTAATAAAAATATCGCTGGGGTACATTCAGCAATCCACACTCGCAATACTTTACAAAATTAACCAAGATTATTGATGCGTGAAATATATAGTTTCTTCTTTTTATGGAAGTGTGTTAACTAGACCTTGACAAACTGACATAAACGCAACATTTTATATAATAAAGGTGTCATGTATCTAAAGACTGATAAAGGTAACGCCATACATCCCGTTCACTCCAATGAACAAATGCCATTTTGCGATGTTTTTTATTCAACCGAAACGGTAACAGAAGAATGACATTTGACTAGGACGGTGGACTCTGTATCGCATTCGACGTATCATTAATTTGTAACGCAATGGTTTCTTTTTTATTTTCAAGTATCACTAAAATAATTTTCATGTTTTACTATCTGTATTGTTTTTGTTTGTTTCTCTATGGCAAAGGTACACAATACGTCGATCGCAAAGGTAGTGTGAGTAGATCGTGTAGCATTAAAATAATAGACGTCAGCCTAAGTGTCTTGCATTTTTGTGATAGGTAGATCATTTTGGCTTGGTCATTTTATAAGTAGCTCTCATGCTGAAAAAAAAACGTGTGCTTTATAGCATGCACTACCCATCTGATAAAAAATACCGCCACCAACATCCCATCTCAATTACTCATGATATCTACTGTCTACGTTGTATGACTATATTTGATTTCACTAAATTCTTTCCTTTCTTTACCTGGTTTATGGTCATGGGTAAATTAATTTTATCTAAATCCAAAGGCATGCTATAGGTAAATAATTTATGAAATGATGATCTCTGTACATAGGAAAGTGAAATTTAGGTATTTTTATTTTAAGTTTAATTGAAATTAAATTTATTGTCAGAAGGGTGTGTGTGTGTGTGTGTGTGTGTGTGTGTGTGTGTGTGTGTGTGTGTGAATTCTGACGGTTTTTGGTGTTTTACGGCACAGCAAGACAAGCACTGAATAATGTCCTTTACGGTACCTAATCCAAGCTGATCGAATGGTAGGACTGGAATATGCGTTCATTAGGTCGCGAGTACAGCACTCTAACCACTCAGTCATAGCGGCTTTTTGTATACCTCCTGAAACATTAAAGAGTACTACGCAGCCTGTGCAAATAATTTGGCCGCAAAACATGGATCAAGATTATACGTGCGTGAAAATAGCAGTATATATATATATATATATATATATATATATATATATATATATATATATATATATATATATATATATATATATATATATATATATATATATATATATATATATATCGATATATCTATATATATATATATATATATATATATATATATATATATATATATATATATATATATATATATATATTCATATATTCATAATAAGTGTAAATTGAAATGACTACAACACTGATCCCAGCAGTCCAAATATCATTCATAATTCTTTCCCGCCAAATGGTATCATAGGCAGAGTCAGCCATACGTTCTCACGTGACAGTCACCAAGGTGCAGTAATTTCCATAAACTTGTTTAGCTATGGAGGACGAGCGTGACTTGATTTAGGCTGAAAAGATTACAGCTGTCAGTCATCCTCTAATATTTTGCTTTTATGTTGTAAAAATGGCAGTCACGGGATCGTATCAGTTAGATCTTGATCATCAGAAAAAGAACGTTTTTGTCACTCAATTACACGAAAGGTGAGACCCATACGTCTTTCAATTATGTGATACAGTAGCGTGCAAGTAATTGGTCATGGCATTGACCTATTCAGAGAATTCATAATTGCACTACCTACTTGAAGTAGTTTTGTCTCATTCTTGTAATGCATCAGCTAAAAGGTAAGTTTTGAAATGGTAGATTTTTTATTCGCATGATGATCATGGTTAAAGTTTTCTTTAATCAAAAGGGAGACTTTGTGTGTGTGTTTTGCATTACTCTAATGAACCTACTCATCTTGTCAGCAAGATTTGACATATTTATATCTTGTATTAAAAGAATAGATATGCTCTAAAAGACAACCCCTTTAAACACAAAATGGATCACAGTACAGTGAATTCTCTGTATAATGATAATTGAGAGGAGGGTATTAATGGGCTGGTAGAATTTAATCACAACTATGCTTTTGATTGATATGAAACTTGACCTTTATATACAGACATCATATATGTCAATAGTAATTGTAACAAGTTGAACTGAATATTTTACATTTGACAAATGCCACTTGTAAAGCATCATTTTGTTATTCTAACAAGTGCTAATTAAACACGGACATGCAAAGGGAGAGCACAACAAAGTTAATGATTACTAAAGGTGTGAGTTAAATAGGTGTAAACAAGGGAATAGGTAACATTACATGTATTATAATGCTTAAATGTAAAATATTGATTGAAACCACCATGTCACTTAGCCATTGATTTATACATGTAATCTGCCTAAACATTTCAGAGTATATGTGATTTCAGTTAATGTTTCTACATTGATTGAGGGTTCATGTAGATGTATTGTAAATCACATCATCATCATATGAACCATTACCTAGGATTTCAATCCTTGAATCAAATATTCACATTCTAATTTTAGGACAATATTGGACAATAAATGAATGTATCCATCTAGCCAATCTTGTATTGGCAAGATGTAAACTGTTACATAATATTTGATAAATGTTGTAATTAGTTTGCCATCAAGAAGAACATTTGCTGTCCTAATGTTTAGACACCTGGACAGATTGTTGAGCCAGGTGGACATCTGATGCC
Source organism: Potamilus streckersoni (assembly GCA_016746295.1). Classification (NCBI taxonomy): domain Eukaryota; kingdom Metazoa; phylum Mollusca; class Bivalvia; order Unionida; family Unionidae; genus Potamilus; species Potamilus streckersoni. Next base: position 713,315 of record JAEAOA010002219.1, on the reverse strand, counting down.
ATAATGGTCAGAAGTGAGAGTAGATGGGAGGACACCTGCTGTCTCACTAGTTGTGAGATACCTGGAAAGATTATCCTGTGTAACATGAATATTTAAAATGTTTATTAATTGTATCATGTGTTATTCCAATTGCATGAAATATTCATTACTGACCAAAGGTATAGTTATATATTTTTAAAAAAATCAGCAACAGCTTGCCTATCTGACTACAAAAAATTTATTTTTTGGTGAACAGAAACTATAAGTAGTTGTCCTTATGGTCACTTCAGAGCATCACAAGCTTACAAAAAGCCTATCTGGAGGACCATTAAATGTTGTGGAGGATCATGGGCCTTTTCAAGGTCCTGATCTTGCTATGCAACCTTACCATATGTACTCACACATAGGTCAGATTCAGACCCAGACCTACCATAGCATAATGTGTCAGCAGATCTGGGTATGTGAAGGTTGCTCGGACTAATCAGTAAAGAAACAACATAGACCATGATCTGCTGGCACATTGTATGATGGCAGGTCTAGGTCTACATTATTTGTAATCAGATAGATCTTATAAGCGAGTATAGATGATACATGTTTTTATAAAAACAAGTTTGGTAATTTTGAAGTTTAATTCAAAATTATATTTGGTATTTTCAGAAACCTTCAGTTATAGGTATGAATATTGGTATAAATTTAACATGCATCTAAGCGGGTCCTTCATGTAAATGCATGTCTTTAATAACCAAAATTGTCCTGTTCCTTGCACTGTCCTATATATACAGGGTTTTCTATATATTTTCATTTTCCTGAATATATCATTTAGGGAAGATGAAGATGATGTGGTGGCATTCCCAGTGGTCAAGGAATCTGGTGATAAGCTCATTGAGACTGGGATTAATACATTACAGAGGACACTGCTACTTAAGAAGGAGGTGGAAGTGGACAAAGTCAATGTGGAACTTGAAGCAAAAAGACATGAATTTAAACAACGAATGGAATATTGTGCTCAGAAACAGATTGAAGTTCAGAAAAAGCAGCAAGAGGTAATATTTAATAATAGGCAGATTTTTGGTGATCTAATACATTCCATTTGTTTTCAGGATACTTATATATATATATATATATATATATATATATATATATATATATATATATATATATATATATATATATATATATATATATATATATATAATGTTCTTACTCATATGATGAATCCAACTACAAACTGCACAGACCCAGATCTGCTTTCGCATAATGTGCTGGCAGATTTTTGTGCAGATTGTTAGGACTTGTTTCACAAGCACATTATGCTATGGCAGATCAAGATCATTGTTGCTTGCAGTTTGACTAGAATTATAAGCGAGTATATATGGTAGGAGAAGAAAAAAGATGTACAAGTTTGGCATTATTTTCTTGTGTGCAGGCATATGGTTAAGGCTGGCATATATTTCATATAGAATTCAAGCCATTGTAATCTACAAAAAATATAGAAAACTATAAATATTTTGTATTGAAATTAGGTGATTTTGAAAAAACAAACCCACAATGCATTAGATTTTTTCCATATAATATTTCTTTATCTAATATGAGCTGTTTTATTTTTTCAGATGAAAGACAAAGTGACCAATTTTGAGAAATTTTTAAAAGAACATGAAGCAAAACGAAGGAGGGCAATACAGAAATATCAGTCAGAAGTAAAGCTTAAGGAACAGAAATCAAGGGAATATGAAACACTTTGTGAACAGATGGAAGAATTAAAAGAAAGGTGAGATGGTTCTTAAGAAAATGAAGTGATATTATGTTAGCTGTTTTTGTTGCAGAAAGTTATAGATTTGTTTCTAGTGTGTAGCTTTAGATGTAATGTACATAATGCATACCATTTACACCTTCGCATGACACCCTTTCAGACTATGTAAAGCACCATTCCATATCTGCATTCAAATGACCCAGCAGTGGCATATCAATAAAATGAATCTGAACTATATATACCCTGATTTTCTGGTTCACAATGTGACAAAAGATATAGATTATTGCTGTTCACAGTTAATTGTGTCCACAATACAAGTAAAAAAAAATATTTTGCATTGAAATTAGGTGATTTTGAAAAATCCATACCTGAACAATCAATTTCATTAGTGATACCTAACTGCCAATGAATTACCTTAAAGTTAAGCTCATTTTGTGAGTTCCATGTGCTTTAATGACATGGGTCTCTTCCTTCTAAAGGCATCATGGGATATCAATGTTTTATTTGTGACTGAAGCAATTGGTAGCAACAGCTTCACTCCAAATTTGTGTTGAACTGTTATGATATTAATATTTTTTGTGCATGTGACAGGTGTATAATTTCTTGCTGTACTGTGTTTAACTATGTGATGCCTAATCCCTTGTTTTTCACTTTACTGTATTTATCTGATATGTTGTTACAACCATCTGTTGTCTTCTTTACTGCATTTACCTGTATGATATGTGACTTTCATTTGTGTTTCTTTATTGTTTATCAGTATGACCTGTGACTTTCATTTGTGTTCTTTGCTGTGTTTACCAGTATGACATGTGGCTTTTTGTGTTATTTACTGTGTTGATCAATATGCCTGACTTTTTCTTGTGTTATTTGCTACATTTATCAAAGTAGCATATATAACCTTCTGTTTTATGTATGTGACATGTGTATAACCTTTTGTTGTGTTCTGTGCTGTGTTTAACCAGGTGTAGTCTAAAACCTGGTTTTGCACTTTGCTGTATTTACCTATATGACAGGTAACCTTCTGATGTTTATTTCATTTTTTTACCTATGTGACATGTGACTTTCTGTTGTTTATTTACCTATATGACCTATGACCCTCTGTTTTGCTTTTTACTGTATTTACCTATATGACATATGACCCTCTGTTTTGCTTTTTACTGTATTTACCTATATGACATATGACCTTCTGTTTTGCTTGACACTATTTTTTTACCTGTGGCATGTTACCTGCTGTTTTGCTCAACACTGTATTTATCTGTGACATGTCTACAACCTCCTCAAGTTCTCATTACTGTATGTTCCTATGTGCAAGGCAGATGCAGCAGTGAGAAACATAGGGTTAGATCTAGATGATAGTATACACTAAAAATCGTCAGTGTAACAAATGACAATATATCATATGTGATCATTGCAGATGTAAGACTAAGTTTGCAGTTTTTTGCATGGTTTTCAAAATGTCATATAGTAATGTTGATACAGATGTTTTTATTAGAGAAAAGTTGTCTCCAATATGATAAAAATGTTTTTATTGGAGTAACGTCTCCAATTTGAAACAACTGTTTTGATTAGAGTAAAGTTGTCTCTGATGTGATGCTGATGTTTCAGTTAGAGTAAAATTGTCTCCTTATGATAAAATGTTTTTATTAGAGTAAAGTTGTTTCTGATATGATACAGATGTTTCTATTAAAGTAAAGTTGTCTCCATTATGATACAAATGTTTTTATTAGAGTTGTTACATGTTTAGGCTTGTACAAAGTAACAAAGAAAAGAGTGATGCCAAAAAAACTTTTTTAAAGTTTAAGAAAAAAATTTATTAACCTAGACAAAAAAAGGTCAAAATGTGGAAAAGGACTTACAGTTTTAGAATATAATCCAAATTTAATCCTGGAATCTAAAAATATAAGCCCTATCACTAAAAAGTTCTAAATAAGTCCAAGTTTGAATCCCGGTGAAGTTCCAATAGGAAAGGCGATGACGTCTTCTATAATCTGCCTTGTGTTGATGTATCAACAATTCCTTGTTGGGTTTTATGAATCAAGAATAATATTCTGGCTTTAGAATTCCAAATAATTTCCACCAAATGTTTTTGTCCAAGAATCTTTGTAAACATAATAATTTTCTAGGGTGAATAAATTATTTTAAATATAAAAATCAACAAAAATTGCAAGAACACAAAATACCTCTGAGCTCAAGGTATTATTTTGCAACTGACAAAATCTCTACAAATTACCTGCTTTAACCTGTGATTTTAGATCACATGATTGCTCACTTTGTCACTTTATTCTAAATTCACAAAAAGCCCATAAGACAATTGGCACATAGGCCATGAACAAATATGGTCATACCTAATATAAGATTCAAAAATAAGAAAGAATAATAAAGATTTGTTTACAACAGAGTAAACATGTGGGCTGAACATGACCATGATAATGACCAATCATCTTCATTCAGTGTTTACAAATTTAGAACCAAGGTCAGGAACTAGGTCAGCAAAAAATGTAATGTAGTAATCAAATTGTGCCCTTATTAGGTCAAAACAGAAAACTGAATTTTCTGAGAAAAGAGTACAATTCAGTGAATAAAGTTATCATTATAATAACTTGCAATGAAATAAAAATAAAATGAAAAAGAATTTAAAACTAACACACAAGTAATTAAATTACATATATGTAACAGAGTAAAATTGTATCCAATATGATACAGATGTTTTTATAAGAGTAAAATTGTCTCCAATATGATACAGATGTTTTTATAAGAGTAAAATTGTCTCCAATATGATACAGATGTTTTTATAAGAGTAAACTTGTATCCAATATGATACAGATGTTTTTATAAGAGTAAAATTGTATCCAATATGATACAGATGTTTTTATAAGAGTAAAATTTAAATTACATATATGTAACAGAGTAAAATTGTATCCAATATGATACAGATGTTTTTATAAGAGTAAAATTGTCTCCAATATGATACAGATGTTTTTATAAGAGTAAAATTGTCTCCAATATGATACAGATGTTTTTATAAGAGTAAAATTGTCTCCAATATGATACAGATGTTTTTATAAGAGTAAAATTTAAATTACATATATGTAACAGAGTAAAATTGTATCCAATATGATACAGATGTTTTTATAAGAGTAAAATTGTCTCCAATATGATACAGATGTTTTTATAAGAGTAAAATTGTATCCAATATGATACATATTTTTTTATAAGAGTAAAATTGTCTCCAAAAAGATACAAATGTTTTTATTAGAGTAAAGTTGTCTTTGATAAGATACAGATGTTTTTATTAGAGTCAGTTTGTGTCTGATATGATGCAAATGGTAATTAGGACATTTTCAGAAATCTATTGTTTGGAAACAAGAAACCAATCTGTGCTTACACAGTGACAGTCTTTACTGACATAATCAGTGTTTAGATGGTAAAATTTTGACAAGTAAACTTTTATGGGGCTAAAATGATTTCCATTTGGCTGCTTGTCATGGTAGGCATTGAGTGACTTGTCTTACATCAGTTTTAATTATCTGACAATGTACTACATTCTATTGCATTTCCATGAAAAGGCACTCATCCAGTTGAACAAGTATCTTGAAAATGTTTAATGCTCTTCTACAGTCACTGCTCATCAGTACAAGCAGATGAGTGGAATTTTCCAGCCTGGTATTATTGTATCATTTACACACTGCTATTGATTGCTAGTACATTTATATGCAAGGAAACTGTATTGATCTCAATGTAGTTGTTCCCATACATACAAAGAGGTATTTCAAGGTCATGTATAGAAACTTCTGTTTAACAGACTTTGACTCGATTCCTGTGAACTCCATCTCCACTGTCCTTATAATATTATATTGCATAGGTTGTGAATTACTGCGTGTAAAAATGTTACTGTGACAAAAGTTGTAGCCATTGATGTGTTCATAAATATATCACTTGAATAAAGACTATAGTTGTGATTCAGAATTATTCTGACGGCTATTCTATACTGTATCAGCTTGACATTTTACAGAATTATTGTAAAGGCAATTCTATACTGTAACAGCTTGACATTATACAGTACATGTTATTTGAGACTATTTAAAGCAATACCAATTTGCCATTTATGTAGAATTATGCCAAAGACTACACAATAGTACATCAACTTGACATTTGTACACAACATTCTACTAATCAAACCCTAATCCATTAATGTCTTTACACGTTTTGGAATTACATCAATATTCATGTTGACACACTTACAACACTAAAGCCAATAGACCAAGCCAACTAAAACCAGCTGACCCTGCTGACACAAGCAAAGAGATGTTAATTATTTGGTGATGCTTGAAGACTATACAATAATTGTATCAGCTTGACATTTATACACAACACAATACTAAAGACTACACAATACTGTATCTACTTGACATTTATACACAACATGATATTAAATACTACACAATACTGTATTGTAAATGGGGGATTTTAAAACATTAAAATCTCCTTAATCGATTTGGCATTTGTTAACTAGGGAATGATCTCCCATGGTGTTATTGCCCAGTGTAGAAGGATAGATGGAACATTAACAGATAGCTGAGCAAGCAATTGAAAGAAATAACAACTATGAGCCCCCTTTCCAAAAAATAAAACATTTAATCTACTAGTATAATAGCCAAAATTTCACTTTCAACTAATACAACAGATTTACTAAAACAAATGTAATGTATTAATGCATAACCAAAATCTTGCTTTCAATTAATACATAGACAAAATTTCACAGTAAATCCATCTGATTCACATTGATAGAATTTAGTTGCAGTGTTTGATTTACATCATTTTCTGAGTAGTGAATTCTGAGTCAAATCCTACGCTTTTTGACAGCATCACCTGGTGTCTGTCTTCTCTTTTCTTGTTTCGTCTAATACATGTGCTTTGGTCCTCTTTCTGACCCGTTTAGTCATACCTCTCTTAGATAATTCATTTCCCCATGACTCACTGGGTTTCCTTTATTTCTTTCTCTCTGTTCCTTAATGCTGTTTCTTTCTACACAATCGTGTTAGCCTATAGTCTGTCTTCCCTTTTAAGACAGCTATCTGACCGTTCTTAATTCATGAGGGAAACATAGTTCTATGGTTCTCACGGAGTCAGTCTGACTTCTTCCAAGCAAGAATCTCGACTAAAGAATTCTAACAAATCGGTTCCCTACATTCTGGTGTTTCATGTGTACACCCTTATCTTCTCTGACCAATCAGAAATAACTGTTCACAAAATACTCTCCAGATAATCATGCCTTTCATCAGATTTTGACAACTAAAAACCTGTTGCAATTAGCTTTCCTTTGAAAAATCAATTATCTTTTTAACTGATACAGTCAGAGTTCTAATGCATGTATGTCACTGTACCGTTAAAGATAGCCCGGTCAATCCTACTGTAGCTTAAATGCAGACCCTTTTATGTTGCAAAGATGAAATAAGAAATAATCAATGAACTTTCTCAAGACCTTTTTGGCTTGACTATGTTAACTTCAAAGCACAATTTATTCAACCTTACATTTAAATATGTCTTAAAAATTCACCACACCCCATGTATCAACTTGAAATTTATGCACAACATGACACTAAAGACTATACAACTTAACATTTAGTTGTAATATTTGTCATTTAGTATTATAAAAGATTTTTTTAATGAAAATCATCCCTTTTTTGAAGTGGAAAAAAAAAACCTAACCAAATTTTGCAAATCTCCTGATTTGTCAAAAGCCGTTCTCTCTGTTCCATCACCAGTATGATGAAGTTAACTTTATCCTTGCAATGGTATTAAAATAACGATGTACTTACTTTCAGGAAAAGGTATTTGTGTCAGTTGGTTTTCAAAATTGATGACATTACTCATAAAAATGAAGTTTTATGATTTGATAGAATCTGCAAGATGTGATAGAGGAATAAAAATGTAGGGACAACATCATTTAAGGTGTGATGGACTAAGAAGGTGTAGCAGAACAATAGAAAATAACTGGAATCTGCTAGTTGTTTCCCTACACCTTATTTACCTGGGAAGAATTCAAATTGGTTTTATTTGGCCCAATTTAGATATTACATGGGAAAATAAAAGTTATTTGTTGATTCAGGGTGGTAAAATTCTTGCTTAAGAGTACTTGTTTACTTGTCCAATGAAATTGTCAATATAATTTTCTTTCATCTATATCTGGTTCCCATTGACTGGGCTGCAGCTCCATGGTGGGGTGGGAGGGGTGGGGCTATGGGGTTATTTCAAGGGTCTGTGAATACTTTTTGTCATTATATATTTTCTCAATTAATGGAGTATAAAAGTACAAATATTAGCATCTGGCATTGGCACACAAATTAGGAGCAATCAGTAAAACAAACAATATACCCTGATCTGCAAGTGCATTATTCTACAGCAAATCAGGCACTTTGGTTTTTTGGTAGTTTGACTTGAACTATAATTGACTACATACAGCATATATTATGATTGTCATTTTTGTTAGTTATTGGTTCTTTTGCCTTGCTTCTGGATGTGGTATCAGATTTAATTATGTGAACATAGCTAGTTCATCATATTTCAATCAATAACCATGAAACTTTGTACATGTTGTGACCATCATCTGGAAATGTATACTTCAACAAATCAATGTAATACTTGTGATCTTTTAACAGTTACTACTCTTTTTGCCATACAAATAAACACAGTACAAAACAGAATCTTTTTGCCATACAAATAAACATAGTACAAAACAGAATCTTTTTGCCATACAAAGAAACACAGTACAAAAACAGAATCTTTTTTTGCCATACAAATTAATACAGTACAAGACAGAATCTTTTTGCCATACAAATGAATAGTCCAAAACAGAATCTTTTTGCCATACAAATGCCATGCAAATAAACACAGTACAAGACAGAATCTTTTTGCCATACAAAGAAACACAGTCCAAACAGAATCTTTTTGCCATACAAATGCCATACAAATAAACACAGTACAAAACAGAATCTTTTTGCCATACAAATAAACACAGTACAAGACAGAATCTTTTTGCCATACAAATTAATACAGTACAAAACAGAATCTTGTGAAAGCAGTTTGTCTTGCAGATATTTAGGTGTCACCATGAAGCTTGGTACAAATTATAATTTTCATTTGAAGGTGCATAGACTGACAAATCTTTGTTTTGTGAGTTTTGTAAGAGTTATTGCCCATGTTGAATTGCAGCTAGATGCAATATGATAGTGACATGTAAACATGAAGAAAACTACAATCTAATATTATCTTGCCGTTATGTTCAGAGTAATCTTTATACATGTACTTTGGTTCCAAAATGTAAAGCAATCACACATGATGTCATTCTCGTGTAGTCTGTCATATTATAATATTTCAAAATGATTGTTCAAGAAAATTTTTTTCTCCAATTTTTCAGACAAAAATATTTGGAAGATAAGCTAGCAAAATACAAGAAGTTTGAAGAATATTTGTTACATGTAATTGATGTTATGCCAGAAGGTAGGTGAATTCTTATAATCAGCATTATGTCAAAAGGTAGGGAAATTACATTAATTAATTTTATTTCAGAAGGTAGGTGAATTTCAGTAATTGATGTTAATTTAGGTAATTTCAGTAACTGATTTACGAAATCATTTATACATTTATTCTTATTGATTATTAGACTAAAGCTATCTATATAATTATGCAGATTCTAATTTACATATATTTTTACTTGAAAATTATTTAGAGACTCCTATAATTTACATTATTGAGGAATTAATTTGTTCTTATGTATTTTTAAATATTGCTTAAATGACATCATGAAGACTTTGGTAGAAGTTACCACCCTTTAAAGTTTAACTCTTTTTGTTGAGGTTACTCCACCCCCTTTAAAGTTTGAACTTAAAAACATCTTGAAAAATCCCATTTGGAATTTTTAAAAACTTTCACTGTTCTCTGTGTTAAGATGTTCTTTTTCTATTCACATGTTTCAAAATCACCTCACTAATAAAATGATGAAAGCATATAATCCAACCATATGACAATTTACATTAACATGTTTTATTCAGCATCAAGTTTACATTGTCATGTCTGAAATTTAAAAAAAAAAGATTCAGATTTCATAGCAACAGAACACTGCATAGACCCAGATCTGCCTTCATATAGGGAACTAGCATATATAGGACTATTGAGTAGAACAAAACAACATGGACCCTGATTGGCAGTCACATAATTTCCACTTTAATATCATTGGCAATTAGATGCCCCGAGTGTCCGAGTGGTCTAAAGTGCTGCCCGTTACAGATAACTGCCATCTCACCTCTGTCTGCATGGGTTCGAGTCTAGGAATCGGTGAATGTGGATATGTGAGAAAGCTTGCCAGTAGCTTCTCGTGGGTCGGTGGTTCTTTCCGGTGATTTCCTGGTTTCTTTCCCTACCATTAATACTGGCTGCTATGTATAGCCTATTGTGTGCTGAAAAATGGTGTTAAGCCCCACAAAAACAACAACATCATTGGTAATTATTGCATTAGTCCTAAGTTCATGGCAAACATATTTAATTTTGATTGCTTCACTCTAAAAATGAACTTTTTAAGAGTACTGTCCCTTGGTTACTAAATTTTTTTGCTAGGTGTATCATCCAGAGTTTGGGATGTGTCATACCATAACTGCTTGTGTTTTTATCTTGCAGATTATCTTCCTGTGACAGATGACAAAATCAAGGGACTTATGATGAGACATAGGACATTAAGTGAATCTAACAAAGCTTTGATAGATAATCTTGAGTCGATGTCAGATGAGGTAATAAAAACACTTTTGGTATTAATACCCAATTTTTTGCATAGTTGTTATTAAGAATTTATGCAGTACTGGGGAGCTGGGGAGGGCAAAGTGGTCTAAAGCACTCACCTTTATTAATCACTGCCATCTCATCATTTTCTGTGTGGGTTTGAATTTTAGGCTTAACCATTATGAGAAAGTTTGCTTCCCATGGGCTGGCCATTCTTACTAGGGTTTTCTTCTGCCTCCAGTTATTCTGGCCACCTATCATGAGTACCGTACTGAGCTATCCATTATAGAACTTTACTCAACATTTTAAGTACTAAATATTAATCCAGACATGGAAATATGGTTAGGTATACTGGAAAAGTACCAATGCAGTCTTCTTATGAGTCGGACTACATTTAAGTAAGATTTAAAGTGAAGTTTGAAGGCCTGGTAATGTTTTTTGTGAGTACATTTAAACCCTGCTATAACACGGTACTTGGGAGCAATAGAACCTGACCGTGTTATAGACTGAACTATGCTATAAGCAACCAGGTCAGTTAGCAGAAGAAAATGATGCATGTACCTGACAAAATATGCGGGGGGTGGGGTGGGGTATGTTGCTTCACTGTCAGAGTTATCTTAAATCAATGCATATTAAATGAGAAATACACCTATACAGAAAACAGTGAGGGCATATATAATATTTTACATTATTCAAAGAACCATGCATTGATACATATATGTGTATACTTTTTATATATACATGTCTAATGCATAGCTATGAATAAAGTATCAACACCGTGTACTCACTCACATTACACACATTAAATCCACAATAGTAATTCCATCAAAAATATGCACACACAGAAATTTTAAATACTCAATAATTTTGTCACTGGTCATATAGGTCTTAATTGAGTGGATAAAAGAAGGTACAATCATGTAACTAATGATGAACATCTACTTTTCAGTAATCCAAAGTCGGTAAAAGATTTTGTTTTAAGTGCTGTCGGTTAAGTTCGTAAGCATAAACATTTTCCTGTAAAAAGGAAACTTCACAGCACAGTAAATATGTACCAGTCACATTGGAAAATGAACAATCCATCAAATTTCATTGCTTTTTTTAAGCTTGGTAAAGACTTTGTTTAAAGAAAGGTTCTTTGTTTTTATTGAAGATTGTAGTTGGCTTTCTTTGATGAAGGTTGCATGTGTTATTGAAGTCACCACTAAAGGATTTGGAGAACCAAACAAATGCTCATTTCTTATTGTGGTGGCAACATAAAAAAATTGTGTTGCATGATTGAGACTGATTTTTTCCCATTTGCTTAGTAAGTTTTCATAACACTCTGTGCATCAAAGGTAATGTTTTCTTTGAAATTTGAGCTTTTTTATCTGGGTACTTTTTTTAAAAAATGAATTGGCCATCATAAAGTATTTACTGTTCCTCCCTGCCTATTGAATTGACAAGTGAGAGCTTGGTTTTAGTTTTTATTTATGTTTATGATAGTGGAGTGATGCTGCCTTCCATGTATGCATCAGAAATTTAAAGAAGGGTCAATTGATGATAGGTGTTCTGGTCTGATGACAGGGTTTAGTACAGAAAATATGAATGTTCCGAAAAGAAGAGGAATTTTACTTACCATCCACATACAAATATCAGTCTGTGTAAATATATTAATTACTAGTGAGCTACCGAAAATCCCATAAAAGATAGCATATGCAATAAGTGAATTATGATATATGCACTGTTAAGATGGTTTGTCAAAGAATTTGTTTATGTAGCAGTAGATAAATTTCAGTGCTTTACAGCTTCCTTTCCTGGGGCCTCTGAACTTCTCCACTTCAAACCAATGGCTGTATATTCAAGTTTAAACAGCCAACAATGTCACCAATTAAAATAAATTGCCAGATGGTATATTTTGCCACCAATAAGGAAAAAAAAAATCACAATTCCTGAATAAATTTTTACACATTATTTTTTGTACTTTTAAGAAGAAAACACTATTTTTTGTAAATGAGAAAAATGCATATAAATTTTCAGTAGCTATGACACAATCATCTTGTTATATTCATACGCGATCTCTTCTCTAAAATGATAATAAACTTTTTGCTTTTTTCATACTTTTCAGAAAGAATTTTTTTTTTCTTGTATGAGAAAAATACATGTATATGAAATTTTGGAAGCCAATACATGACTATTATATCTGAATATGTGTTATAACAGATCATGCTATAGCAGGGTCACACTGCACTTAAAAGAGTTTCAAAAAAATTTCATGGTGCTTCTAGAAAGATGTATTTATGAAGCATACAAAAACAATGCACAGTATTTTATGATTAAAGACATGAAAATAAAAAAAATGAGTGATTTTTGTCTTTTTAAATAAACCAGATAAAATACTGTATTAATGATCTAAAAACCAAGTAAGTGTTTCAGGGGAAGCTTTAAGTGACTAAATGGACTTAGGCACACATCTCACCTTAGTCTGTGTTAGTTCAAATCTTGACTTTACCAATGTGGATGTGTAAGAAAGCTTGTCAGACATTATCTTCATGTGCATCAGTTACTCTTTCTTGGGTCTTCTTCCACCAGATATACAGGCCATCATGTACAGCCTATCTTTTGAAGAAAAATAGGCTTTTATAAGCTATTCTTCACATTGATAATTACTTTTAACATTGCTTTTATAAGCTATTCTTCACATTGATAATTACTTTTAAAGCAAAAATAATTATCAATGTGAAGAATAGCTTATAAAAGACCCTATAAGAGTTTTATTTCTGTGCAGAATTTATTTAAGGTAAATAGTAAACATACAAAACAATATAAAATATAAATTAGGAAGACTGAACAATTTTCTTATTCATTTTCTTTTTGACACATGATTTATTAGTAATCCATGCCAGATGTTTTTAACTTGATTCCAAATGTAATAAAATTGTTGTTTTTTTTGTAAAGTTAATACAATAATTAGAGACAAAAGCAATTACAAGAATATAATTGTATTATCTTTTCAGTTGGAGAAGTTAAAAACAGAGTTAGATGAACTAAAACAAGAACACAACAAGCGAACAATATCTATTAATAGCCAGCTTTCCATACTACAACAGACGCATGACAAAGAGCAGGATAAAAACAAAAGATTAGACAACAAGTTTTTAATGAGCAAGGGAGATATACGAAACCGGGTATGTTACATTACCAGACATATATACCCATGCATAGCAACAGGGTATTATTGCATTACCAGACACATATATCTATGCATAGCAACAGGATATGTAGCATTACCAGACATATATATCCATATTTTGCAACAGGGTATGTTGTAGTACCAGACATATATATCTATACATTGCAACAACATATGTTGATTACCAGACATATATATCCATGCATTGATTTTACTATGGTATATAGATGGTTTTAAGTTGGGTCCAACTGCAAAAATAGAACCTGTTCTGCTAATGCATAATGCATCACTAGATCAGGGTAAGTTTTGTTTGTTTTACTAATTACTCCTAACAAACTGCATAGACCCAGAGCTGCTGGCACATTATATGACAACATATCTGGGTCTGTACAGTTTGGAATTGGATGTCATTTGTAAGAAAGTATATATGGTAAATTGCCTCATCTTGATCGACAATCATTTCGCCTACATGCACAAGAATAGATAAAAATTACATCTAGAATTAAAGTTATTGCCTGCATGGAGTCACAAGGGCTACCAGATTGCAGGAGTTGAGGATACTTATGATGAATTCCATTGACCCAGTGGACTTCTACATAATCTCATGTAAATTTTCTCTCCATGTTTTTCAAACCATAACTTCAAAAAGATTTTAGAAAAGACAAGAATTATAATAGATTGTAATAGAAAAAAAAGACAGCTGATAGGTTTTATGTTTAGGTGCTGCCATTGAGCTACTAAATGTATTGTGACCAGGGTTACCAGTTTTACCAGTGGCAGCTAGCCCTGTGGGCTTCCTTCTGACTTTGTAGGATCCTACATTAGCATTAGAATTTATTAACATACAGTTTGTTATGTTTCTCATAATTTGTTTTATGCACTCATGAATTATAATTTGAATATATACATCCACAGGTGAAATAGCTCCATTACCAGAATTTGCTCTGGAATCAGTCTGGAAGTTGTCCATTATTAGCCTAGAAATGGTTTGAAACAAAATATTCAAATCTTGAAGTGGTCCAGGTTATAGCACATTTTCTGTCTGGGAAGGTATGATTTTATGTCTTGGTATTGCAGTGCAGTTTGAGAACTAGTCTAGAAACCAAAAAATCTCATTTCTGAAATAGTTGGGTAATCTGATGTTGGGACTAATCTATGCCAGTTAAAACTCAGGTATTGTTTGGATTGGTATGCCTCATGCTTCATTGGGCTATAATGATGGCAATTTTATTTAAATTTATCAAGATAACACAAGTAAATGTAGCCTAGCAACAACTTTCCAAACTTTCCAAGTTTTCTGAAATTTAAAATTTGAATCACCAGATGTATTATTTGCTCAGATCATATTTTCTCTGCATTTTCAAGTTGATTATTAGGACAGTAACATTTATATATATATATATATATATATATATATATATATATATATATATATATATATATATATATATATATATATAGATGCAATAAACTGACGACGAACAGTTAATTAATTAATCCCTGACAAACGTGATCCCTTGGTGGATCCAGTACGCTTGAGAGGGTTATTATTGGCCATATGATTTGTATTCTTTATATATATATATATATATATATATATATATATATATTAAAAAATATGTCAAGGTCTTTAGACCAAGCAACAGAGGAACAAAGGTTGGTAGCTTTGCATTCAGCTGTAATGATGCAAATAATTCCACAAGTTATCAACCCCATCAGGTGCAGATTTGTCCAAATATTGAGTGGTGATAAAACAATTTAGTTTGAATAACCAATTTTGTTGGAACATATTAGGTATATCCACCATGTGCTGGATTTGGATGTGGATATGTTGACAGTGACACTCATTGGAAAATCCCAAACCAGAAGATCAAGTTCTGGGAATTTGGTTCCACTTGCCTACTGATGTAATTAAGGTTAAAGAATGAAAACAATATTTCCAGACAGCATCTCCATGTATTTCATCCTGTCCATTGTTTTGACATCTGTAAATATAAAGTATGATTATCTCCATGTATTTCATCCTGTCCATTGTTTTGACATCTGTAAATATAAAGCATGATTATCTCCATGTATTTCATCCTGTCCATTGTATTGACATCTGTAAATATAAAGCATGGTTATATCCATGCATTTAGTCCTGCCCATTGTCTTGACATCTGTAAGTATAAGGCTTGGTTATATTCATGCATTTCATCCTGCCCAATATTTGTGTCCCCAGGAAGTATAAAGAGTAAAATGATATCCTATACAGGTGAAATGAGTCAAATGTTGCATGAACTTCATGTGAGGAGAATGCTAGTGATAAACACAAATGTCTACAATTACTTGCATGAATTTACAGTATATTGGACAGCTGTCAACAGAACTCATATGCTAGGTCTAAAACAAAATCATTTGAATGAATGTATGACTTGTAGCCAAAATGGTACCAACATGCATCTCTGAAGATGAATATGTGACTATTAAAGTGTAAATTCCTTGCCTTATAAAGAATAGAGTGAAAGATTTACAAAATGTTTGATAGAGCTTATTTCCCCATCGGAGAAAGCTTTAGACTTAGTCCAGATGTGAAAAAGACAAAAGTAGAAAACAGCTTTGCAAGGTTGCCAAGAGTATACTTCCTAGCATGAGAGGAAGTATTTACCGACTATGAATAGGATTGACCAACAATCCATCTATCTAAGGGGAGATCACTTTTGTCTGACAACCACCTTGCGGTCAGTTGATCTTTCCTTGTTTTATTCTTAAAACCTAGCATGTGTGGGCTGGATTTATGAGGAAGTAGTTGTGTCCCTAAGATATTATGATTGGGTAATGTATTTGAATAAGACATTCACCTGTGATTGCCAGGCATCCATGTTATTCTATGGTGAGGGCCATGATGGGTACCCTATATGACTTCAAAATTATTAAGTTGCTTTACATTTTTTGCATTAACAATGTTTAAATTGATTCTGTAAATAATATAATTTTCATCACTATTTTTACTATTGTTTTCCAGAGAACAGAGTTGGGAATGATATTAATGTCAATAAACAACATGGTAGAGAAGTGTCACAAACGACCCTTGGATGAACTAGAGAGCAAACAGGATAATCTCAAAGTAATAGAATACAAGCTGAATAGGATAAAGGTAGAGTCATCCAGAGTTATCCACTCATGTGTTATTTTGTTCCCTTTGTACCATAGGATAGAGCTTGTGTTGTGCTTTCCCCCAGATTTGTTGATGTTGTAGTTAGTGTCACACTGTGATACCAGAAAGGAAAATATTGTCTTGCTGCTGTCAATCTGTGTCTGTCCTGAACCTAATGCAGGATAATTACATAAAAACTGATGTAAGTACATGTAGACACATCTATGTTATTTGGTAGCCATTTTTATATGCAACTTCTCAACTGCAAAAAGGGTTGACCAAAATGTCAGTCAGACATTTTATAATGTAGTGGTCCTCACTATAATACTGTTCAGGGAGTCATATAGAGCACAACGATATAGGTAAGGTCTTGTTAAAATGGGATACATTACACACAGTACAGTGTTCCATCACTATAACACTGTTCAGGGAGTCATATAGAGCACAACAATATAGGTAAGGTCTTGTTAAAATGGGATACATTACACACAGTAGTGGTCCATCACTATAACACTGTTCAGGGAGTTATGAGGCACCATAGTGGACAAAACCTGGTCCAATCAGAAGTTGCCATTGAAATTTTAATGTCATATGTCCAGAATTCCAATTTCACAAGTATCAAACAGGCTTGTCCTTAAAGTTCCATTTTCTAAGTGAAGATTTTAGTTTGTATTTGCAGAATTAAGCAGCAGTGGCTGAAAGTTATATTTTCTATGTTGAGGTTTTAGATCATGTCATTTGAATTACACAGCGGTGGTTGAAATTTCAATGACATATGTCGAGAATTTCTAATTTATGTATTGTTTCAAAGATTTTGTTGAAAGTTCCATTTCATATGTTGAATATTTAGATTTCATCTGTTGAATTACAGAGTGCTGGTTAAAATTAGATGTCCAGTGTTGAGCTTTTAGATTGTATCTTCTGAATTACAAAGTTGTTGAAATTTTAATATCATATGTTGAGAGTTTCAATTTAACATGTTGAATCATATTGTTTTTGCTGAAAGTTACATTTTGAATAGTGAGTTTTAGATCATATCTGTTGAATTACATGGCGGTGGTTGGACATTTTATTGTGTTTATCAGAATTGCTATTTTTATATGGTGAAAAGTTGTGTTCGTGTTAAAATTAACATTGCATGATATCCACTTTAACAATTCAAAATAATATCAGGTATGAAGATAAATCATTTTTGTATTCAGTTTTGAGGTGCCATTACATTTCATGCATTTACAGTTTGAAACTTGCCATTCACAGGTCAAGAATTACGATGAATTTCTTCACTAGAAGTTGCTCTGGTGAATGGACCATGTTATTTTTAAAAAAGTAGGCTACTTCTCATTGCTGTGAAATTCAACAGATGAAATCTAAATACTTGCCATATGAAATGGAATTTTCATCACAAACAGTTGCATACACGTGAATTATTGCTTACAAGTGATATCAAAATTTCAACCACCGCCATGTAATTCAAAATATACACTGTAAAACGTCGACATAGGAAATATAACTTTAAACAACTACTCTATAATTCAACATATAAAATCTAAAATCTTGATCTAGAAAATGGGACTTTAAGGACATGCAATTCGATCCACCACATGATATTGAATTTCTCAACATGTGACATCAAAATTTCAACTGCAACTTTCTCATTTGACCAGTTTTTGTCTGTTACAGTGCCTCATAGGGAGTCGCATAAGAGTACCATGATATAGGTGAGGTCTTGTTAAGCATTTGATACATTATACAGATGTGATACATTATACACATGTGATACATTATACACATGTCCATCACTATTAACACTGTTCAGGGAGACACATAAAAGTACCATGATATAGGTGAGGTTTTGTTAAACATGGGATACATTATACAGATGTGATACATTATACACATGTGATACATTATACACATGTCCATCACTATTAACACTGTTCAGGGAGACACATAAAAGTACCATGATATAAGTGAGGTTTTGTTAAACATGGGATACATTATACACATGTGATACATTATACACATGTGATACATTATACACATGTCCATCACTATTAACACTGTTCAGGGAGACACATAGAAGTACCATGATATAGGTGAGGTCTTGTTAAGCATTTGATACATTATACACATGTGATACATTATACACATGTGATACATTATACACATGTCCATCACTATTAACACTGTTCAGGGAGACACATAAAAGTACCATGATATAGGTGAGGTTTTGTTAAACATTGGATACATTATACACATGTGATACATTACACACATGTGATACATTATACACAATTCCATCACTATTAACACTGTTCAGGGAGACACATAAAAGTATTATGATATAGGTAAAGTCTTGTTAAGCTGGGATACATTACACACAGTACTGCGGTCCATCACTAAGAGTGCCAAGATAAAGACTGTATATTGGTATACATTACACTGCTCCTTCATTTTAGTGTACCTCAATAACATTAGAATGCACTGAAATTTTGAACAGTTATCATTCACTAATTTTAATAAGGAATCATATTTTTACAAATATTTTCTTAATAAATAACACAAAATATACAATTTCATTGTATATTGTATATTTCATATTGACCTGTGAAAATGTTGGTAAATGTTTACTAGTGACAACACCATAATGACCAAATGCCAGTTAACAAAGTTTTGTCAAGTAAAATTCATGTTTTATGCTCAGTTCAGTTTTACCATAATCATAATAAAAATGATCTGCCCTCATTTACTCAAACATGGAAAGAGTCAGTCATGGTGATACCCATTAGTATTTCCATGCAAACTTTAATAAGTGCTCACTCAGTGTCTAAGTTGAATTTATTTTGACGACTGTTGAGAACTTAATGATTCTTTGATATGATGATACAAGCTAATTTATAGATCATTTCCAACAGCCAGTATATGAAATGTGCTGACATCACAGTAACATCTGAGTTAGGTCAACCTAAATTTTTTTTTGGTAAATCACACACTATCAACAACTCCAATGTCTAATTTGTAGATTGTTCCTCAAAATACATTTAAAAATAACTTGCATATTATAATAAAGCATACAAAAATTTTGGTATTTTTTATTTTTTTGCCTTGGTTCATTTTTTCATGGTCAAGATGTAGTGGTCCAGGACAGTGCAAAGACCATGTTTATTTAAAGAAGCGACATGAAGTTATAGGAATTGCCATGTGCCGTCAACGAGAAACTGTATGGTAATGGCTAAATTATTCATCTTGAGAAATTAACCAGTGCAAACATAAGGACTGTTTATGAATTCTAGCTACATGTATTAAAGTTTATTTCATTGTGTTAGTTTACAGTGGTTACATGGGTTGATACAGTGTGAGACACAACTCAAACTTATTGTCATGCATGAATAGGTGACTACTGCATATTCAAGTGATTGTCAATACATGTTAGTCATCAGTTTGTTACCTTTAATTGACATTTTAAGATATAATATCTATTAAAATTAAAATCCAGTAAAATAATATTTGTGTTGGACAAAGATTATAATTCTCATGTATTGGTGAAAAATTGCTGGCCCAGCTCCGTGACTGTTAGTGTTAAGGAAAATTAGTTTACTTTACTATCATAAACCCTTTTACCTCACTCTCCCACACCCTTGTTCGTGCTGTAATGTTTATGGACATCATTGCTTGTTCATTACTGAATGAGAGGTCTATATAGAAAATAAGATTAAACCATGGGAGCCATGACTTTTCCCCTGTCATATCACAGACTGTACTATAGTGAGATACATTATAATGAAGACCACTTTTTTTCATTGCTTGCCTACTTTTGCCTACAGCACTGCTACTTTCTTTTGTCTACAACACTGTTTGCCTCCTTTTGCCTGCAACACTACTTGCCTCCCTTTGCCTGCAGCATTGCTTGCCAACTTTTTTCTACAACACTTCTTGCCCTCTTTTGACTACAGCACTGCTACCTCCTTTTGACTATAGCACTGCTTTCCTCCTTGTGCCTGCAGCAATGCTTGCTTACTTTTGTCTACAACATTGTTTGCCTCCTTGTGCCTACAGCAATGCTACCTCATTTTGCCTATAGCACTGCTTCATCCTATGGCCTACAGCACTGCTTTCTTCATTTTGTCTATAGCACTGATACTTCCCTTTGCCTACAGCACTGCTACTTCCCTTTGCCTACAGCACTGCTACTTCCCTTTGCCTACAGCACAGTTACTTCCCTTTGTCTACAGCACTGCTACTTCTTTGTCTATAGCACTGCTACTTCCCTTTGTCTATAGCACTGCTACTCCCCTTTGCCTACAGCACAGTTACGTCCCTTTGTCTACAGCACTGCTACTTCTTTGTCTATAGCACTGCTACTTCCCTTTGCCTACAGCACAGTTACTTCCCTTTGTCTACAGCACTGCTGCTTCCCTTTGTCTATAGCACTGATACTTCCCTTTGCCTACAGCACTGCTACTTCCCTTTGCCTACAGCACAGTTACTTTCCTTTATCTACAGCACTGCTTGCCTCCTTGTGATTTTAGCACTGCTTGCCTCCTTGTGCCTACAGCAATGCTACCTCATTTTGCCTATAGCACTGCTTCATCCTATGGCCTACAGCACTGCTTTCTTCATTTTGTCTATAGCACTGATACTTCCCTTTGCCTACAGCACTGCTACCTCATTTTGCCTATAGCACTGCTTCATCCTATGGCCTACAGCACTGCTTTCTTCATTTTGTCTATAGCACTGATACTTCCCTTTGCCTACAGCACTGCTACTTCCCTTTGCCTACAGCACTGCTACTTCCCTTTGCCTACAGCACAGTTACTTCCCTTTGTCTACAGCACTGCTACTTCTTTGTCTATAGCATTGCTACTTCCCTTTGCCTACAGCACAATTACTTCCCTTTATCTACAGCACTGCTACTTCCCTTTGTCTATAGCACTGTTACTTCCCTTTGCCTACAGCACTGCTACTTCCCTTTGCCTACAGCACAGTTACTTCCCTTTATCTACAGCACTGCTTGCCTCCTTGTGATTTTAGCACTGCTTGCCTCCTTATGCCTATGGCACTGCTACTTCCTTTTGCCTACAGCACTGCTACTTTCCTTTGCCTACAGCACAGTTACTTCCCTTTATCTACAGCACTGCTTGCCTCCTTGTGATTTTATCACTGCTTGCCTCCTTTTGCCTACATCACTGCTGACTTACTTTTGTATATTTATTTTGTTAAGGACTGTAGATAATGGAAACTCTAGCTGCACTGCTTATTATCAGTCAGTCAAGTCAGTTTATTAGATTCAAGAAAAAGTGGGATCTGGTCCTTGTGTAACTAAGGAAAGATTAAACAAAACCTTATTACACAGTTCTTTTTCCCCATTAACTTATTGTCAGAATTGTTCAAATTTTCTCCATTCTCCAGTGCTTCATTCTGCACAACACTGGTCAAAAAATAGTATCATGTGTTAGGAACTACTTTTTATTGTAAACAATGATAGAACTTCTTAATCAATGGCTTTGTCTTTAGATAAACTAAAAAAGTTGTTTGAGATCTATGAAAGTTGATGATGTGGGTGTGTTCAGTGAGTCACAAAAGAAACTTTTAACCAAGCAAATGACAGTGATATCTGCAATGTCCAGCAATGGCGTTAGGACAACAAAGACAAGACATAGAGTTTTGAAAAAAAATTTAAACAATTATTTAGCAAAAATGTCCATAACAGTTTGCAAACTCAATGGTTCAGACTGTGAAGTGAGCACTGCATAGTCTATCAAAAATAGCATGGAATAAATTTAGGTTTAGGGCTAACCCATCCCATTTTACAAGTAAGTCCAAGCAATAAATTGAAAAACAATGTAACTGAAGATGGCAGGTTTTCATAGAAAAGCAAGAACCTCAGAGTCATTAAGCCTAGATGATGAAGTCGTACTTTCTGCAGGCAAAATGGACTCTCTAACAGAGCAAAGATGTACTACAATCAAGACTACATTTCCAACAGAAATCACATTCCAAAGGAAAATGTATTACACTCAATAACAAAATGAATCTGATATTCCTTAAAAAGAATAATCATGCATCTTCTTAAAAATTTCAATTTAAAGAATTTCATATTTTTTTCCACATTATGATTTACACCTTATGCTACTAAGTTTCCAGGTTGGAGCAATCAACACATGAATACTGTTACTGCTTATTTAACTATGCTTGCACATTTACTTTGGAATCCAGCAGAAATTCATTGAATTATTTTTCCGAGTTTTTTTTATTACTCAGCATTAAGTAGAAAAGCAAAATTATTTTTTTTAATTGGTTATTCTATTTATATAGGAAAATATGAACACTTTTTTTCTGAGCTATTCTGTACTCTTAATGTCATGAAGCTAAAAATGACATGTTCATATTTTCCCATAAAAATGCTGTAACCTACAAATACTTTTAATAGAATAAATTATATGGTCCTAAAAATCTTGGTCAAAACATAAAAATTGATGGCTAATTTTACATAGTTAAACTGTTTCCCTTGTCAAGCAATGCAAACTAAGCCAATTTAAATGATCCATAGAATTAGTAGTGGAGCAAGCAAACTTTACAGAAATACTGGCCCTTCATAACTTTTTTAGAGTACCAATTTAAAACACTGCAGTTTTGTTTTGTATTAGTTTTCTGTAATTTTCCCTTCCAATTGAATTCATTTCAGGATTATGTAAATGATCGTTCTGATGTTGCTAAAATGGCAACCCCAAAAGATTCTGTGGGAGATAGCAAGAAAGGAAGTGAGGATCATTCTAGAAGATCCAAACCAAAGAAGACAGTGACTCTAAATGGTTGACCTTCAGACTTTCAGAGAAACTTTTCAGTAAAAAGAGAACAAAATTACTTGCTACTCCAGGTTTCCAACAAGAAGAAAGAGCCATACCATGATTTATTGCTAAGAATTAGGACACAGAAGGGTAATTAGGAAAATACTGCCATAAATGTGATGCATGTTTTTTTTTAACAAAATGTTAATACCTTTTTCCATGGAGAGAGCTATCATGGTAACTTGTTTGAATTGTTCACTTCCAGCAGATCTGTTTGGATGAAAGTGATGATAATTGTCATTCTATAAGTGCAGCATTCTTTATTAAATAGTCCAGTGTCAGAAGATGGATATCATGAGTATATCCATTTAGTTTATGCTAGCTCATGAATTGGTGTATTTTTCAATAGAAAAAAATTTGAAAATTCACTGGATTGAATTATGAAAGATACTTTTTTACTGTTCTCAATAGACATGACTCTATTATGACCTAAAAATTTGATCTGCCATTGTGTCACTTGCTTCGTTTAGTGGCAGTTATGGCCACCTGTTATGCAAGAGTGCCATGCTACAATTCCAACATTTGCATATTTTCTTCGATTTATTTTTTATGTGCTTTTTTTGCCTTTAATTAGGAAAGTGAATTTCATTACTGTTGGACTTGGTATACTGCTATGCCCTTTATAATGTAAGTATGGACTCAACATAATGCTATCCACTTTAAAATGAAAGTATGGTCTTAGTATACTGCTACCTCCTTATAATGTAAGTATGGACTCGGCATATTGCTACCCTCTTATAAAGTAAGTATGAACTCAGCATACTTCTATCTCCCTTATAATGTTTATAGAGACACAGTATACTGTTACTCCCGTATAATATAAGTATGAACTCAGCATACTGCTAACCCCTTATAATGTAAGTATGGACTTGGCATACTGCTACCAAGATATAAGGAAGGACTCAGCATACTGCTACCCCCTTATAATGCAAGTATGGGCTCAGCATACTGCTACTCCATGTATAATAGTGATTAAATTGAAGTGATTAAATTGCTTAAATTTATTATGTTATTGCTACATATTTCACATGAATTTACTTATGGCCAGTTGAGAAGCGAATTTTAAATGGATTTTCATGAATTTTGACACTGCCATGTGGACAAATTTTGTGAAATAAATTCTATTTTGAGACTGAGTAAAATCATATAAGGTCCATTCCATTTATACATACATGGTATGAAGGGAAGGCACTATGTGAAAAATCTACCAGAATATTCCAATTGCCTCAAGTTCTAATAAAACTCAAATAGTCTGTATAGCATTCTGCTAAAATGTTTAACAGCCTTCCTTTGGTCCAATGTATGATACACTGGAACAAATATTTAGGAATAATTCTCAAGTCATTTTTTTTTCATACAAGATTGCTGAAGTTTTGAAATTTATATAATTTTACATGCTACTGATATTCATAATTAACACAGGATAAACAGTGAACAATTCCCTATGTAGAAATGTAGAAAGGATAAACTATTCTGATGATTATTTTGAGATAGTCTTTTTTATATGTAAATTTGTTCTGTAGTGTTTGTATGAATGTTAAGGATGAAATGCCAAGTAATAAATATATATTACAAATCATCTGAAGTCTAAAAGATTGATTACCAATTTGAGTGTAAATGTGTGTGCAAGAGTATTTATTTGTATGCACGTGCACATATGTGAGAGAGAGAGGAGAGAGAGAGAGGGAGGGAGAGGGGTTTCTTTACATTATTTATGTCACACAAACACAGGTCCATGTAATACAATATACTCTTAACTACTTTCCATAAATGAAAAACTCATAAACCTGTCATGTTATGGAAAGTGCTGTGTAGTTGTATATTGGAAACGTTTGTATAGACCTCTCATAAAAAAGTCACTTATTTTTGTACAAAGTTACATACAATTTCATCAAATGATTCTGTGATAAATAACTTTTATTTATACATATTTTCATGTCCTTGGCACTTTTATATGAACATTTTTTTCCTGATTATGTACATCATAAAATTTCAAACAGTGTATTGTACAAAACATGTACATGACAGAATATTCCAATAAAGTTGGAAACTGTACACAACAATAAAGACATTAGCTATGATTAAATCACCGACTTCATTCTTCATTGATTCACAACCATCTTTATCACATCCAACTTTAAATAAATAGAATAACCAGTACATCCGCAAATCAGTTTTTCTGTCTGTCTGAACAATCTACAAATAAGTTACCAAACATATTTGTGAGTTGAGTTGCTTTTGACTATTATGATCTGATCCTGGCTTTCCTAAACATTTTACTTTTTCTCCCTCAAACTGAAATTCTATTATTACTTGTGTGGCAACAACTAATTTTTCAATGAACATTAAACAAGCATCAAAGAAAAGAAAATTCAGTCATAATATTTAGAATTCACCTGAAAAAGTCTTACAATATCTCCACAATAAAGGTGAGGATTTTTTCAACTCTGACATATTTCTCAACTCCTTTTTAAAAATAAAGAGACACCTGGCTGAATGATTTGAAAAATAGTTTTTATCTCTACAAGTGAAACTATTATCTGGTATACCATATGCATGATTTCTGTAAAATCTCAATTTGAGAGAAAACATTTTGAGAAAGTTAATGAAACTGGTGCAAGGCAGGAAAAAGCAACTTTTTTCTTTTCTTACATTTTCTGCTTATTAAAATGATAGTCAATATGGAGAAGTAACAAAATATGCCACAATTTAAGTTTAGGAGTAAAAAAAAAAAGTTCTGGATCTGCAGTAGCATAATGTGCCTGCAGATTAAGGCCCATACTATTTGTTCTGCTTCTTTCTCCTAACGCTCAGATCTGCCGGAGCATTAAGCGAGGGTAGATCTGGGTCTATGCAGTTTGCAATAGGATTCATCTTATATGCAAGTATATATGGTACTAACTACACACTGAATTTCTTCCCTACAAGGTAAAATAGCTAACATTAAAGTTAATGGTCAATTAATTGATTCCCCGACAGTCCATAGTCCTGCCTGTTTAACAAGTCTAACTGAATCTCAAGATGAAGATCAGGTAACCAGGTAAGTGATAACATAGTGTCAAGAGTTTGTAGATGCTTTGAATGGCATATAACTTGTGATTGTAGAAAGTTAGAAAACCTTAGCACAAATTTTTGACCATTGACCATTGACCTCTTGAAGCTTGGCCTTGCACCATAGGTCAGAAAGTTTACAAAATCTTACAAGATTTCCAGGTAACTTCAAAACTATCACTTTGAACCATTTGTTTGCACATTCAGCATATCAGCTTGCTAATAAGTACCATATATACTCACTTATAAAACATGTGCAACTGCAAACTGCACAGCCCCAGACCTGCTGTAGTATAAAAGGCTGGCAGATCTAGGTCTGTGCAGTTTATCAGAAGTTGTTGTTGTTGTTGTTGTTGGGCTTAACGCCATTTTTCAGCACACAATAGGCTATTCATGGCGGCCAGTATTAATGGTGGAGGAAGAAACCGGGAAATCACCGGAAAGAACCACCGACCCACGAGAAGCTACTGGCAAGCTTTCTCACATATCTATATTAGCCGAATCCTAGACTCGAACACACGCAAACAGAGGTGAGATGGCAGTGATCCGTAACGGACAGCACTTTAGACCACTCGGCCACTTGGGGCCCCGTTTATCAGAAGTAATCAGAAGAACAACAACATAAACCTTGATCTGATCTGCTGGTGCATTATCAGGATCTTTGCTGTTTACAGGTTGACTCATCTTATAAGTGAGTGTATATGGTAATCTCAACTTCTTCATGCTGCAGACAGGATTGTAGGCACTGCCATGCAACCAGATCCTCATTAAACATGACAAAGAATTAAGATATGACATGAACTTTGTAGAAAACAAGAGAGTTGCTTTGTGGTATACATTAATGTTATTGTCACATCAGAAACTTCCATTTCTGAAAAATTTGGCAATGTTGAAAGGTCATGTAACATTTATCATGCTAAGTTATGAATCAAGAGGTCAAAGGTCCAAATTAAGTATTTAGGCATTTTATGGCTACCTAGTGTATGTACTTTATTGACTGATAGTTAATCAGATTTCTAAAGGTATCAATTGACATCTAATTTCCCCAAACAAATATGAAAATATTAGCCATTGGAATTTTACACCATAATATAGTAAAATTATTTTTTTGATATAAAAGTAATCTTGTATTTTAAGATCTTTGAAACTGTGGATGTTGTTTGCACATAGTTACATATGCAAGAATATGCATAGGTTTTGACACATTTGTTATAATATAAAACTTGCATAAGCCATTTATTTATGTTAAACTGATTAATAAAGCATTCGTTAGGCATATGTACTTGATAAACATAGTAACTAGATCTGTGTTAGTAAATTTGTATGCTTGCCAATGCAGGCCAAGAAGTCTAACTTCCTAATATTTCAAAAACTCATAAAAATTTGAAAACTTGCTATATTGTTATAAAAATCTATTCAAGCCATGTACATGCATATAAACATACCTACCAAACTTTGTCAAATTCAGTGATATGTTTTCTTAAGCTTTGTGAAATGATTGTCAAAAAAGCATATGTCCAAATAGCTCAAAAGCATGTAACAAATATGAAAATTGCTATACAAATATGCCTGCTGGGTTTCATAGTCCTTCTGCATAGTGATTTAATTTTGCTTTATCATGCCAACAAAGGTTTAAAAAAACTCAAATCCCAAAATTTCATAAATGTGAAAAATGCTCTGACAATTAAAACTCGTCTACAAATGCATACCAATATGCCTGTCAAATTTCAATTACCTATACTTAGTGGATGGACATGTGAAAATAATATTTACACTTTCATTAAGTGGGAACAAATAAACTTAGAAAAAAATACCAAAATGATTGTGGATTTTACTGGCACACTCAATAACAATTTCCAATCAATTAAATGAAGACATTTATCAAATAATGAACCAACTGCATCCACCAAGCATTCTGATTAATATAGGATAATGAAGAAATCTATTAATTTAATGAGAAACACATTTTAATTCAATCTTGATTAAAATCATGCTACTGATTTAATTTGTATTTGATAGCTTATTTTCAAAGAGAAATTTTTTATTTAGAAATGGCCTCTCTATATGTAATCTGACAGAACCATGTAACAAAGTCCTGTTCTGGACAACACCTGACAAAATCTCTAAGGTCTCCATTTAGACAGAAGTTAGAATTATGAGAATTGAATAAAATATCATAATTAATCAGCAGTTACTGTTAATCAATCAGTAATTAATTATTTATCCACATGCTACTGAGCTAATAATTCAGAGTAGTTTTCAATTAGCTTGGAAACTGCAGGAATAGCATAAAATTGTGGCCAAATTGACAACACAATCATAAATAATCAACTGGTCATTTTGATGAAAGTGACCAAAGCTCGACTAAATCCAAAATTTGGAACACCACTACAATATGTAATGAGAATGACTGGCTAAAAATGTTGAAATTTTAAAATAAGCTAGAAAAATTAAGAAAAAAAATCAAGTTCATAACTAAACCCATTACCTTGATACAAATTAGTAAGAAGGTATTGAAGTTATGTCAAGATAAATCAGGGATCTTAACAAACTTGCAAGGCTTTGATGCATTATTGTGAGTTTCCTTAAAACTAAGCAAACCATTGTTGATAATGTTTGAAAGATACATTCCTTACACATGGTCAGAAAATGCACCATATTACAAAGCTAAAAGATAACCATCTTAGAATAACACGTTCTGAATGAATTTATTTAGTATACACAATATTCCCTCACTTACATGTTATCCTGGATGAATTTACTAAGTATACATTCCCTCATATTGTGTTCTGAATGATTTCAATTAGGATAATTATTCCTTCATTATAATGTTTTAAATGAATTTATTTAGTGTGTGCATTATTCTCACTAAAATGAATTTAGTATTATTCCTTCATTATAATGTGTTCTGAATGACTTTACTAGTATACAATATTCCCTCACTACAATGCTATTCTGAATGAATTTACTTGTATAGTATTCCCTCACTACATTGCTATTCTGAATAAATTACACATTATTTCCTCATTATAATGTGATCTGAATGAATTTACTAGAATACATAATATTCTCTCACTATAATATTCTGAAGAAATTTACTAAGCATACACAGTATTCACTTACTAAAATGCTATTCTGAATGAATTTGCTTGGTCTACAGTATTCCATCATAATAACATTCTAAATGAATTTATTCTGTATATACAGTATTCCCTCACTATAATGAACTGAATGAATTAGTTTACACAATATTCCCTCATTATAATGTGTTCTGAATGAATTTAGTTAGTATATGGAGTATTTCCAAATTATAATGTGTTTTGAATGAATTTATGTGGTATATACAGCATTCCTTCTTAATGTGTTCTGAAATTACTTAGTATATATAGTGTTACCTCACTACAATGCCATTAAAATAAGCCATAAAAGTGTACTGTATTAATATGTGAGTTTGTCTTATATGGTAAACACTATATAGACTGTATGTAATTGTTAATAAGCTAGGTCTAACAACAATGACCCTTAACTACCAGTGCATAACATGCTTGCATATCAGGATCTATGTTGTCTGTTCTATGGATTACTCCTAATTGCATAAATCCAGAGCTGTCTTCAAATTATGTCATGGAAAATCTATGCAGTCAGATTTGACTTACAAATAAGTATATACAGCAGTATTTTTCTTTACATAATTTAATGGGATCCATTAATATAATAATTACCGTGTTTTACTGAGGTGCCTTATTATGAGGCATTAATGTAGATGAAAGTGTTATACTAAGGCATTACTGTAGATGAAAGTTTATACTAAGGCACTACTGTATATGAAAGTGTTATACTAAGGCACTATTGTAGATTAAAGTGTTATACTAAGGCACTACTGTAGATGAAAGTGTTATACTAAGGCATTACTGTAGATGAAAGTTTATACTAAGGCATTACTGTAGATGAAAGTTTAAACTAAGGCATTACTGTAGATGAAAGTTTATACTAAGGCACTACTGTAGATGAAAGTGTTATACTAAGGCACTATTGTAGATGAAAGTGTTGTACTAAGGCACTACTGTAGATGAAAGTTTTATACTAAGGCATTACTGTAGATGAAAAGTTTATACTAAGGCACTACTGTAGATGAAAGTGTTATACTAAGGCACTATTGTAGATGAAAGTGTTGTACTAAGGCATTACTGTAGATGAAAGTGTTATACTAATGCACTACTGTAGATGAAAGGGTTATACCAGGGCACTACTGTAGATGAAAGTGTTATACTAAGGCATGATAGTAGATAAGTGTTATACCTTAAGGTACTAAAGTAGATGAAATTGTTATATTAAGGCACTACTGTAGATGAAAGTGTTATACTAAGGCACTATTGTAGATGAAAGTGTTATACTAAGGCCCTTATGTAGATAAGTGTTATACTAATGCACTACTGTAGATGAAAGGGTTATACCAGAGTACAACTGTAGATGAAATTGTTATACTGAGGCACTAGAGTAGATGAAAGTGTTATACTAAGGCACTACAGTAGATGAAAGTGTTATACTAATGCTATACTGTAGATGAAAGTGTTATACTAATGCTATACTGTAGATGAAAGTGTTATACTAAGGCATTACTGTAGATGAAAGTTTATACTAAGGCACTACTGTATATGAAAGTGTTATACTAAGGCACTATTGTAGATTAAAGTATTATACTAAGGCACTACTGTAGATGAAAGTATTATACTAATGCTATACTGTAGACGAAAGTGTTATACTAATGCTATACTGTAGATGAAAGTGTTATACTAATGCTATACTGTAGATGAAAGTGTTATACTAATGCTATACTGTAGATGAAAGTGTTATACTAATGCTATACTGTAGATGAAAGTGTTATACTAATGCTATACTGTAGATGAAAGTGTTATACTAATGCTATACTGTAGATGAAAGTGTTATACTAAGGCACTACAGTAGATGAAAGTGTTATACTAAGGCACTACTGTAGATGAAAGTGTTATACTATTATACTATGGCATTACTGTAAATGAAAGTGTTGTACTAAGGCAATACAGTAGATAATTGTGTTATATTAAGGCACTACTGTAGACAAAAGTGTATATAATAAGGTACTACAGTAGATGAAAGTGTTATACTGAGACACAAGTCTGGATAAAAAGTTATACTGAGGTACTACTGTAGATGAAAGTGTTATACTAAGGCACCACTGTAGATGAAAATGTTATACTAATGCACTACTGTTGATGATGACATTTAAATTGTCAGTCTATGCTAACAAATCTAAAGGTTTAATATAATTTCAATAAACAATAATTATGTTGCTGAAAGAATATGAAATGTCTATGACAGTTTAGAAAATTTGTAACCTGCTGAATGGGTCTTGCAGACTTTCTATAAACAAATTCTAATGTGGCCTCAAACACTGTCATAATGAAAAAAATCAATCACCAAAGTAAACTATTTTTCAAATTTCCTTTCAGTTATTATGTTACAGAGAGTAAGTGAGATTATTGTTTTCTATTATTTTATATGCAATGATCCCATGTGGAAATAGATATTTTATTAAGTGAAACACTTGAATGTTCACATAAACTTATAATTTTTCTCTTCATAGTTTTGGAATGAATGAACCCTGAACCATAGGGGGCCCCAGGAGGTGGAGTTCTCTTAGGCAGATCACTCAAATCTCACCTCTGTTTTCAAGGGTTCAAGTCTTGGCTCAGCTAACATGACTATGTGAGAAAGCTTAACTTCCCATGGGTCTGTGGTTCTTGCAGTGTTCTTCCTTACCAAATACACTGGCCACCATGCATAACCTATGATATGCTGATACATGGTATTAAACTAAAAATAAAACCGAAATAAAAACCTTAACAGAGTAATCAATTTATTAAAAAGTTTTATAAAACAGTCAAACATTTCACCAGCAATCATACTATAGGTTCAAACAGGACGGGATCAGAAAAGCGATATGTACATCTCGCACCCTGCTTATGTAAACCAAACAATAAACCAGTAGTAATTCACAATGAAGATGAAACAAAATGACCCGTCATTTTGACCTTTACAAAATGCATCATTTGTCTAGTGTATGATCAAAGTTAAAAATATATAACATTTAACATCAATTAACAGCATTCCTAACATAGCTTTGATAATTACCAAAAAAGACATATCATTTATTTTCTAAAACTCAAAAATAAATTTTAAAAATTGGAAATGATCAGATCCCATTTGTCTCTGAATTACAGCAAAATTTCATATCAATCATCTACATTTTGTTAGTTATTTTAGGAATTTGCATCATTCAAAAAGGTTGTAAAAAGGGAAACAAATCAGCACAATAAAATAAATGAAAGAGATCTACAATTTTGTGACTAGTCTTACAGAAGTGAGCAAAAAAAGCTTTCTTCTGTTCAACATATAAATTCATGCTAATAAACTGCATGAAGTTAGCATCTGCATAGAAAATTGCATCAAAAGTACACATTTAAATGTGGATACAGTATAACAGAACTTGAGTCCTATGCTAGAAAAAATTTCTATAATACATAAAACAGTTTGCAACCATTTCTTAATTAACACATTTGATAAAAAGGATAAAAACTGTTATTATGAATAACTAAAAAGTCCATTTAACCTTCAGGAGAATTTATTTGATAAATATCTTTTCTTTTCATGCATAATGTCGGGGTTTATTATGATTTGGAATTTCTTTAGTCACTACACTGGCAAATGTCAATGGTAGTCAGTCACTACATCAAGTGTCCATGTTAGGCAACACATTGGCAAGTGGAAATGGCAGTCATTACATAGATATGTGTAAATGCTAGTCACTACATTGGCAAATGTCAGTGGAGGAGATAGTATTAATTTTAAAACTATTACATTCACACTACTGAAAATGCAAGGTATCCCAAGATTGTTTGCGAAGTAAAACTCTAAAAGCAACAGATTGGTTAATGTTTGCATCAAGTGGAACACTGTGTCTAATTGCAATGTTATTAAGAAATAGCTTTCCTGCTAGTGCAGGTGAGACAGAAATCCTAACACATCATGGTAAAAACTTTAAACAGACAGTAATATCAAAGTTTCAGCAGAGAACAACAACTAATGTATAACTTATATTACTTTTAAATGCTATAACACAGAATATTAACATGGGTAATGATGCCATCATCTTCACCTGAAAAGTGATAATATTCTACCATTCACAGGTGTGTCAGTTCTTGTCCACATCTTCTTTATATCGATATACAATAAATCAGTAGTACTTTAAGTGCATTCTACAAGTATTTTCCAAAACTGATTAAAACAGTTGCATTAAATAAAATCTAAAGAAGCCATCAATGGTTTTAAAGACAAATATGCATGCTGAAAGCAAATATCTGACAGGTAAAACATAATATATATCCTTTACCTACGAGTACTAGATAAATTTCCTGACCTACTGGGATGATAAGTCAATGAAGCAAAATGTTCTATGGAAATGTCCAAACATGTTGACTGATCTTTATTTTATTTCAAAAATTAAAGTCATTCCCTAAGATGGCAAAAATTTCCAAGAATATAAGAATAAAGTTTAAAGCTTTAAATGTCATACATACTAGCTCTTAAGGCTCAACTGCAAACAACAAAACCCTGATCTATTGTTGAATAAAACACCAACAGATCTGGGTCTATGCTGCTTGTTCTTCTAATTACTCATAAATACTACATAGACCAAGATGTGATCATGTAATATGCAACAGCAAGTCAAGGTCTATTCTATTCATTGAATGCAACTTATAATCATGTAAGTATGTAAATTCACTAAATGGCATTTAACTCTATAATGTGTAAATGTTCTGCAGAGCTGCAGAGTGAAAAGTTTTTCCAGGAATTCAATAGAAGACCAATTCTTCCTTTCAACTGCTGAGTGTTGAAACTATCAATGATATACCTCAGCAATAACATAATTTT
This sequence comes from Potamilus streckersoni, assembly GCA_016746295.1. NCBI lineage: Eukaryota > Metazoa > Mollusca > Bivalvia > Unionida > Unionidae > Potamilus > Potamilus streckersoni. The sequence continues at coordinate 678,636 of JAEAOA010002219.1, read as the reverse complement.
CAAACCTGTAGTTTTAGCGGATATACTGGATGTCAGATTGGCACCATTTTAATTAAGCAAAGCAGACATCAAAAGTTCTTAGGTAAAAATCCCTTGGTATAATTATCATCCATTCAGAGGAACTAATGAGAAGATTTCCATGACTGCCATCAAGGCAGCCATATTGGATGTATGAATGGCACCATTTTCATTTAGATTCATTTAGATATCATAAGAAATCTACTACTGACATAGCCATTTATTTTGGGAAAAGAGATAATTTTTTAAGATAGTCACCATGGTTGCCATACTGAGGGTTAGTTATTTTCACTTGTGCGAAGACAACATTATTAAAACTCTTCTTATGAAAACCCTGTGTCAAAATTACTCTTAGAGTAGCTAAAATAAGAATTTTAAAAATGGTCAGATATTGGATGCCAAATCACCATTTTAATTTAAAATCAACAAAACGTAAGAAATCTTGTAGTGAAAATCATAGTAGTATATGACCATCCCTTCAGGAGTACCAATAACAAGACTGTCAAGACGTCTACTACTGTGGCAGCCATATTAGACCCCAGATATGCACCATTTTCAATAAGGACAGACTAAATATCATATGATGACTTTTATTGAAACCCCCATGCAGATATAACAATCCTTTCAGGAGTAGAACCAATAACAAGATTTTTAAGATGACTGCAATGCTGGCCGTAATGGACATCAGATTAGCATCATTTTCATATAGGATTAAGGAGACATTAAAAATTCTTTTAGAAAAAACCCATGCTGACATCACAATCCATTAAGGTGGAGTAGCAATAACAAAATTTTCAAGATGGTCTCTCTGATGACTATACTGGATTTGCAAGCAGCTCCTTTTTCAATGAGAACAAACTACAACATGGGATGAATGTGAATGTAAAGTTCCATAGCAACAGCTTAGGAGGAGCAGTGACAACAAACTTGTACTAATGGATATATGAACAATTGACAACATACCATCTGGTAAGCTAATCTGCTTTATGACCAGTACAATTAAAAATGAATATCTAGATATGGAATCTGATATATATAAAAAAAACATATAACTACCAATGTGCTAATAAAAAATGTATTCAAATCACAAAAAGTAATTGCTGGTCCATACCAGACCACATGTATACTATAGTGAAAGTAAAGTGCTTATGTAAGAAAGCAGGCAACAGTAGGAAACAAAAAAAAACAAAAATACAAGTTTTTTAAATATCACATTGTTTTAAGTTTATAATTATGACTACAAGATAAAATTTGCATAACTGATAATTTAAAAGAAAAGATATTTTTGTTTTTAAAAAAATAGACTGTAGCTTTTTACTTCCACCTACTTAAATACCTGTTCAATCCTAGAATTAACCTGTGTATGATAACCAACCAACTTCAAACAATATAGACACAGCTCTAAGCAATCTGATTTTAATCAGATCTCCATTGTCCTACATCAAGATCTGACAGCAACTACTTAAGGGTCATGTGCTGGTGACCAATGTTACAACCATAATCACTAATTTTATTAGTCATTCAGATGAAGTCTTATATCTTCACATTTGGGAGACAGAGCAGTATAGCTGAAGAGCATCAATGCATGCCAAACAATACTATTCACTTTCAGATTTCAGAAGATGTATTTCCATTGGATAAATAAAAGGTCCAAGGTACAAAAGAAGGAACTTGCATGAAGCCTGATGTGTGTGATGTGACAGCAGCTGTTGGTCAAGTCTGAACTGATCATAAACTTTAGCTCCTTGGAAAGCCAGACCAACCATGCCATCTCCGTACTGAACTTCAGCAGTGCTATGCAATTCAGCCAGCTCATGTTAATACCGGTCAGGTTTTTTTAATGGCTTTGAGTACCAGGAAAAGTCTAGATTAGAAACTGAGAGTTCAGTTTGAGAGATCAACAATCCGTGCAATGTGCTTGGGAGGAAGGTGAATTGATAAGAGTATAAAAAATACACTATACAGATGTACAAAAAGACCAGTAGCTTAGTAAGCAAAAAGGATATCTCTTTCTGCTTAATCTCTATCTTCTCAGGATTTGACAGGCCATTAGTCATTGTCATTTAATGCCAGTACATAACAGATACATAGGCCACACAAGAAAAATGATTTTCAAATCTGAACTTTATTATAAGCATCAAGTCACATATGTAACTTTACCATATTTTCACTTACAAGGTGCAAATACAGATAAAATAACAATTACTTTTGTAGTTCATTTTTTGTGGCTCTTTTCTCAATAAAAAATTCAAACATTTTAAATAAAATATTCTATTCTTTAGTGAATAAACCATCCACATGTGTGTCCGTAACAAGTTTATATCCAAGTTGTGAAAATCATATGTGGAGACTAGGTAACAGTTAATAAATATCCAGAACACCACAGCTAAATTTACATCTCTTAAAGTCTGCAAGAGATGTTCACAAAACTTTGCGAATGTTCCTGTTACATATTCTAATGTATGAATGTCTGTTATCTCATGGCCACTTATGAGACAACACAGTCACCTGTCAAGTTCTTAATAAAATACTGCTTAGTAGGGGCTGACTGGCATGCTCTTTGCTTATGTCCAGCCAGTGTGTACATCAGACTTGTATCCAACATCATTCTTCAGGCTCAAAGTAATTTGTTAGTATTTCCAGCATCATGTGTCCCAATTTGAAAGGCCATTAAACCAGAATGTTCCAGAAATTCGGTTGAAATCAGTGTAGTGGTTTTTGAGAAGACATTGGAAACAACAAAAAATAATGGATGCACAATGGAAGAAGGATGACACAAACCATATGTAGAGCCATTTATATAGCCAGGTGAGTCAAGAACTTCACAATATTCAATGTTTTGGGGATCTGAAAATTAGTTGCAACATAAAGTTTACTTAAGGTTGTGAACAATAATATCTATTCATTTCTAAAAATTCAGTGAGTTACTTAAATAAATGAATGTGAGACATAATTGAGAAATTCTGATCAATAGCATCACTTTACGTCAAACTTTTGTCTCTATGTTTTGAGCAAGTCCTTTCTTTTGTGTTGTTTGATTCTGCTGCTGACTCTCATTTGCTGCAGGTTGTGGCTGTGAAGACTGTAGTTGCTGTTGCTTTTGTGTTTGCTGTTGTGAACTAGTGTGCACATTCTGCTGTAAATTTTGTGCCAACTGAAATTGCTGTTGCATTTGTTGATGTTGCTGGTGTAGCTGCTGTTGTAGCTGAAATTGATTTGGATGCAAAAGCTGGTACTGTTGATGGTGCAGCTGTATCTCTTGCTGCTTCTTCTGTAGCTGCTCATACTGCTGCTGCAATAGCAGCTGCTGTAGATATATAAAATTTGGATAATTCTGAAGTGGATGGTAAAGTTTCTGTGGCATGGCCCTCTGTGACTGAAGCATTTCTTCTTGTTGAGCCAACTGTCTCTGGTAGTGCTGTAACATCCCTGGCTGCACATTCTCATACATAGTACCAGCATCCTGGGCAGCCATAATATGTTGTGTCATCTGCTGCTGCTGCTGTTGTAAACTTGTGGCAGGAGACTGGTACATCTGCTGAGCTTCAGACTGGTATCTAGGAAAATGTTTGCAAAAAAAACTTAAAAATTGAACATGGCAAAAAATCTTCAGTAAGTATATTCTTCATATATTGTGTGGATGAATGTGTGTAATTAAAAAATATGACTTCCTATATACTTTATTCACACCAAAATGCAAGTATTTAAATCCCGAATGCCAAAAGTATGTGGCTGCCTTACTTCTCTTGACCAATGCTCTGTTTACTTCTATGGGTGATGTCACTGAAGAATAAATTGACCATCTAAGTTATTTCAACGTTAATTTACAATTTAATATTTCAATATATCCTGGATAAAACAATGTACTCAACTCTGTTAGGCCTGATTTCTGAAGTATTAACCTTGTTTCTGGGTCTTTGATATCACAGTTCATGAAAGACTTAATAAGCAGGTGTCATTTGGAAAAAGAGGAAATACATAGCTTTTCAGCGATGCCAAATAATATCAGCATTCTACCTTAACACAGCTGGAAAAGCCTGATTTTTTAGAGGCAAAATATTGTTATTTCCAACACCATAGTTTGCATCCACATTTTACACATTAGACTTAGACATGTCCAAATGGCACATGGATGACAGCTTTTGCAAAAGTTGGATGAGTTTGGAATTTGGAGAAAATGGAAACCTGAAGACAAAACACAAGGGTCCAGTAAACAAAAAATGTTTAATTTTCACTCATCTGCTACTTTATCCATGTACTCATGAACATGTGAAATAGCAAAAAGTTCTTTTTGTATCTAAACATCTGTTGATATGAAAGTATCTCTGAATCAAACACGCTTGTATTCATGTGGAAGTAACAAATAGAACTTATGTGACTATGATCCCATGGATCTCTCACCCTGCATGCTACATCTAGGATATCAGAAAACATGCTTTGTAACATAGCGGCTTCAGTGACATTCTGAAACCATGTCACAACCCATGAAAGATTACATTTAGGATGATGGTGCTATTAATGAGTCTTCTTAACCTGAACAGCAATGGACTGATCTTGAGACTAAATGGTAGTTCATGAATTTATTATCACCTGCCTTGGCAGGCAAGCTGAAGAAAATTGTGATAAGCAGGAGAAATGAGAATCTGAGTAATTAGGTCTAAATAGATTGCAAGTTCATGCCTTTCATGAAAAGTCAGATAGTGTTGTTTCCATTTTGAACTTAACACATCAATGTATTTGTTGAGCTATCTGAAGTGTATGTCTGGACTGAGGTTTGCTTTGGGCATTATAAAAAGCATGTAGTAAAACTTAATGAAGTTAACTTTTCAATCTATCTTTTATGTCTGCTTGTCAAAAAATGATCTGAACTCCTAAATATTTTGCACCAATTTTATAGGTAGTTATGCCTCTGTCAAATTTTGCCAAATTCTAAATCCTTGCAGAAGTGTTTCTGTTTTTAGTGATAATGGTCATATTTAATGACAGATCCGCATCATCTGTATAAACTTACTTAACATTTTTCATCAGGATGCTTTCTGTTAAGTTTGATCAATATTTCTCAACAGTTTTTGAGAAGTCATACCAGAATACCACATACCCTTATCATGTCATTATTGGTAAAGGTAAATAATAACTCACATACCCTTCTAAACTGTGTATTGGTAAAGGTTAATAATAACTCACGTACCCTTCTAGACTGTGTGTATTGGTAAAGGTAAATAATAACTCACCTACCATTCTAGATTGTATTAGTAAAGGTAAATAAAAACTCACATCCCCTTCTAGTATAGACTGTATGTATAGTTAAAGGTAACTAATAACTCACTTACCCTTCTAAACTGTGTGTATTGGTAAAGGTAAATAATAACTCACATACCCTTCTAGACTGTGTATATTGGTAAAGGTAAATAATAACTCACATACCCCTCTAGTACAGACTGCATGTATAGATAAAGGTAAATAATAACTCACTTACCCTTCTAAACTGTGTGTATTGGTAAAGGTAAATAATAACTCACATACCCTTCTAGACTGTATGTATAGGTAAAGGTAACTAATAACTCACTTAACCTTCTAAACTGTGTATAACAGTAAAGGTAAATAATACCACATATACCCTTCTAAATTGTGAGTATTGGTAAAGGTAAATAATAATTCACATACCATTCTAGACTGTGTATATTGGTAAAGGTAAAAAATAACTCACATACCCTTCTAGTACAGACTGTATGTATAGGTAAAGGTAGATAATAACTCACCCTTCTAAACTGTGTGTATTGGTAAAGGTAAACAATAACTCACATACCCTTCTAAACTGTGTGTATTGGTAAAGGTAAATAATAACTCACATACCCTTCTACACTGTGTGTATTGGTAAAGAAAAATAATAACTCACATACCCGTCTAGTTCAGACTATATGTATAGGTAAAGGTAAATAACTCACTTACCCTTCTAAACTGTTTGTATCAGTAAAGGTAAATAATAACTCACTTACACTTCTAAACAGTGTGTATTGGTAAAGGTAAATAATAATAATTCACTTACCCCTGCTGTGCAGACTGTATCTGTGAGACAGTTGAGCTGCTTGAGACAGGCATAACTTGCTGACCATCCGAAAGACTCTGCTCCTGCTTGGATTGTTGTTCAGCTTTTTTCTGTTTCTTTTGATCAATTTCCCGAAGTAGAGCAGCCCGATATGCCTCATAACTCATGACAATCTTTTCAAGTTCCTGCTTATACAGGCGAATCAGCATGGCATCAAAAGTTTCCAACTGGTCTTTCTGGAATAACTCCCACTAGAGAGCAAAGAATTTATATAATTGTACACATTCTACTTCAAATCATTCCCAAAATGAGATTACAGCTTTAAACATCCATTTTACCATTTCCACTTATTAAATATACTTTGTTAAACAAAATATGTGCATTCTAAAATTTAATTAATACTTTTTAAAAATTTCAACAGATGATTTATTTATGTATCTAGGCTGTGTATATTGGTAAAGGTAAATAATAACTCACATACTAGTATAATACTTAGTATAATACTTCATATACACTGCAAGTAAACTAACTGGATGAGAAAAAAAATCAGTTTGTAAAGAATTTAAACTCCTTTTGATTGAATGAATCTGTGATAAAGGTTAAAGCTTGTAAGAAAAAGACAACAAATTATGAGTTAAAATAAACCCTGAAATTTAAGTATTAAAGATTCAAGTTCTCTTCTTGTTCAAAGTACATTTCTATTGACATAAAGCACCATTTGCTGGAATTATTTTCTCATCCACATATCAATCTATATGCTTTTAGATACAACTTTTTTGGTAAGTTTAACTACTGGCATAACTTTCTAATGTGTTAGAAATTCAGAAGAAAACAATAAAAAGGATCTTTTCATTGTAAAATAAATATAATGCAAAGCAAAAATATTAGACTTTTTGTTTCAGCTTCAAGTGATATTAGTTTGTCTAAGCTTTATTCAAGCCCCAATTTCCCATGAGCATGTTCAATTTTCTGATCAGCTCTGCTAAGACTGATTTGTATCACTGACAGTTATTACTCACTAATTGCCAAATGATACTAATTAACATAAATAATGATAAACATTATTGGGAAGGGTCATTCTAAAGCAATGATTCAAATAATCATGATAGAGGAAATCTCTAAATTGCCCCTATAAATTTTCATCTCAACTCCTTCAAGAGGCTTAACAAACACATGGTTTTTTCATTCTCCAACATTTCGTATAATCCACCAATAACTTGACCTATCCTGCTTTTCATGAATATTCACAAATCATCTAAACAATTCTGAACCATTTCAGCAAAAATATGCCATATTTAAGTTCCCAACTCTACAGAGGCAGCTCATTAGCTTCCACCACCTGCCCCCATTATGATCATCCTCATTAATTAATGTCATTATGTTCCTATCAAAACATTTCTGTATGTGGAAAAACTGAAGTCTTATATTATAATTGATTCAAACTGGTGGCATGGCACATAATTTTTTCATATATACCTTGAAAAAAAAACTTTCTCTTGGAAACACTAGAATAGAAATAGCAACAGCATTAAAGATATACATATCCCCTTGTTTATCTGCTTTGTCCCACCCACCTAAAAAAATCTGTGCCCCTGGTGGAACAGACCAAGGAGATAAAGTTAGCATTTCTCAGTGTGCATGTCAGTGGGGCATGAGCCATAGGTTTCATTTGAACTCCTATTGTTCAATAATGACCTAAATGTCATCTCTCTCTGTCTCTCTCTCGCATTCACACACACACACACACACAGAGAGATATTTGAGTAATTTTAAATGTACACAAAACGGCACCATCTCACACTGCCAAAAACTGCCTCACAATTTAAAACCATTGTGCACATGTGCAGACCACTCCAAATTATATCCCAAATTCTCTATCTTGATTGGTATAGATGTTGCTTGACACTACAAATGTGCATGCACATGCACTGAAAGATTGACGAGATCACAGAATTCATGCTTTTTCTACAAGAGGCATATGGATAAAGAAATGCCATGTAACAGGTAGTGGAACTTTTTAATAACAACTTCAGATTTACCAAGTGTTTGAATGAGCAAAGAACAGATGTGGGTCTTAGTTATTATTACATTTTGTATTTTTCATTTTTCAAACAATTCTATTTTGACAAACATTTTTAGTCTCTTGGAATTGGTTTTGTAAGGGTTGTACCAAAATGAACTCTCTGCACTATACCTTTAATTTATGATCATGTTCTGGAGGTGCTTTAGTATAAACTCCCAACCACTCAGGTATTTCTGGAATAAAGACAATACAAAGCATAAAATACATGCATGCAAGTCAAACATGAGGAAAATAGGAAAAAGACTACAACTGTGGAGAGATGTACACAACAAGAACAGTGGCCCAGTCTTCAGACTCATATTTGGGTGACTCTGATTAAGATATCAAGTAAATGTATTGTGAACTAATTGAATTGGTTTAGCTGAAGGTAGATGGATTAAAGTGTATTGCCCAAGGACACACCATGGTAGTAAACCAGGACTGATCCAATGGCAGGATGTGAACCCAGACCCTTTCAACTGCAAGTTAGGCATGCTAACCGATGAGTCATGATAGCTCCCAATTGAAAGGGAAGTGTATAATGTTGTAGTTGGTGATATTTAATCTTATTTATTATACTCTAAACATAAAAAAGCTAATAAAGTATAGATATTCTTTGAACAAGGTATCAGTTTTAATGTTGGGGAAGACTGGAGACTGAACTCAGTATCTCAGAATGAGGCCATTGGTTGTAATATCAGTATGGAATTTTCCTTTTAAGTTTTCAGAAACATTTACCAGTGTATTCACCTTCAACACAGATTCTGTCTGTTCACTTATATGATTCTGATTTTCTTCTGGCTGGCAACTACAACTTTGTGCTTACATTGCCAGCATGTCTTTGGGGACATTTATCTAAAAAAAATGCTAAGAATAACTGATCTTGTTCAACAAACTTCAATCATGGCATACATGCATTGTGCACTGGCAATCTAGTACACAAAAATGTTGTTTTCTTATACTTTAAACATTAACATATCTGAAAAATGAGTTTGTAACCTAATACTTTTGGGAAAGTGTCTGCCATAAATTATGTCCTAAAAACTATTTGTGTACAAATCCATAACTTGTTCTGTTGTGATTTGATGAAGGTATTTTTCTATGAAAATCTAGTCATCATGAGCCTACAACATGGATATGTGAAGGCATCAAGCATGTCATGTGATATGTATTGGAAAACGTATTACTGATACAATTTTTCCATATGAACTAAATCTCATATTCTTGCTAAAATATTTTGTTATATGTACATTTGAAATTAAAACTTTAACAATGGGTTGAAAATGTAAATTGTTTATTTAAAATATTTGACTAAAAGAATCATATTTTCAACTGTTCATGGAAAATAGTTGAATAGTTTATTATTATTATTATTATTATTATTATTATTATTATTATTATTATTATTATTATTATTTAAAGAGGGTAACTCAATTAGCTAAGAACTAATCTACCTTGAGGCCCTCAGTTGAATATACCAAGAAGCCATGACAGTATAAAACAGGGGTTATCAATAGGACTTTTCTCAGATGTAATAATTCAGCTTGTAGTTTATATATGTTATTGATATTTTTCTGAACTTTATAAAGGTTTTTTTCTTACATATTTTTTCCTCTGTATTTCAGGTGGATTGGTCTGTCAGATGTGCTTTTATATTTAGGAGAATTATTGCTCATTTGAGAAATAATGACAGTTTACAAAATAGTCTTTAATTGGACTGAAAAAGACTGCATGGTTTTGCAAAAGGGGAAGTATTTACTTCTTGAGATGTACGAGTGGTTGGCTCAAAAGGTGATCTCTCCCTTCTTACAAGCTTATTTTATCAGTAAGTATCTGACACTAATCAAACCATGTACTTTACCTCGATGTGTGATGCACTGGTTTTTCTCAAAAGAAGAGCATGTTGATATGAAATACTTGCTAAAACAATAACAATATTAACAGTATTCAAAGCTGCTGACAGTTCTGTGTAATGATTTTAGATTGTGTCTATTAGTTCCATCACCTCACTAATGCTTGAAATAAACATATTCATGCCAGGAACCAAATCCTCTGCTTTTCATGTTTAAAGAAAATGGAGAGCAAAAATATTCCTTTGGAAGCAGATTTTAAAACTGGTGTCAATAACAGGGGCCAATAGTAACACAAATTAAAATATCAAGGAAATTGTGACTGCAAGACATGAGACGGTAGCCTTTGGCCGAGATTGGAGAACAACTGTTTCTCCTTAAAGGGCCAGAGAAAAAGTCAGTCAGCTGAGGGATTAAGGCACGCAGAGGGACAATTTTGTTGGTATGGCACCAGTCCCTGAAAATATGCCACTTTTGCTATAAGCCTCTAGAGGTGAGGGTCTTCATGCTCTTAAGATTATCTCAACAATGTAAGGTTTGAATTGATTGCCTTACAATGATGTCCTGGTAAGAGCGGAATGAGTAAAGAGGACAGTCCAGGTAGAGGACTACCTGTGACTTTGGATGCTGGAGAAAATTAGGTTTGGCCAGAATCTTCCTGGTCACACCAATTGCTAGAATGAGTAGACTGGCGACCCAGGACTTGTCCCATCTGTAAGGGGCTATCAGAATCATCTTGCCATTCTGATCCTGTAACTTCTGGATTATTTTTGCACTGCAAATACCCACAACCCCTCCCAAGTGATTGATAGTGCATACATGGCCCACACTTTTGGGTCTGGAACTGGAGACACATGGGTGGGTAGCTTGTGATTCCATCTTGTTGCCAAGAGGTCGAAGTGTGCAAATTCGAGTGAGGACTAACTGATGAAAAAAATTTCATGTGAAATAAATAACCACTTCTGGATTTAGTCTAGGCCAAGATGAGTCTCCCAGGAATGTGTCTGACTTGTATGTTGATTTGGAGATTGGTAATGCAGAAACTGCCAAATAAGAAGAAACAGGTCAGGTGAATGTTTGTGGAGACAGGACACCACCAAAGTTGTCGAAACTGATGAGGTCTGTATTCAATGCAGAATCAATCTTTTTAGAAGAGAAAGGTATTGATGACAGCCTCCATTTCTAAGATATTGATGTGTAGAAGCCAGTCCCCTGGCTCCCATGTATTGTTGACAGTAGTGAAGGTTGGCAACTGGTGGACACCCGCACTGTGCACACTAAAAAGAAAGTCCTTGAGTAAAACGCCGAATATTGGAATCCTGCACATGTGCCACTTTTTAATTTTAGGAGTGACCATGCCTCCTGTTGTAGAAAGACACCCTTCTCTTGATCTTATGCTGTATTTGAGAAGAGGGGAGAGATGGAGTGGAGAGGACATTGTTGATGAATGTTACCCAAAGTCCTTCCAAATTTCCTGGATCATCCCAACCCTGTTCTGCAGTAACAGGGAAATCCAGTGAGCTAAAGAATCATTTTCTTACCACCTCTGAACAAATTGCTTCCTAGGGTTAGATGTTGGTGCACATGTAATAGAGAAGATCCCCTGTCCCAAGGCTGTTTAACATTCCTTCCCACTGACAGGGACTGAGTGGTTCCAAAACACAAGTGCAGGTTGAGTGGTGAGGTGGAGGGGCAATTCATGAGCTGCTTGCCTCGGAAATTCGTCCTCCAAAGCAACTGAAACCCAAACAGTAATCCAGAAAGAAAGGTTATGATAAGGTTGGAGAAATGTGGATTGCACACATGTAACACATATCAGAAGTATAATGGCCAAACCTGTCAAAACATTGGCCATGGTATGGTCAGCAGCCCTGGTCATTGACCCTGGCAATATTGACTGTTGCCTCCCAAGTGTGTCTATTGCCAGGTGTCTGAAATGACATCCCAGACCAGTTCTAATAGGATGGAGCAAACTTGTCTGCCCTAAACAACAGACGAGCATACATATGAACAACTACTATACTCTTCTTGAGTGACGGGAGATCAGTTCTGAAGGTGTCTGTCACCTTAAGTCTGTCTCTTCCTCCTTGTCAAAATCTACTGATTTTTTAGAGCAGCTGTATGGTTTGATGTTGTTGGGCTTAACGCCATTTTTCAGCACACAATAGGCTATTCATGGTGGCAAGTATTAATGGTGGCAAGTATTAACCGGGAAATCACCGGAAAGAACCACCGACCCACGAGAAACTTCTGGCAAGCTTTCTCACATATCCACATTCGCCAAATCCTAGACTCGAACCCACGCAGACAGAGGTGAGATGGTAGTGATCCATAACGGACAGCATTTTAGACCACTCGGGGCCCCTTGCATGGTTTGAAGACATTGTGAAGTGGCCAACACCCTAAAAATGTCCTCGATGGTAGCCTGAAAGTTAAACTGCAGTCTGTTCCATGGATTTGTGACTTGTAGCAGTTCTGTCACACTCACTGTGCATCAAGGCTCAAGTGGGTCTATTTTCAGCGCTCTAAAGAAGACATACCAGGTGGTATTCAGACTTAATTTCATCCCTGTGAATATGTCATCAGCTCTGCCTTGGGGACAAGCAGTGAACATTTGGAAATCTGGCACTGCCAGCTTGTTTGCTCAACGAATGGTCAGCCTGGAAGTTGGCAGTTTAGAAGATGGTCCCATGATCACCAGTAAAAACTACTCCTAAGGCTTTGCTTAACAGACAGGTTTCTCACTGAACTCTCCATCATAGAATGGTACGATAGGATGAATGGATCTGTCACTTTGATCACCATAAATCATAATTGGCTGGAATGTTTCAACAAAAAGGTCACCACATTAGAATTGCTTGACAGACATTGATGGTGCAATTTTAATATGTATTAGATCTACTGGATCTGGTCTGAATTGCGTGTGGTCAGCCCAGTTGCTAGCAGTAAATATGATGGTCATTCAATAACCAATAACAGCTGAACCAAAGATGTTGCTGAAAGGACAAGATTCTCACTGAGATCTTCAGTAAAGTAATGATAAGCTGTCAACTGCATGGCTAGACAGATGGATCTATCACTAAGATTGCTGAATAAACTCACTAAGATTTATGAATAAACATCTGGCTAGACTGTCAATGAAAAGGTCCCTATGCTGGAACAGTTGGACTGCTGGTGTTGGCTGGATACTTGGCAATGTCTGTAAACTGGTAATGGTACAGCAGTATTAGAAGCAGAATCCATCATATCCAGAATGAACCCCATGTGCCTGAGTTACAGGACTGATGGCCATGCTTGGTCATGCATGGGCATTTTGGGCTGCCTAAAATTGGGGAATACTCCCCAATGAATTGACATCACCAACAACTGTAGGTTGTCTTCCTTGATTTATTCAGTCTTTCCTTTCCCTCAATGTCGAAAGGATGATTGCCTTAAACGAACATTTTGTATGTATAGTAAAATTTCTCCTGAAACAATACAAAAGAGAAAACTAAGCATAAATTAGCAAATTAGTATATGACTAACTAGCTACTTTCATAAATTGGCAAATTAATAGTTGACTAATTAATAGCTTAAATAGAAGCTCCATTTCCACTAATTACATATGTTGCTCCTGATTTGTAAATCTGACTAATATGCCAGCTGCTGGTTGTGTTAGAAGAGAGGGCAGTTGTAGACAAAACTTGTATAAGATTTATGTAAGACAGATCATGAGGAAGTTATACATCTGTGGCCCACAGCAACCACCATTTCCAATGTGGTCAAGGTCCTGAAAACCAATGCTGCATGCAGAAGGGTTATCTATAGAAAAAAGAAGGTGAAGCATTGATCTGAACTCTCCCTTTTCTGATATCTGTACGCTGATTCCTAATCCTGAACAAAATGAAACTGCAGTTTTGAAAAGGGGTCTCATTGTGATCCTTATCCTGTACTGATGTGACTCCAATGACTGCTGACACCACCCGCTGAGACCAGTCAGGTGACTGATCTGTTGGAAGACCCTTCCCCAGATTACAAAAACCCCTCTCTTTACCAGGTTGGTCAATCCCATCATCAAACAATGGGCCCAGGTGACTGAAAGGATATGCTCCCACCACCACTCTCTGCCTTCTGGATGAAATAAGGTGCTAGACCTCTCTGAGGGTAGAGTGCAACTTGCTCTGTCATAATGGAAAAGAAAGTGCTGTTCTGCTCTCATGGGTGGGGTAAGAAGTTAAGTGTAAAGTCATACCAAATGTAACCAGGAAAAAATGTGAACAGCCATCAAGAACTACAAATTAGAAAATACAAACTTCTTAATCAGGGGTAATTTCACACAACAAAAAATGATGCTTATAAGAGAAATCTTAAATCATGATGTAGAACACAAATGAAGGAAATTTCTCTATGATGTAGAATTTAAGCAGCACACAATGGCTGTGAATAGAAATGAATAAAGAACAATGCATATTATAAAGGTATCTACAGACTGGGCTGGGCCTTTGGTGATCTCATTTTCTAGAATCAGCTGGTTCACCATAATGGAAAGCAGTCAAGGAATTTTCTGCCAGGAAAAGTATTAGTTATGCAAATACATTAGTTTTTGTATTACCAATTTTAAATCTGCAATTCTCCTGTCTGAAGCCCTAAATATGTTCTCAAATACTAGTGAGGGTTATGTTCCTTCCCACTATCCTTCTTTCCCATTATGACATAAATTATAAAAGCAAATAGAAAGCAAAGTGAATAAGTCTGTCTCATCTAAATGGTGCATAGCATTAACCCAACAGATGGATTGCTGAAAATGATTAAATCAAATTTACCCTGGATATTATAAATGCAAAACTGTTTTTAATTTCATACAATTCTATTAATTGTTGATGTTTTAGAGCCATATAACTCAGTATGTTGAAGGGTATATGTGATGTTGAAAGTTAATGGAAAAGGTCAACTTTAGAGAACAAAACAAATATGAATTATTTTGGCAATAACATCAAATAATTGTAGAACAAAGTATAATTGCAACCAGCAGCTAGTTGAAATAAGCAACTAGAAAACAAAGTTTTTGCTAATTTTGAGACCTAGGGATTTGTTCAACATTCACACTTATTTTTGACCTTAATGTTGACATAATAATGACAAATTTGGTAGTAACATGGGTACAGGAGTTTGCATTTGTGTAGAGATAGGTGCATTGTTGACATAAGTGTTATCGATATAATTTGGTAGGACTGTATGTAAAATGAATGGAGCAATTGATAAGCTTTATGAATAATGTGTAATGTGTGATTACCTCTATATCATATCACTTAAGACAAGTATGACAATGTATCTTAAGATGCATCTGATGTTTCATCTTTTTGTTTCATTTCATACATATGCCTCCATAACGTAACACAGGAATTTAATAGAAATGAGAGATGTGCATGACAATAAAATACAGGAATTTAACAATAGAAATGAGAGATATGCATGACAATATAATACAGGAATTTAACAATAGAAATGAGAGATATGCATGACAATAAAATACAGGAATTTAACAATAGAAATGAGAGATGTGCATGACAATATAATACAGGAATTTAACAATAGAAATGAGAGATATGCATGACAATATAATACAGGAATTTAACAATAGAAATGAGAGATATGCATGACAATAAAATACAGGAATTTAACAATAGAAATGAGAGATGTGCATGACAATATAATACAGGAATTTAACAATAGAAATGAGAGATATGCATGACAATAAAATACAGGAATTTAACAATAGAAATGAGAGATGTGCATGACAATATAATACAGGAATTTAACAATAGATATGAGAGATATGCATGACAATAAAATACAGGAATTTAACAATAGAAATGAGAAATATGCATGACAATATAATACAGGAATTTAACAATAGGAATGAGAGATATGCATGACAATTTAATAATGGCATTTAACAATAGAAATGAGAAATAGGCATGACAATATAATGCAGGAATTTAACAATAGAAATGAGAGATATTCATGACAAAATAATGCAGGAATTAACAACAGAAATGAGTGATGTGCATGACAAAATAGCACAAGAGATAACATAGAAATTTGAGATGTGCATGAAAATATAGCACAGAAATCAACAATAAAAATGAGATGTAATGACAAAATAGCAAAGGAATTAACAACTGAAATGAGATGTGCATGAAAAAAAAAGAAAAATATTAGAACACCAATATCACAAATCTGAATAAGAAATGTTTTGAAACAAAAATGCCTCCAACCCTCCACCCCACCCCCATGATGACGACTTAATGGAAAACTTAGCTTTACAAATGATCAAGTAACTAGGGCCATAAAAATGGTAACCAATCAATATTACCTGTGTTAAGGTAAGGATTGGCAGGGACTAAGTTTCTGCCCCTCCCCTGATGAATATCCTGGCCTGTGGGATGAGGCAGCATGTTCTCCTGCTGTCTGTATCCATAAGTAAACTGGAACTGAGGGATGACAGGGGTACATGGGTGGTTGTACTGGGCTTGCTTTGTGTAGTGGCTGAAATTAAAATCAGATGATATTCAAACTAAAATAATACTTTCATTCTCTGGACAATTTTTATGTCTTTTTACATGTAAATACAGAATCAAAGAACCTCTGATATTAGAAGAAATTTAAAGTTCAGTCTATCATAATACTTATTGACTGTATACATCGATTATTGACTATTTCCTTTACAAGGGTTTTATTTTCAGTCCTGTGAAACAAAACCTTCCATTAAAATGTTTTAAATGTGAATGCCTCAGACCCAGAGCATAACAAGAAACAATGCACATCTCCCATGTCTCCTGTGCTGAAATTTATAATATTTCAATTCAAGAGCAATTGCAAGTTCCCAGGTTCCCAGATTTTCATAAGCAATTTGAGAAGGGGCCGAAAAAGGGGTCAAATCTACCATAGGAAATATACCGATATGCTACTGCATTTGCACAGAAAAATATTAACATGTTTTTCTGAGCTATACTGCATGATGACAAAATTGCAGTACAGCTCAGAAAAAATGAATTCATGTTTTCCTTTACAAATACAATATCCATTTTTATATGCTCCTTTTCCTTTTCTGCCTGATTAATATAAGAAAAAAAGGAATCACATTTCCACTAGATTCCAAGGTAAATTTACAAGTCTAATTAAACAAATACCCAATAACAGTATTTATGTGCACATAGCCCTGCCCTGTGACTTTGAACATGAAGGCATAATGCATTCTTAGTCATTGGTTTAAAAAAAGGAAATTCATTTTGTCTACTTAAATTAAAATTTAGAATACAGTGATTGACTGTGCCTTGAAACAACTAATCCAGTAAGTCTGGAATGGAGTAATTTTGATTTTCTGTAGATCTAATTTCTCCTTTATCTAGTCATGATGGACTTGAGCTTAGCAGGGTTAATTCTGTATAATATACATGTGATTAGAAAAGCCGGTCTTGAAGCAAGCTACACATGTATTTCTGTGCTGGTATTCAGTTTTGAATCATAAAATGGACAAAATATGAAATTCTTTTAACTGAAATTTTCAGTAAGATGCAGTATTAGATATTGTTTGTTAAGGAATATCAAATTCATTTCATTGGAGTGCAGTAAATTCTCCTTAGGAATGTGGAAAGTTTAATAAATGTAGTCTTGACTTCCAAAACAATTTTGCACTATGGATCAAATTTTGTAATTCTGATTTGACAAAAAAACTAAAAAGGTACATTGTGGGGCAATTCAAGTAGCTTAAAGGTAAATACATTTACTTCTATTGCTATTACCAGCTACAGATGACATCCTTTTGTATCCTGTCACTTGCCAGCTCATTGTTGGAGGGACTTAGACCAATACATTTTTAATAATGACCATCAGAATATACAAATAGCAATGGGGACAAAATTAGTGGTCATGAGGGACCCCAGATACATAACCTGTATTACTTGTACAATAAATCCAAACTTTATTGAAAAACATAATTTTGAAAATTGTAAAGTAGTTGGGGTGTGAGAGCCCATTTTGCCAGTGGGAAAAAGTTTTTTTGTTGTCTTGGCTTCTTAGCTTTGAGGCTCTTGGTTTTCTAGCAAAATGAACTTCTCAAATTTGGTGCCTTTTTATGCTTCTACTATGTGAATCATTACAGACATTTTTTTGTCATCATAAACCCATTGCTAGACATTGTGCATACCATGTTCAGTCTTTTGCAATGTTATGCTTATTTTGTGACTCAATTAACTCATCATTAACTTTAGCAGTGCTCGCCAGTTATTATATACTTTTGTTGTTGTTGTTGTTGGGCTTAATGCCATTTTTCAGCAAAGATAGGCTATACATGGCAGCCAGTATTAGTGTTGGAGGAAGAAACCGGGAAATCACTGGAAAGAACCACCAACCCACAAGAAGCTACTGGCAAGCTTTCTCACATATCCACATTCGCCGAATCCTAGACTGTACTTTTGAGATAGTGATGTATGTAAAGTGAAGTCGTTTGCATATGAAACATGCACAGTGGAGAGAATGTTATCATACCTCTATGCTAATTTGATATAATGTGGTTGACATTTCTTTCGATATTGTACTTATGGAAATTGTACATGATCAAAGCACACTGCTAATTAAAATGACTGCTCCCTTGTGCTAAAAAAAATCAGCCTGAATTAGTCTAAAATACACCATCTTTAGCACCTATGAAAATTGGGAAAATTAATTTTGTCCAACTAGACAATACAAGCTTCTGAAATTGCAATGGATGAAATATCAAAGATATACAATATAAAAAAAAATTATCTGCTCTATTTTTTGCAATTTACCTTCGAAGTCCAGGAAGTGAAAATGACCAAGTGGCACTAGCAGTTTTATGAAAGGTGCACATCTGGAGTAACGTCAAGCTGCATACTCTATAACCCATATTACACCCATCAATCATACACAAAAATAAAAGGAATAAAGGTTCTTTGAACATTACCTAAGATATATAAGGTCTTTTCATACAGCCAGCATAACCAGTGAGGACACTGGGGAAATTCTTTTTCTTTAAAATTTTAACCCTATGCAAAATACAAAACTGTAGAGTGCCATCTATATCATCTCAACTTTCTAAGGAACTAAACAACTTGCTTCATTGCACCATGGACAAATCTAATAAATCAAAATCTCTGGCATCTGCTACATGAGGGAACATTGTTTGTTTGCAATAAAAAAATAGCTCTATCAAGATACTATGTTTAGATGTGTTGTGCAGTATGAAGCAGTGCAGTATGGAAAAATACTGCATAATTCTGACTGCAATGTTAATGGAGAAAAAAATGAGCACATAATAAGATACATTGATAATTCCAATAAAAACATCTCATTTGAAATATTTCACTTATGTGATCTCCATCACAATGTGCCAGATAATGGGATCAAATAATTAAAATTTTTATAAATTTGTGTCCATATGACAGTGATCTAGTTGTCTAAGTTTATGCTGCAGATCAGTGCACCATACTTCTAAGAAATAATGTGCCTCATTGCCAATTTTGCTGTATTCACTCAACTCTGAGTACTTTAAATTAAATCATTCACATAAACTATACCTATGTACTACTCTAATTCTTAAAACTATGTTTGCATTATTTTATAAAATAGCCTTTTTTGTGATGTGTATATTAAAGAATTTCTTTGAAGAAAACAAGGTAGCAAGTGCTTGATACTATCTATCAATCACTTAACTACCTCTGTGAATAGAGTAATCAAGAGGGTAGAATTGTCCCATTGATCTAAATGAAAATGATGTATGCATGAGTAATGCTGCTGGTATATTTTTGTATTTCAAGGTATTGCCATTGTTCCCTTGATTATAATTCTTGATTTTAGCAAAGAGTCCCTTGAAGAAACTAATGCTCTAATGTCTAAAAAGAATTTCCAGTAAATCAATATAAAATAAATTATTCTTTTTAACTGCAGAGTAGTGAAAATCTCTTTGATATTCTTGATGGATACAATTTTAAATTAGCCATGGTGATAGCCATTAATGGATCTAGAATCAGCTCAATTTTCATTTAAGGCAATATACCATTAGAAAATTTTGGTGGAAATCTTTTATTAGTATGTCTCTTTCTTAAGGAGAATTAGTCACAATATATTTTCAATATATTCATTTTGGTTATCATATTTGAAGTCAGATTAGCACCATTTTCATTCAGGACCAACATATAATCAGTCTTCTGGTGAAAACACCTTGATATGACTTCAATGATAAGAATTTCAAGATAGCTGCCATGGAGGCCATACTGGATATCTAATCAGTGCCCTTTTCATTTCGTACCAAGCAGATAATATAAGAAGTCTTCCCATGAAAACCAATGCTGATATGACTTTCCATCATGGCTAAGCAGTGAAAAGATTTTCATGACAACTGCTGTGGTAGCTATACTGGATGTAATATCAGCATTAGATTCATTTCAGACCAACTAGCCATCATAAGAAGTCCATGTTGGAATCCCCTCTATTTAAAGGTAACAATAACAGATTTTCAAAATGGCCACCATGGTCATGGTACTGGATGACCAAACAGACTTTAGAAGAAACAGACATCATAGTATGTTTTCTGGTGTAAACCCTATGTGAACATGACTTTCTGTTCAGAAGGAGTAGCAATAACAAGATTTTCAAGAAGGCTGCCAGCCATGCTGGCTATATTGGATATCATTTTCATTTAGGTTCAACTATACAACATATTTTTGTAAAACCTCTATATTCATATGACTATCTCTTCAGAAGAAAGAGCAATAACAAGATTTTTATGATGGTTGTTGTGGTGATCATATTTAATGTCATTGCTGTACCATTTTCATTAAAACCAACTAAGCCTCAGGATAAATGTGTGTAAAGGTTATGCCTATCCTCCAAGTAGCTCCAAAGTAATAATAACAAACTACCATATTTAATGTTATTTTTCATACCCTTGAATTTTTGGTACACAATCAAGCCATAAAAATAAAAATTAATTAAAGCTCTCATATTTTCTCATACACAAAACTTCATATCTTTTGTCATCCTATTATCTTTTTTACATAAAATGATTTCTCACTTAGATACACAAAATGATCAATTTATTCTTTGCTGAGTGTATTTGGTATAACCCCATTCAATAAATATAAATATTTGTTTCCTCAATGAAACACAAACCCAATTATCTGATATCTTGGAGTAAATGTGTAACTGAGGCATCTAATATTAAAAAAGAAAATAAAAAACTACCGGTAAAGAAATATTCACCAATTATAAGTTTGTAGAAAGCCCTTTTCTCAGCTTACTTGGAAAGGGCAACTGTTTTGTTAACTGTGAATTTATTCACAATCATATTGCCCATCTTTGTCTCTTGAATCAATGAGAAAATATGATTGATGTTTCTGTTATGTTGTTGTCATTACAATATACACAGCTAATCATCAACAACTGGACAACATCGTTAATGAACACTCTTTATTACGTCAGTCTGTAGCCAAGAAACACATGCATCTAAAAATGAGTTCTGAAGCCAATAGAGTTTATCCAGTAAAAATATCTCAGTACAGGATGAAGTGAAGACCACAGACCAATGGGCATTTAATCTTATTGTTTTGATATATTAATGCAGTAAAAACTATAAAAACTCAGTTAATTTTAATCATAAATGCAAAGTTTTGACTTTTAGCTTCATATTTTCCATTAAATACTGGATTGAAGACCAGATTCACCTCAACAGATCAAACTAAGGAAACTGCATAGGGAAAAAGGCTACCCATGGGGTGTTGAAAATGTGTACTACAAGCCCATTAGCTCAAGCATGTATATTACATATGCATAGCCATGTGGCCTACTGAAAATGGATCTCATAATTACAACAAAAACTATTCATTTATTCAGGTTTGTATTTCCAATGGAATATAATAGTGCCCCATGTAATATTTATACAAATGACAGGTAATCTCCCTCCCTCCCTCCCTCTCCCTCTCTCTGTCTCTCACATAACAACAATCAAATTATTGTGCTGAGAGCAGAATGAGACAGAATTTGCATATTTGTTTTGTATGTTAGGTTGTTGAGTGTCTTGGGTTCCACAGACCTTGTTTGGGTATGATCCCATTATTTTTGTACAAGGTCATTACCACAAAATAATAATTTGTTTTACATATGATTTTCGTACACTTAAATTATTTTTTTCTCTACCAAAAATAACATTAAATACAGTAGTGCTATGTAACATCATCTAATGGAAGACAGACAACAGACCATTCCATTAGCTATTTTCATCTATGATAAGAGGAGTTAAACAAAATATTTATTGAAAGTGAAAGACAACTTGAGTTAAGTGTATAGGATCTTATATATTTAACCTTCTGGCTTGTGACAAAGTCTTCTGTGATTTATGTTTATAATTAATTATGAGACTAAACTTTTATGGTCAAATACATTTTTAAAACTATATTATATTCTCAAAGCTTTTCCTTTCTGCATGCATTGTAAACATGTTATGTAAATGGTTAAATCACTCTTGCTCTACTATATGGGGTCAAAACAACTATTATCTGACTCCAAAACAAATGGAAACTGTTTTGCAAAACTAAAGAGTGTTTATCTGCAAAGAACTAAATTTCCACCAATTTGAAAGGGTACAGAGAGTCTGAGTGGTCTAAGGCAATTGCTTTTACAGATTCCTCATATCTCACAATTGCCTACCCCACACTATCCATTAGCTTTCCTGTGGGTTGGTGGATCTTCCCATGAGTTTTTCAAGGTTTTTCCTATACCGAATATATAGTTGCCTAACAATGTGCTGAAAAATGGTTTTAAACCCAAACACCCTCCCAACCCCAACCAATTCTACAATGCTGAAAACTATGTAAAAACTATTCTTTTGAAGATAAGAACAGGTTTTGGACCTACTTAACATAATACACTCCATACTCTTTGGACTCTATTCTCTCCCAGCCTGATGGAAGACTCTCTTTCTCCAGCGGGTGACTCCAGTGAGTTGTCTGAGTGTTGTGGTCAATATAGTATTTCCTACCCCGCACTGTCCAGTCCACTGACCACCCAAGGGGCAATGGAAACTCCTCCTGTCCTACATATCCTGACCCTGCTAACATAAAATGATCACCATTAAAAATTAATCACAACATCATTAAAGAAAATACTAAACACCTCGAGCAGACTCAAAATTTCACAAAAATCCGGATTTCCACAAATTTTCTTATGAAAAAAGACCAAACATATTGGTTGTTCTGCTTATCCTGAAACCATGTGAACTGCTGAACCAATCTTGTGTGAATTGTTAACAAATTTTACATGGAAATGGCTGGAAAATTTCATGAATAGTTTATGATGTTGGTCCTTACCAGATAAAGACTGACACTGATATATCCAATACATTTCTGTTTCTGTGTCTGTGCAAACTACATTCTGATTCTTGATCAGAATTTAATGTTTTTCAGCAGAGTGAACAGTCAGACTCAAGACAGGCATGTCTCTGAAGGCATGAATCTTTAAAATGTTCTTTTAATCAGATTTGGATCTAAAGATTGTTTATTATTGCAATTTGAATATATGAGAAGGTAGATAATGTTTTTGGCTTTACAGATGTCAATGTGAAACGCTCTCTAGAATACCAGCGAAGCCTTTGTATATAATGGTGTACACAACCTGTCATATTGATTTACAACACCCTCTGATGAGTCCTAACTGAAAAGATAAAGGAGTAATTAAATGTCACATATTGGTGTTGACTTTAAAAATAGGCATTCGAAAAGTTGATAAGTGTGGTTTTATGCATAAAGGCAATTTTCTGCTCAATTAAAAAGTCTGTAACTTCACTTAAGCCAGATTGTGTTCTGATTCAGTTTTCAAACCATATGGAGGTCAATGACTTCCTGCTAGATCTTTCAATGCAGCATAATTTTCAAAGTTTTAATTCATGTAGCATCGGCAAACATCTCTGCTATTAGTAATACCTAAATCAAAATGACAATACATGTTAATGTCACCATCCTTTCTTCCAAACAATGCCAAGTATCCAAAAAAACTTTTTTTCTTTTGTGCTAACTAGTTATTTTACTTTTCAAAAGGCCGATTGCCCCATCACCTTCATTTTCTGGATGACATTTCCAGATCATGCAGAAACTTCATATTATACACAAAGCATGTCTGAAAAAATTTAAACTATGACAATTGTGCTGTAAAATGTTATCTGAAATCAGCAAATGGCATTTAACATTGAACTGATCTGGGTAGTTTCATAGCTGAGACAAACACTTAAGTGATTTCCTGATATAAACATAAGAATTACCTGATGTGGTTGTCACAGTTGCATTGATGTCTTGCTGTGGGGGTTGAGAGTTGGTTTGATTCGAGGCTGTGGTTGTATTTTGCTGGGCATAGTGATTGCGGATCTCCTGGTGGTATTGCTGGATTTGGTAATTGTCATCAGAGTTTAAATAGTCACTGTTTATATACTTAGAACTAAGACCTTCATCTGCAAAGTAAAATCAGTGAAACATTAAATTTCTTACATTAGCATTAGGATAAATATATTTCTGTACAAATTAAAAATTTTAATAATTTTCAAAACAAATGCATAATTATTTTATTACAATATTACCATATTTGCCTCAAAGTTTATCAAAATTATCATGGAACCAATGATTATTAGGAGGAAAAGAAATAAAGGCTACAATATAAATAATTTTGTCGCTGCTGGGTCATATGTAAAGGACTTTTAATTACAAGTGGCAAAAATCTGATAACACAACATTTAAGGAAAAAAAACTCTATTCATTATCAAATTTAAATTCTTTCTTTCTCCATACTTTCAGTGTCTGCCATTAATTGTACAAATTGCACTTACTTTGTATTTTAAAACTGTAAAGATCAAGTCATTGCGACAAAGGCCCACAAAGGCTTCATATTGCTAACCTGGCTAAATTAACTTAACAGTTGAACATTCACTAAGCATGCTTATGTGGTAATACAAGAACAGAACCTAACTACCAGTAAATACAAAACTTTCTATCATGCTGATCTTTATGTTATGATAAAACTTCTTTGTAAAGTAAGAATTAATAAGCACAGTCTCTTGCTCATAATTGAAGTCATCCATCATCTTGATGATAATAAACACAACTGATCAAGAACATGGTTAAAGAGGGGATAGAAGCTCAGACAATCAGATGCAAGATCACCTCGTTAATGTCCATGGATCCAACTTACAAACTGCCCAAGATCTAGAGGATACAAGTCCATATTCCAATTTTGATTAAATGCATTTCTGAGTGGTATTAAATATGGCAAATCAAATCCAAAATCACTGCTTAAATATGCATGGATTTCATTCATTGTCATTGTCCAAACTCTTAATGATGGAAGCATACATTCCAAATTTGATGAGAATCAGATCATGTGACTTCTAGGGAGGTAACAAGATCAGCCAATCAGATGCAAGATTACATCATTAATATACATTGATCTAATTCATGCCAATCAGATGCAAGATTACATTATTAATATACATTGATCTAATTCATGCCAATCTGATGCAAGATTACATCATTAATATACATTGATCTAATTCATGCCAATCAGATGCAAGATTACATCATTAATATACACTGATCTAATTCATGCCAATCAGATGCAAGATTACATCATTAATATACATTGATCTAATTCAAGCCAATCAGATGCAAGAATACATCATTAATATACATTGATCTAATTCAAGCCAATCAGATGCAAGATTACATCATTAATATACATTGATCTAATTCATGCCAATCAGATGCAAGATTACATCATTAATATACATTGATCTAATTCATGCCAATCAGATGCAAGATTACATCATTATTATACATTGATCTAATTCATTCTCACGATGACCAAAGTTCTAGAAGATATAAGCCAATATATAAAATTTAATGAAAACAGGATCAGAAATATGACTTCCAGAGTAGCAACAATCTCAGTCCATCAGATACAAGAACACCTTATCAATGTTTTCTACTAGGTACACAGCTGACAGCTATTATGAATGCCTTCCCTCATTCAATTTTTAGTTATTTCATTTGTTGAAAGTCTTTTATGTCTTACTATAACAGAATTCATTTTGTAAGACAGGTCTTATCCAATAGTTTCAGTAACACATTCACATGATTGTTATGATAATTTTTCCTACTGTTACATATATACACATGACAGAAAAATTGTTCATGGAACCAAACATACTTCCTGGACTTGTGTATGGGATGCCTTTCTATGTCCAACAGTAATTTAAGAAACAATGCAATGGCTCACAAGCTTGAAATGTTGTTCTTTAAAATAAAATATTACTAATCAAAGGCTCTGTTCATAAATATGTTGTTTAAATGAAAACACTATAGTTCAAGCAATTTTAATCAACATTAACAGTAAATCTGCCTGATTTATAATGCGCACTTCAACCAATTTTCATCAGCTTTAGCCTTTTGAAATGAGAATGTGAAATATATTAATTTACTTAGAATGGGTAGTTTTTGCATCAATGACAGTCACATCCATGCTGATTAATATATTTACTAATTCATGAGCATTAATCTAAACTAACTATTGAAGCCATATCTATGATATACATTATATGCACCAGGATATCAAATCTGGTCACAGAAATATTTTCTTACATTGCATGGATTAACTGATTCAGGAAATATGTCTCTTTAAGGCCTTTGTGATGTGATGGACAGATGATCAGTGAGCTCATCACTAAATATCAAATTGCAAAGTTTAGTTAAATCTATACTTAATATTTTTGGAAGACAAAAAAAAGAGACTTAAAATGGATACGTTTAAGCGCACCTTTGCAAAACTTAACTGACCACCACACTAAACAGGCTTATGTGGTAATCTAAGAATGTATTATATGTACACTTCTCCCAAACTATTTCCCATCCTGATTTTTCCTATTTCAGTCAAGGCATAAGTTATTATGCACAGTCTCTTGCTGATAATCAAAGTCATCATGACTTTGAGGATACTAATATCTACTTTTGAAATTGACCTTAACAATAAAAGACCACATTCCAAGTTTTATCAAAGCTGTATCAGAATTAAAGCTCCACAGTGTTAACAAACTTGAACAATCACAGGCAAGATCACCTTTTAAATATGCACACCTCTTGCTCATTTTTGATAGATCAAGATCTGGACAATATAAGCATATATTCCAGGTTGTATCCAAATTGGATCATGAATACTGCTTATAGAGTATTAACAAGTTTGGCTAATCATGTGAAGGTAACATCATTAATATATATGCATCTGGCTCAATATCAAACTCATCCAAGATTTCCATGGTATTTCAAAACTAATTAAAATGGGATAAGAAATATGGCTTCCTGAGTGGCAACAAGTTCAGAAAAAAAAACAAATGCAAATGAATTCCTCAATATGCACACATCACGGTCATTATCACAATTAAACAAGATGTTGATGACATAAGCACAAGTCTGATCCAAGTCCGATCAGAAATATGGTTCCAGAAGCCTAACAAGCTCAGCAAATCAAAGGCAACATCACCTAATTGTCATGAATAAATCATGCTTAACATCAAATTCATCTGAGATCTTAATGATATAAGCATATATTCAAGTTTCATCACAAATCAGATCAGAAATGTCGTTTTCAGAGTGGAAACAAGCTGAGAAAATTGGATGCATGAATACCTCATTATTTTGCATGGCTCTTGACTCTTACTGAACTTGTCTGCAACCTTAATGATATAAGAATATATTTCATGTTTCATCAAAATCAGTTAAATATGGCCTCTAGAGTGGTAAAAAGATTAACCAATCTGATGAAGGATCACTTCATCAAGATCAACAGATCGTGCCCATTAATAAACTAATCAAAATTTTTTATATAAACCCATACTCCAAGCCTAACTGAAACTGCATAAAAAATATGGACTACAGAGTGGTAATATTTACTTCTCAACAGATGGACGCCCAATGATGGGTGCATGGCCATAACTACTTAGTGAGCTAAAAATGAAGTTACTGAAGTGGTATCATTCAAAGTTTGACAAAAGTCCATTCACAATTGTTAATGTGCCAGTACAACTAAAAACCTGAACCAGGACAACTGACCTTACAATCAATGATATTGTTCACTGGAATAAAACTAACTACAAAGTCTGGCCTAATTATAAATTTACAACTCATTGTGTTTATAAGTTAGACGAAGTACAAAAATGCAAATAATGACCTATATTTTCAGGCCAAGGCCAAAAGATCTAGTTTTCAAAATTCTTTCACAAAGGTTCAGATATGTTGGTAGTAAATTCTGCACAATTTTCATTCAGAACCAGCTAAATAATGCTGTAGTGCGGTGGCAAAAACCCCATGTTGATATGACATCCATTTAGGACATGTAGCCTTATTAAGATTTTCTGGCAGACTGGATCAGCATTATGGTACTACAAAAACAACTATATACTGCGATATAGGTGTTTGTTTTTCTTTAAATGCTTGTGTGACAATCTGTTCAGGAAAAGTAGCTGCTATGAAATTTGTCTAAATCTGGGAGACTGAATGGGCATCATATTCATTTAGGACAAACTACAAATAGTGACAAGACATTAAGTGAAAACTGCATGTCAATACAATGGTAACTTACGAGGAATAATGATGGCCACTATGTTGGAGGTCTGCCCAGCATTATTTTTATTAGTAATAACTAGATATCTCAAGAAGTCTTTAGTGAATCTTTTGTCTTCATAACCATCTGTTCAGAAGAATTAGCTATAAAAAATTGTAAGCTGGATATCATGGTTGCCATTTTGGCCATCTTATCCGCACCATTCATTTGGGACCAACTAAATGTCATATAAGTCTTTTAAAGACAACTGTAGTGTTATAAATATCCATTCAGAAGAATAGCTGTGAGAAGTTATTTCAAAGCTTGCCACCACAGTCATCAAAATGGAGGTCTAATCAGTACAATTTCCATTTAGGAATAACTAGATATCAACGAAAGTCTTTTAGTGAAAACCTCAAGTCACTACAACTATCTGATCTGTAAAAACAGTGACAAGATTTTCAATCTGAATTTAAGGTCTAATCATCACTGTCATTGACCAACAACTAAATAGGAAATCTTTCTCAAACGCAATCTAAACTACTGCCATCCACTTAGAAGTAGCTATAACAAGGTCTCATGATGGCCACCATACTGATTCTATTGGCTGCCAAATATTTTATATTTTAAGACCAATTACATATCATAAGAAGCATTTTAGTGAAAATCCCATGTCATCATGACAATTGATTCAAAAGAAGCAACAAACGATTTTCAAGATTGCCACTACTGATTGAAAATTGGAGGTCTGATGAGCAACATTTTCATTTAGGGACACCTTATAATGAAAATCCCATTTCATTACACAATGTGCTGGAGGGCTCAATTCAAGACAGGAGAGTTAATTCCTAATGTTAACGTGATCAAGTATATGATTCTAGAAACAAGGGTCCTCTGGAAAGACATCTGATTTGCAAACCATGCCATAATGTATACTTTTTGCCCATGTAATCTGAATTGCACAATCTTTAACACAAAACTTTACCAGATGAGCTAAATATTGAAGGCAATAATAATGCTACCATAAATGCTAAGCTATGCTAAGCTCCATGTGGTCTTAGTTAAGACCACAAAATATATAAAAGATACATGTAAAACAAAACAAAGCTAACCCTCTTGGACAGCACCATAATTACTCAGTCTGTTGCTTTGTGCTTGATAATCCTGTTGATACACAGACGGATGGCTTCCACTGCTACTCTGATACCCAGAACTGGACTGATTCCTATTCTGATTACTGCCATATGAACCAACGGAGCTTGTGGATCCAGTTGAAATATAGGAGCTATCTGTAGATGTGTTTGTAACATTAGTTTGAGTCACATATCCTCTCTCAGAATAACCTCTTCCATCCAAGTTTATGTTTTTCATTCCTTGGGAAATGTACGACAAAGAATTATGAGCATTTGGAGACAGGTAGGGATGAGAAACAGCTATAGTGTTCTGTGCATGGGAGGGGGGTGGGAATGTTTGCCTCTCTGATGATGCACTCCCTGGCAACCGGCTAGGCAAGGCACCATGCTGACCTACAGAGGGAGCAAGGTTTATGGGTGGAGGGCGACTGGTAAAGGCAATGTTACTGGTACTTGGCTGAGGAACATATGAGGCTGGAGTTTTTCCTGTCTTCCGCTGTACAGTGGGCTGCCTAACTGGTTGATGATATGCTGAAATGGATAAATCCAGTAAATAATAAATTAAAAGGTTTAGCTTAACTTTAGTTTATTGTAACTGATGAAAAATGTAGCTTATCAAGGTACAACTACAAATTATTTAAACAGTTCTAAACTATGCACTGAAAGTTAGCTTCTGACTGTCAATTAGATAGAGATTAGTACTCTCCATTAGACTTATAGAAATATTTTGAAAACTTAACAGATGCTGCTTTGGAACCAAATAAACATTATTATAGTCAGAGACTTCAATGTACATCATTTATTGATTTCTAACTTTAAAGTTCTTTTATATTAATGAAAATCCTCAATTTTGAAAAATGTCATAACAAACCCCAATTATTCAACTACATCATCACACACATCAAGGTATGCTGTCTTGATGTGCAAAAACCATTGTGTTCTTATTAGCTGTACTCTTTGACCTACACACACCAGAATCTATAGGTATCTTTATTTTTCTAAGAGCAAGTCATCTGCAAAGTTTGGTCTAATAACCTATTCTGCAAAACAGTTATTCTACAAAACTCATTTTTCTTTGAGACACAATGACATTGAGCATTTGACCATAAAATCAACAGACATAACCCATATCTTGATTGTATGCCCTTCACAAGCATTGGTAAAGGTACATGGTCTTGAACTGAACTTATTATGCAAGAAACTTTATTCTTCTTTTAACGTGGCCTTACCTTTGAGATTTTGACCACAAAAATTTATAGGATTCTTCTTCGCCCCAAGTGCAAGTCATGCACATATTGTTTATCTTTTTATCAAAAAATTACTTTATAACTTCTACTGCAGGGTAATAAAAATCCAGCAATATTCTTTCATTTTCAGAATTTTATAAAAGATTCAACAAGATTTCAACAATAATTTGCATGCAAACTATCTCTCCTTTTATCCTTATATATTTTATAATTAGTGTAACATTTTTGTTATATGCCACCATGTTGATTATGTAATTTTGGCAGTTATATTTCATTTAGGGAAGGGACAATGCATTTTAAGTTATTAGATCTTCTGTCTGATTCTTTTTTATTGCTGTATATTTTCAGCAATAAAACAAAACCAAAATGATTCATGTGGATTGACAATCATCGGTTGAAGTGAGGGACTACTGCAGAATCAATAAAACACCATGACAATAGCTTTCCTACTTTTAAAACTTTGGGGGGGGGCCTGGGTAGCAGAGTGGTTCAAGGTGCTTGCCTTTACAGATTACTTACATTACCTCTGTCTGCATGGGTTAAAGTCCTGGTTCAACCAATGTGCTATATAAAAACCATTGCTAGGAGCTTCCCATGGGTCAGTGACTCTTCTACCACTAAATATTATGGCCACCATGTTACAAGAAATGGCAATAAATTCCATAAAATCAACTTTTTAAGGCAGGTAAACAAAGAAAAATTTTGTCTATCCCAATTATTTACATTATTCTTTTCAATGCTAAAGCAGGGACCACACATTGGGTAATGTATTAGGTGCAATAGTTACCCATGTGCCTGCCATTTCAATTAAATATGCGCACAAAAAAAACCCCAATGCAGACTTTCTCAAACTTTTGTCTTCATCTACCCCTTTCTTATCATACAATATTGACATTTGTGTCTTATTCCTGTATAAAACACATCAAGCAGTTTTAACATAGTATTTTCTTGCTTTTGATTAACCTTCAATTTAATGATTTCCTGTGGTTATGTTTAAATTTACAAGATTTCTTCTGAATATTCACATATGAAACTTTAAGAAGCAAGAGAAATTCCACGCACATGTAGTCTAAAAGTAAATATATTACTTTGCAGAGGTTTAAGGATGATTATTAGTAAAGGTAAACAAGTTCGCTTCATATTTCATACTGTAAAAGTGGGGAAATAAGACTTCTATATAAACAAAGTTTTACAACAAATTAGATGCATCAAACTATGGAAAAATTGAATAGTTTCAAAAAGTTCATTATTTCTTTTGTTTTCATGCTTTTTAGTGCTAAAGTTTAGAAATACGAAATGATGAAAACTATCAGGGCCTCCCTTTGCACTATGAAGTTTGCCAAATTAAAAATTTTGGAGCCACTTTTCAGCCAGAGGAGCAATTTTATGCTAAGATGTATGGACTTGAATATATGCATAATATTATACCGACCCTAGTTTCAATCCATATAAAATGAAAATAAAACAGTTTTTACATCTGTTAATTACATTTCAAAGCACAAGAATAACTATTAATATATATATATATATATATATATATATATATATATATATATATATATATATATAACAATACCATTATATAAACATGAAGTTAAATGTTAATGTTCATCCAACAAGTTGATATCTGCCACTCTAGTCATCCAAGGGTTGGAGGGGCTGGTTCTGTTCTGTGCTTGCATAGGTGGCTGATAAAGCCAATCATTGCATGGAAGGTTTGTTTGCAGGACAAGGGATGAGTGAGACATCTCCAGGAGAGTTAATGGTATATGCTTTTCTGGCTTGCCTCTTCAACTCTTCAGCTGCTGTCCTACTAGAGTCGCACAACTTGGATCCTTTGTGCACGGAGGATGCCATGTGATTCGATCGCTGGTTGTTTGCCCAGAAATCAGGAGTTTTGTTGAACACTTTCAATGCAGCTTTCAGATTGTCTTTGAAACATTTCTTCTGACCTCTGTGGGATCGCTGTCCTTACTGTAGCTTGCTCTAGAAAAGTCTCTTAGATAGCCAATGGTCTGGCAACGTGTCCCACCCACTGTAGCTGGGACTGCATCAGTATGGTGTTGATGCTAGGGTAAGTACCTTGTCCTGCCACTTGATGTTCAGGACTTTCCTGAAACAAGTGGTAAGAAAGTGGTTCAGCTTCCTGGCATGGTGTTGGTACATTGTCAAGGTTTCACATGCATAAAGTATTGGAGAGCACAACTGTCCTATAGACCTTTTGGTTGGTCTGGATGCTGATGCATCTTCTATTCCAGACATTGGTATTTAGTCTGCTGAAAGTTGTGCTGGCTCTGGCAATGAGGAGGTTCACCTCATCGTCAATAGTCACGCTCTGTGACAGTGTGCTGCCAAGGTAGGTGAAGCAGTTCACAATGTTGAGTTTCTCGCCGTTGAATGTGATGTTGGGTTCAACATAGGGCTTTCCAAGAAAAGAGCTGATACAGGACTTCAGTATTCTTGGTACTGATGGTGAGACTAAAGCTTGTGCAGGAGCTGGAGAACTTTTCAACACTGTGTTGCAGGTTGGCTTGAGCCAGTGTTTAGGGCAGTCATCAGCAAATAGGAATTTCCTGATGGTGTCTGTCATAACCTTGGTTTTTATTTGAAGCCACCAGGGGTTAAACATTTTTCCATCTGTGTGGTACCTGATGCCGACTTTAACATCTCCATCTCTAACAGCATTAGTCAGCATGAAGGAGAAGAGTGGTTCAGAAGTCTCTCCATTGTCTAGGACTTGTGCCTGCATGTTGTCATGGAAATGCTGCACCATGGATATAAATATTCTCAGGCATCCACATTTGGCTATTACCTTCCACATGCCTTATCTGCTGACAGTATCAAAGGCCTTTGTCAAGTCTACAGAGATTGAGAAGAGGTCGGAGTTTTGCTCTTGATAATTCTCTTGTAGCTGCCTTGCAGCAAACACCATGTCGATGGTCCCAAGTTTTTTTTTCCAGAATCCACAATGGCTTTTTGGTAGGAATCTCTGGTCAAGGTGCATAGTGAGGTGGTCCAATAGCATTCTGGTAAGTATCTTTCCTGCAATTGAGAGAAAGGATATACCCTGGTGGTTGTCGCAGGACTGGCGGTTCCCTTTGTGCTTATACAGGTGGATTATTGAAGTGTCTTTAAATTCCTGGGAGTTTTCTTGCTGCCACATCAGTAAAAACAGTTGGTGGAGCCTTTCTATCAGGGGGCACTTTCTATTAGGGCTGTGCCCCCTTTCCTTGCAGACTTCAGCTGGGATGGAGTCTGAACCAGTGGCTTTGCCACTAGAGAGCAGACATATCAAATTCTGTATCTCAAGCAAGGTTGGGGGGTTATCTAGTGCTTCATTAATGGGTAATTGGGGGAAACAACTGATGTTCAGACCAATGTTCAAGAATCTTATCTTTGGCAGTAATTAGTGTATTCCTGTCTGCGCTGAGAAGAGGGGATGATCCAAAGGATGTAGTTCCATACACTTCTTTCAGGGTGTTGTAGAAGTTTTTCATGTCATGACTGTCTGCATAGCACTGGATCTCATCAGCTGTGTCTTGCATCGAATGGAGTTTCTGCAGCACAGTTCTGCATATATTGTTGTACACATCTTTCTTGGAAGTGGACTTGGAGTTGGTGAGCTAGGTTTGATGGAGGCAGTGTTTCTTATCCAGCAACTGCATGATCTCATCGCAGTTTTCATTAAACCGGTCTTGATGCTTTCTGGTTGAGGGATTTAGGATTTCCAAAGCTGTGCTGTAATAATCTCTCTAAATGCTCCCTAGTTGTCTCCACACTGTTGCTCTGTGTAAGTGGTGAATGACCTTAATTGCCAGAGCTGCCTGTGTGCAGGTTGGCAACTACGGATGCCAGTTCATCCACAGGACTTTGTTTGGGATGCAATAGGATGGGTGGATGACAAGAGTGATTTTCACAGTGACTGTTTCAAGTGAGGCAGAGTTGAGCAGTTTGTTGACCTCACTCTCTTGTCTAAAGCCATCCGAGTCCAGCAGCATGATAAAGTCGAGATGACCCGAGACAGAGTTGGGTGCAGGAGATGACCAGGATGTCCTATGTGTCTTGTACTCTTAGCACTCCACATCACTTTTCTGGGAATCGCCTTTCTGCCCATTGACCAGCTGGTGGTCCCTCCATGCAGGCTGCTGAATACAGTCTTCACATGCTAGGTAGACAAAGCCTACCACCGAGGGTTTAAGACCCGTCAGCTACCTCAACCTGGTTTAGCCAGCCAGTTGAGGCAGTTTTCTGGGATGTGGTCACTGTGCATGCCACAGCTTGGAGCCACCAGTGAGAGCAGAGTACCAGGTGGAGACCCAAGTTGGGCAAGCTACCCCCAACTGCTTCCCCCATCCTAGATAAAACAATACAAAATACTGCTTAGTCTTTATGAACAATGTCACTGACACTTTATCAATATACAACCTCATTTTTTCCAAGACTATTTCTTAAATGCCTTCCTGAAATCAAAATTCTCAACACTGGGCCCATCAATAGAAAGTCTCATTAAATTTTTCAGAATAGATAAACCTACAGAATTTCATAAGTTTGTTTTGATTAGAATATGGCAATTAAACAGTCTGCAGTAGAAATATGGGCAACAAATAACCTTGTAGCTGCTTCAAATGCAGCTGGATATAGATCTTTGTTTTTCAGAGCTAGATTAGCATATTAGTTGTGCTTGATACAGACTTGTTTTATAAAGTACATATATAATTTTTCATTGCTAAAGGCAACTCTATCCATTTACAGTTGATGACTGGCATCCTGGTGGTGGAGTCCCGAGTTACTCAGACCACAAAAATGTGTTATCTCAGTAAGTAAATAATCCCTAACACACTAAGAAGTTCCAATTGTGTCTCAAACTCACAGATTGCAATATTTGTTATATATTAACAATATGTGCAAATGATACCTTTTTACCAACCCAACCTATAGAGTACATACAAGGCCATTCCTTATTTCCTACTAATCACATTTAATTGCTTCTCAAAACCAACTTACAGCTTGCAGTTAGCTGCAATCGTGTTAAAGTAACGTCCTATTTATCATCTACCAACATGATCAACTGACTGCCACAGATAGTGAATACAGGTGTCAGGTGGTCCAAGTCACTTAAATAAGTGAAAAATAACAAATTTACTTTAGAAAAATGAGTTGCCAACAACTTTTGCCAGTCAGTAAAAAATAGCACCACTTTAAAAAATTCTTTGTTGCCAAACGTGAAGCCTAATAGAGGCTCTGACTGTAACAAGAAATTTACTAGCCTCAGGCTGGCAGACTATGGCTGATTTTGGTCCCTGCTTCTCTTGATTTTTCCCTAACTTAGGAAACTTCTGGTTGGAGAAAGGAGTCAATCTGCTGATAATGTTTTAATCCAATGTGGACCCTTATAAAAACTAAAACTAAAATCAGTTATATCTAAACATACATACTTATCAACTTTAAAGTTCTAAACAATTGAAGCAAATCTTACACTTTAAACATGCATAACTTACGCCGCAAAATTGGAGGTGTGTCTCTTTTGACATACTTTCCAGCAATTCCATCATTGAGACCAGAGTCTTTCTTCTTCGATAACATGATAAATTTGATTGCTTAACATAGCTTCATGGAGCCAATCAGTAACATCTTGGCAACATTTGCTAACTGTAAATAGAGAGAAAACTAAATAATCTGATGACTGACTGAACTTTTGAACATATTAATAATTTTTTTGGTGTGTATAAAAGACTGTAAATTGTAATCTTGAAACGATAGTTACATACAACTAATTACCAAACTAATAGAGTTTTCTGTACAGAAGGCAATACAAAAACTTAATTTTTATGGCTTAATGACGCAAAAAATAATCATGGATAAAACAATAAGAAGGACCAATTAGTAAAACTTCATCTCAGATTACGGGATGAAAATAATGATATCACCAAAATATTTTACTGTTGTATATACCAATCTAAGGGTTTCAATTAATAACTGAACTTAGCATTTTGCAGGATTTATGAGCTCATTAACTCCTGGAGGTTTTTGTTATTTTCGCCTGAAATGCAAGTAGAAAATCCATTTTGGGAGCTATTTCTAAATAGATCCTAACACATTGACCTCCAAAACAATTTTGGTTAACCTAATGCCAAGTTGTGTGGGAAATAACTGTTTTGCATTGGCAATTTCGCCTGAAATCTAGACATAAAACCAGATTCTGACCCAAGGCAAATTTCAACTGAAAAAAAAATCAGGTCCAAAAAAATACATTTTTCTCTCTTTATTTTGTAATATTTTTCTATAATACCACCCAATTTATTGTGTCATACATGACCATGATGCTTCAGAGCTCAGAAGTAGGCTACCACCTCCTGCTCCGTAATCGCTGTGCCAGGGGTTAATGACTTAAAAGTGAATTACACATACCATGAACAAATGAAATGGAACAGCAACTCATGCATAGCATATAATGGGTTTCAAGCTTAATGTTTCCTGTAAAATATGAAGTTCAATTCTTTCAATTGCAAATAATTATAAAATAGGAAAAAATCTCAAAAAATGAATAAAAGAAATATAATTTATACAACTGTTTACAAATTCTGTCAAAGCACACAATGACAGTGCATTAGAACAAATAGTTCCTTTCTGGTACTATGACCTATTAACTTCCCTTACAGTTAAAATGACTTAAAATGGCTTGGTAAAAATATGTAATTATGACTTGCCCATTCCAATGCAAGTGGGACATACGGTGTAAAAGGTTCATGTCCTGTAGGTGCAAATGTACTTTTAAGTTTTGCTATGTTTCAAAGTTGTTTGACACCAATCATAAAGTCATTTGTGAGATTGGAAGGAAAAAATCTCCCTGAAGAAAGCGGAAGCATTTCCTCCAATCTGTTGGGGTGAACTGTCACTTTGTCACTCATCAGAGGGAAAAGTTTTGGTTAATGTACTGAGTGTGTGTGATTTAGATTTTTAATGTAGCTTTAACAACTTATCAGTCATATCGCTACAATATCTGCAGTGTGACAGTTTATAGTAATGTCTAGCAATGGGGCATCATGCGGCAGAATTATGAAATGATGTCCCACCCAGTCACATTATCCTGACAACAGGCACACCAGTCATACGACTAACTAAACTGATTATTGACTCATTTGGGTCAGGTTTATAGACCCCCTAGCAGCAAGTGTTTAAAATAGAAAACTACCAAGTGATTGATCTTTGATTTGTTGTTTCAAATTTGACTAAAATCATTCCATAACATCAAATTTATTCAACTGTGGATAAAAACAAATGTAATTGTTGATAGCATATGTTAAATGATTCATAGATGATCCACCATTAAACTGCAATAACTACATACCTACTGGTTGCACAAATACTGAGAACAATCAGAAATAAATGTGATTGTACTATGTTTGTAAGTCCAATCAATCTAACAGCTGGATGAGTTAACTTGCTGAATACAGTCATCTTTATGTGTATAGCCAGGGTCTCTGCCAGTTACTTATTAAAGGCCACAACCAATATAAGTGCATATCAAAATATACTGAAAATATACTGAGTTTTTAACCCAACCGAGCAATGATGGAAACCCATTCATAAAATACAAGTCGTTGAATTCGTGACCAAAAGCAGTACAAATCATTAACAACGAGTGTCCTTGGGCATGGCACTTTACCTGCTTGGGCACGATGTCACCTTCAAATTGCTGCTGTGCCCCAAAAAACCAACCTAATCCAAGATAAAAGTGGTCTACCTGTCGAAAAACAAAGATACCAAAATGGGATATCCTGATTTGTTTTAGTTTTTTTTTTTTTTTTTTGTTTAAGAGAAATTTTTAGGGTAAATACTGTGAATGTATTGACAGAATGGTGCTTCAGTTATCATATAACCTGTAGGCTTGAAATACTCACTCTGTTAAGTTAAAGCTTCGTCTTTTTGACATTTTCGATGCTCCACTGATTCGCAGGTGAGTAATAAAACCAGATTTTTGACATACAGGAAATGATTGGTGGGTCATGAACCGCGGAAACGTCATCAATTTATGAGTAATTAGAAAGGAAGTGATGTTTAACGCATAGTGCTGATCATGTTTTCCATAGCAACTTCACGAGCAGCATTGTAGTTCTAACTAGCAACAAACATAAGACTGTGTCTCCTATCTGATGGAATAAGTCCATTGTATTACGGATATTTTATTCATATGGTAAAGCTAAAACAAATCTAATCAGAATTGTTTGGAATTTCATCATTTAACTGCTGCAGTTAACATAAAACTGTCAAAATGAGTTCACCCGGACCAGAGATTAACATCAATCCAAAAGAACAAGATTTCACCAATGCAAAATCATATCTTTTGACGACTAGCCTTGATACAGGAATCAATTTGTAAGTAGAATTGACAACGTTTTCTTATAATTAGGTCGGTGTCATTTGTGAAAAATCATCGGCATTATGTACTATGTTAAATTGATTACCTGCTACCCATGGCCATAAAATATCATCCGTCACTTCTGATCTTTATAAAGGTGGTTGTTAGTGGTGGACGTCTTGCTGTCAGATCAAATGATGATGTATATGGAGTTGTGAAGTGAATTAAACACGCAATTACAGGCCAAATTTTCAAGAATATTGCACATACTTGTCAGTAGCCCAACAATGTAAGACATCAGTCCTGATTTTTATTGTTTGGGGTGAACAAAAACGTAAATATCAGGATCAGTGTCTTATATTGTATGACTAACTTGGAAGTTCCTACTGTCGCTAATTTATAACTTAGAGTGTAATTACTTTAATCTAAGCATACTTATTTTTATATCTTTTTCCTCGCAGAATCAAACCCTAGCATGTTCAAGTGATGTGCCTGCAAGACCCATTGACATGCACACAACAGTGAATATTAAATCTAATTGTTTGGTATCCCTTGCATTAAACTAGGTGTGCATTTTATGCTATGAATATATAATTGGAACTGCCATTTGATGTATACTTTGTAATTATAGTAATTATATAATTTATATTTATTTCTCATCATTTTCATTTACCTGTTTAATAAAATCCCTTTTAATGAAGTAATGAACAAACTCACAAATCATAAGTACATTGAAGAAAACAAATTTAAGTTAATTTTAGATTACAATAAAGTATTGGAATTACTTCATTTCTGATACAGAAAAATAGGTCACTGTTGCAAATTATGTCAACTTTGTGAAGGAAATAAAAAAACACTATAAAAAAGGATTGGAATCAAGTTTTATTAGTGACAAACTTAACTCTTCACATAACTCATACTGAGTGATTTGTGATTTATTGGTACAACTATAACAGTAACTGAATGCTTATCAGTACTGCTTATTAGTAAATAAAAATCACTTGCAACTTTGATATTCCAATGTATTTGTGGAATGATTAATTCCAAAAATTTTTAAACCAGAAACCATTCCATAAATGAAGCTGCAAAAGAGCATGGTACAGATTGGCATAATTAAAAAAATGCATGCATTAAAGATATTTAAACATCATGGAAATATATGGATTTAATTGTGCATAATAGATTCCCAAAATGCAACAGAAATATTTAAAAAGAATAGGTATACAAATCTTGAGCACAAATATTGTATTTTAAAGTTCTTTTAAGCCTTGAATTTATAAGCATGTTGAGTAGGACATATAAATGGTTGGAATGATTTGGAGATTCTGCTGTATAACAAAGTTTTTTTCTAAATTACGAATTACTCAAAATCATTCAGAAAAATCGACCAAATGTGCAATAATTTCATCATATATTTTCAAGTTTCATCTTTATTTCTTCATCAAATACCTCTTACCAGTATATGAAAAGAATACCCACCTCTTCAAATGAAAAAGGGAAATTTTCCTTTAAGTTTTTCAGTTCTTGAATAGTCCCTGGTAAAATTCTTATTTATAAAATGAAGTACTGGTAGTATGTGAAGTCCTACAAAGAAGAGCTATAACCACTGAAAAACTGCTGATAGGACATTAAATTTGTGCTTTGGTTATTCAATTTTGTGTTTTTGGATCTTTGATAAATAAGACTTGTGTGTTTAAAGAATTATTATTTTAGTAAATTTTATTAAAATAAACCTCATCGGAATTATGCATCTGGAAGTCATAAGCAATGTATGATGTAAGAGCAATGTCTGAGACTGATTTGAATAGCAGAGTTTAAGTATAACAAGACATTAGACCTTCATAGTAAAGAGTTCCAAGACATTTGTGATATTCTTTGATAGTTTAAACAGCCACTTCCTTTCAGCAAGGCATGCTGGTATTTAGATATGTGTACTTAGAAGAGATATTTTGTACAAAAGTTTTAACCAGAAAGATGGATATGCACTTATAAGGTCATATAAAAGTATTACATCAGAAATAGTAAATATGGAGTGCAGTTTTTTTACTTGTGCTTTATAATATTGAATTCTTTTTATTTATTATAGGTATGATCATCTGTCTAAAGTCTTGACAAAGATCTTGGATGAAAGGCCAAATAATGTTGTTGATATATTTGAGGATATCAGCAAGGACACAAAGAGATCAAAATTTAGGTCACAAGTGGACACTGTCCAAGATAAAATTGATCAATCCACAGAAGTAGCTCTTGCACAAGTTCAAAAGAAATTGTTCTCTGTAAGAAAACATTGATTACTATTCATATCAAGTGCAAAGAACATAGAACATAATGACAGAAAATTTAATCTGATACTTGATGCTTTTCTTATGGTCCTGTTACATTTCTACCATATAAATTCTATTAAATTTTCTTTAGCAAGTCAAAAATGATTTGCAACATGCTTAATATGAATCTTTAATTACATACTAGTGTTTCATGAATATGTTAAAGTATTAATTCCATAGTAATCTAGTCAGATTATAAACTTTTGTCTGTTACAAATATAAATCTTGAACTTTTTTAAAAGTTTTATTATTTTGTTTACCAAGTGTTATCATTTAAGGTACTTAATATATAACAGAATTACAGAAATTTAGGCCACTATCACTAATTTTACTTAAGTTCATAAAGTGATAAAGAGATATATAGAATTTAAGGAGGCTGTTACTATGCAAATTGTTTTGTAAACACTTTTTTGTCTTCCATGATGTGTAAATTATTAAAATGATAAATATTTTCAAAGATAATATAATCATTACAAAAGGGAAATAAAATTGTAGAGTTCACCCTTTTTTGTAGACTGAACTTATTTGTCAGAATTTCTTTGTTTCTCATATTGCTATAAACTCTTAAAATCACACACATTTATACATAATAAGAATATATTTAATGTGCTGACAATTTTGTAAATTAAATCATGCTGGGTAAGTTTTCTGACTTCTTGTGTATTGTTGTGGAATAGCCTTCCTGAATTCGTTATTCCCTGCTATTGACAAATTGGTTAAGTGTACCTTATTGTTTGTCTGATATGCATTAGCTTTTGTTGTGCAGAGGATTCTAGAATTGGAACATTCTGAGGTTAATACAATAACAAAGGGATGTAATAAATTGTGATTGTTTTGGTTCTTTTCTTTATTTGTTACTAAAGAATGTAGAGATGTATATATGAGTAACAGTTCCCTTAAAGGGTGTTTTGGGTAAAATGAGACACATACAGATAAAAGAATCTACCTAAGGATTGACAAATATGGTGTTAATAGTTCAAATGTAGTAAATAAATGTAAAAAATGTACCTTGGATGACATCATTTGTGTTGAAAAAAATCTTCACTCTCAAAACTCTTCTAATTTT
Organism: Potamilus streckersoni; assembly: GCA_016746295.1. Classification (NCBI taxonomy): domain Eukaryota; kingdom Metazoa; phylum Mollusca; class Bivalvia; order Unionida; family Unionidae; genus Potamilus; species Potamilus streckersoni. The sequence continues at coordinate 635,901 of JAEAOA010002219.1, read as the reverse complement.
CACAAATGTTCATTAATGAAGAAAAATGATAAATCTTAAAACTGTTTCAGACACATTTAATTTTTAAACACTATTATTGTACAAAATCCCTTGATACTTATAAGATAAGGAATATTTATTGTAGTGATAAAAATATAATTTACTTATCTTAATTATTCAGAAAGGTGAAGGTGAGGAAGCAGAACCTGAACAAGATGAAGATGTGGAAACTCCACTACCAAATTTGATGGAACTATGTTTCTTCTTTGAGCAAGCTGGGATAGGCTTAAATCGTGAGGAGATCATTCGAATATGGCTGGCACTCAAGAACCTCGTAGACACTCATCCCCTTCAACATGTCCGATTATGGGGGAAGATTTTTGGCACAGATCAGAACTACTATGTTGCTGAGGTAGAGTACAGAGATAATGAGGAAGAAGAGGGTGAGGAGGATGAAGAGGTGAGTCATTCCTCAGAGGATATGGTGTCATACAGTTATAGATATCATGTTTTAAAAAAATACATCATGAAGTGATATATCAGTACAAGTTTCTGCTATAAAGACTAGTGAGAACCCAAAGTTTTATTTACAGTGCACTTTACTGTAAATTATATCTTAGTTAAATGTTTTGTGAAGGTGCAGTGAATAAATGGAACCTCTTGTATGATACAATATATTAGATATAATTTACTTGTAAATTTTGTAAATGAAATATATTTATAAAAAAAAAACTTATTGCAAATTGTCATTTGCTTTAAAACAAAGTAAACAGTTTATGGATATGATAATTTTGTAATGCACAGTAACTGCTGTCAAAATTTATCATATTTAATTATATTATTGTAGGCTGAGGAACACCAAGAAGAAGAGACTGAGAAGGAGGGAGAAGAAGGAGAGGAGGAGGGTGAGCACAGCTTTAATCTTCTATTCACTTTGTATCTATATCACAAAAGTGTCTTACAGTTTAATTTCATCATCATCATCATCATCATCATCATCATCATCATCATCATCATCATCATCATCATCATCATCATCATCATCATCATCATCATCATCATCATCATCATCATCATCATCATCATCATTAATAGCAACAAAACCAAGAGGATTACTACTGCTACTACTACTACTATTACTATTAGTAGTAATAGCACTAATAATAATAATAATAATAATAATAATAATAATAATAATAATAATAATAATAATAGAGGTAAACAGAGCCAATTATTTTCATACAAGAACCATAGAATTACTATATTCAAATATTAGTAATTTTTAAATTCCTGTAGTGTACATATACACTTAGCATCCCTAGAACCACCAATACCATAACTATCATCATCATCATCATCATCATCATCATCATCATCATCATCATCATCATCATCATCATCATCAATTTGGTAACAAAAAATTTTATGTTTCATATTTTTTTGTAGTTTAATCACATGGTCACAAACTAAAATCACCCAACAATGAACAGGAAACTGAATTTATCAGCCAGATAGAACATTGTTGAAACACAACTTCAACCTTGCACTGACTGTTGTAGATATTACTAAACCTAAGTTCTTTATATTTGTCCTTCATTTTTCTAAACTGTGGATGAAATCCAGTGCATAGTTAAAAATTTAGATGTACCAAGACAATATTACTTACATAAGACACTAACTTCTATTCAATTTGCCCCCAAAATCAGAAAAAGTTATGTTGTATTTTATGGAAATGATTGCATTTGAATGAGATAATAAGGATTTCTGGTGCAAAAGACTTTGCCAGAACTGGCTGAATCACACTTGTTTGCTTTATCATCCTGTGCAAAAGCCAAGAAGTTGACCTCAATAAATATTATATTTTCTGTTTACCCCTTAATGTTGCTTTTGATTTAATTTAGATAACATTCTTTACTGGTTAGCTAACTTCTAGGAAAAATAAGATACAAAATATTAATGATTTTCTTAGATACAACAATAGGATGCTATAATACAGGTTAAATCCATTGTAATGTTATGCTCAGTGTCCAAAGAATAACATCACGAAATAAGCAGGATCACATTACAGTAACACATTTTTCAAAAATTTCCCCATAGAAAATATGCATTGGAATTTCAATGGCATCAGTTTTAACTAACCTCTTGATCATTTAATCCACTTGGGATATGATTAATTGACTTTTCCAATAGAATGAATTTTGGATGTTAAAAAGAGGTAACCTTATATTAAAATATGGGAAACATGCTGCCATTTTGTTGTAAGCAGAATCAGGTTATAACAGGTTTTACTTGTATTTGATTGGCCCAACTAGTGTAGTGATACCTTTGCATTAGCCACACTTCAAGTCTCCCTTGTTATTCTGTGCTCATGTTTATGTTGCTTTCAGTGTTTATGAACCCCATTGCTTCCAAGTTATTGAGGGAGTGGAATACCTGTAAATTTTGTTTTGTTGCCAATTTTTTGAGAAATTCTCTTCTAATATATGTATTGTATGATACTGTTGGATGTTGTAGAACAAGAGGAAGATGATACGCCTAAGCCAGACTTTAAGCCTCCACCTACCATTCCAAAGGAGGGGCCAAAGCAGGGAACCAACAAGAAAACATACTTTGTATGCAATGATCGTAAGTTTATTTACTGAAAATTTATTTATAATTTCACAGAAATCAGAATTTCACATTTAATAAGACCATAAAATTCAAAAACTTTTATTGGCATCCTAAAGGCATTTCTTTTCCCATAATTTGTCATTAATTTGCTGAATTTACAGAATTCCTGAATAATGTAATGTAGTTAATATGTTGTAAAGTACTGTAAAATACCTTTATGTTACATTTTGTCTTTATCAATACAAAAGTGTGAGATAAAGTTTTTGTTTTGTATCCGTCTCTAAGGCTAGCAAGATTTTTATTCAGTGCTTGGATTAATATAATCTTTAAATTGGAGATTTAAAGTTAAAGTAGTTTCATGGTTAAAATCTGTTGCATTACAAGAAGTTATTAATAAGAGAAATGATTTGTCTTTTCAAGAAATTTCTTGTCCTGTCCAATAAAAAACAAGTTGTTGATAACACTAGAACCGCCTAGTTTGAAGTGCAAATTAAAGTATATAGATAAATGTTTTTCTTGTATTCCTACAGAGGATAGAAAATAAACAAAAATTGTGAATGTTCACCATACATGAATGCTGGTTATTATTTCAGCTGGCAAACCATGGGTAAAACTGCCAACAGTAACTCCAGCTCAGATCCAGCTGGCAAGACAACTCAAGAAATTCTTCACTGGAAGACTGGATGCTCCAGTAAGACTTTATATTTAATTTTCTAGGTCTCTCAGTTCCTTTCATTTTGAAATTAGGAAGAGTCGTAATTCTAAAATCATATTGCTAAATCTGTAGTTTAAAAAGTAAGAAAGTTGGTTAATAATGTTTGAAATGTAAAAATAGTTGTTTTTATTTCTTCTTTTTTAAAAGAAAAATCCAAATCTGCATAACTGTGCAAAGTGATAGATCTGATGACATAAAAGGTAAAGTTTTGAAATAAAGTACAAAGTTTATGATGTAAATAATTCATCAGTGATGTATGAGATATCATATATATATGTAGTCTGTTCGTCTCATAAGGCCATACACTTCAATTACTCTCATTAACCCAAATATCCATATACCTAGAAAATAGTTACTTTTCTCTGGAAATTAATGTACATATACTAATAAAAATTATTATTTTTTCCCAAAGTACTATCTGGAAAAGAAATGTATATAAGGTCACAATTATGTACTTGATGATCTCACAAGTACAGTGTCTATGTAGGTAAACCAGTTGCATTATATCCTTGCTTGCCAATAAATCACAGCTGCATGAAAATGTTTAAATTTTCTTTTACAAATAAGAATTTATGGTGATTATTTTTCTCTTTTTTATGCATGATTATGACAGTGTCAATCTCCTAAATATACTGTTGTGATAAGTCTGTGTGGAACTTGGTCTACAAATATGACCCAGTTCACACACTAATATTTTTCATACCATAAAGATTGCATTTGACAACAGAATCTACCTATTCATATTTTCTTACCTTAAAGATATGTGAAAAAAATCCCTAGATTTCCTCCAAAAGGCCAAAAGGCATGAAGCAATCTTGACACTAAAACCCTCCAAAAAGCATGGAGCCAAGTTACTTAGATTGTACTGGAATTTAATTGTGTTGAACCATTTTTTGAACTCTGATTATGGGTTAAGAAGACTATTGATTATAGTCCTGAATAAGTCTGAGACTACCAAAAATAAATGTAAACCAAGTTTTGTTTATTGGAAAATGAGAAACAAAGATCATAACCCAGAAAGTTACTCCACTTGAACTAGAATAAAACTTGATGAGCATGACTACCTTTTCTTCCTGTATACATGTTGCAGAAGTAAATACATAAGAAGTCATAAAAAAGCCTGCTGTCACATGTAGGCATGATGTCATGCTGATGACAATTGATTTTCTTTTAAAAGTTTTATGAAAGTGATTAATTAATAATTCTGCAACAGTCTCAAAATGAAAGTTTGTTTTCTTTTTTCCATTACCTATAACAAGGTCAAGGCTTGCTTTGTTTAGGGATCTATTTGATCTTAAATTGTGTTGCATGTCAGTTATTTTTATTGCTGCCTATTGACTGCACTTTCAGTTAATCCAACAATTATAGTAATCAAATAAGTTTCATGACTTTAAGGTTGATGGTTCCAGCACCACTTGTTAAGTACACATAAAAAATTCCTTACTTCTTGTTCCAAGATGATTTTGTTTCCATTAGTTTGAAAAAGAACTTTCTGGATTGTTTTTGTACCATTTAAAAGTATTTAAAATTTTAAAAGATATTGTGTTTGAATAATTAGAGGGTATGTATCTTTTCTAATGCTGAAGAAATTAAACAAAATATAGTGTAGAAAGTGAAATGTTTATCACTGATATAATTGTTTATCTTTAAATCTGAGCATTTTGACAGTTATGAACCCATTTGATTATGAAGTTAATCCTGAACATCTGTATAGCTTTGCAATATTTGTTTTTAAGGTTGTATTAAAACAATTCAATTGCAAGCTTTGGAAGAATTAGAGCATAGGTATAAGAAGATTTGACAGCACAATGACGATATGTGATTGGCTGCTTTATGAAGTTTATCTGTAATGACACACATGAGACTATTGCTTGCTGTAGCCACCACATCAATTCATCCACGGGAGATACATGGTTACTCTTATAACGCTGGGAAGTCCCTGTTGTTAAACTTTTAACTTAAACATTTTAAAATGTGAATGTCTGACTTTGTCCTTATAATTCAACTTATGTAAATATGAAAATTGTTAGATTTGTCCTGTACATTTCATGTGTTCAGTCTTATGGGCTTCAAGATACATCAAACAGATTATTCATGAATGCTTTTATTTTGTGCAGGTAGTAAGTTATCCCCCTTTTCCTGGCAATGAAGCCAACTACCTGAGAGCTCAGATAGCACGTATCAGCGCTGGTACACACATATCTCCACTGGGCTTCTACCAGTTTGATGAGGAAGAAGAGGAGGAAGAAGATGCTGAAGGTACCATATCATTTGTTAAAAATTATTTGATCAATAAAGATTTTCTAAAAATGTCATAATATATTTTTCTTTCAATAACTCCAGCAGTATTTGTGACAGAAGCAACTAAAAAATTAAACTTAAAGGTCACCGGTTACCTTTATTGTACAAAAATGATATATTATTATATTCATAAACAAAATGCATTTGTTAATTTTGCCTAACATAAAAATGCTTAATTAGGCTTAAAAATCCACTTTTGTAAATGAAAAATTTATTTGGCAATCTCTATAAACATTTGGCAGTTTCCACACTCAAACATGGATATGGCACACATTTATCCCTTCTATTCAACCTAGCCATTCAAGTGTTTATTTTCCTTACATAAATGTGATATATCTTATGATCGTGCTTATGTACAGCAAATATGATGCACTGTGTTGCATATGGATGTAACCAAAAGAATGATGATGGAAAAGAGCATTCTTTCTTTTTCTGAAAGACTCTGTTTACCAGAAAAAAATTAATTCAAGCTGTGAGATAGAATAGTGTGAGGGGATTGGAATGTTGTATCAGTAATGATTGATTATAGTCAATTGGGCCCAAGACAATTTGGCTGAACTCGAAAGACAATTCAGCTCAACAATAGTTTGAACAATTTCTTTTTCTTTAAACAAAAAGTAGATAACATGTAAGATATGTTTAATAGGTTTTAGGAAAAATACACATTTAAATGAAATTGATATTCTTTCAAAGAAAATAATCATACTTTGCAACATACATATATATCAGAGAAAACAGAAGTAGACATATTTTGCTTTTTCCAATTAAAATATTTATTTACATATTTTTATGCTAAAAAATATATGCATCTGCACAATGCCAGATGTAGGACAAATGAGGTTTTGTGCTAGTTAAGTTATGAAGCTCTCTACAATTAAAAATTCATCATAAATTTGTTTTTTGCCAAGAAGATGGGCTCCCTGGTGAGCAAGGGCCCTGTGCTTAAGCACACCTAAGCACAATGGTAAATTCGGTACTGCATCTGGACAACAACATTCACAATTTAAGTCTTCAGGTCAAATTATCAATATTTATTTATTAAACAATGAAACTTATCAGATAATATACTACAGAAGATATATATATATATATATATATATATATATATATATATATATATATATATATATATATATATATATATATATATACATTTTTCTAAATGTAATGTACATGAGATATTAAAACAAATATATTTAAGTTTAAGCTTCATGTTCTAACACCGCTGCATATAATACACACTCAGTTATGAGAGAGAGAGAGAGAGAGAGAGAGAGAGAGAGAGAGAGAGAGAGAGAGAGAGAGAGAGAGAGAATAATGTTGAGCATTTTGTCAATATTGCTGCAATTTGAAGCTCTTACTAGTCAATTTTAATGTTTGTTTTTATTTTTCAAGTTTTTTTAGTGTGTCCATGCATAAGTTAAAAGTTTGTCATTACTAGTCAATATTATCAATCATATTTGCTCCATTATTCCATACAAATAAGAAAGGAATTCATTTTGTGTTGAATTTGTGCCACCCTCCCCTTGCAAGGTACAAAAATGACAAACATGAAAATAAAATGAAAGAAACTACTGGTATTCTTGCATTGTTATCATTTATTCCTTCTTTTTTTTATCATGCAAAATTTATTAAAGAAAAAAATATACTCACAAACTCTGTGTATGTAGTGGATGTCAGTTTGTGTATGTGTCCTTAATGTAGTGTGTATTGCTTATGTCAAATAACAAAATCACAAAAGAGATGAAAATATTATCTGATTGCTTGAAGGCACCTGCCATTCATGCATTATGTTAGAAGGGCAAACTGACCATGATCGCATTTTATCCAGGTTAACTAGATGACAGTATCTCACAAATAAAAATCATTTTTTTAAAATACATCTACTGTGAGTGCAAATGATAATCTTTTCTCTAGCATGACTTACACAAGTGTTATTAAAGCATATTATTGTTGTGTATACTATTTGCCCTGGAAACATAAATTATGATTACATCTGGGAAACAAATAGAAGCACAGGTGATGGATAAACACAACTTGGTGTGAGCAATAAATTCTTTCCTTAAGCTTTCTGACAGGATATCAGATACAAAGATTATTTTATTACAAAGCAAACAACCCTTTAAACTGTCTTTAGTATTCGTTAAGTGTGCCGATTTTTCTAATGAAGTTTTGCCGACATAAGAAAGTCAAGTTTGTTACCTTTGGATTCTTTTAAGTGTGCCAATTTTCTTTTCTTTCTTTTAATAAAGTCAGCCAACATAGAGAAGCTAACATTGATTACTTCTTACCAGTATTAAAGGAAGTTTTCAAAATAAATTGAAGCAATGGAACATATTTGAAAGCGACACAATCTAGTGCATCGCACATGCATATTGATATATGGCAGAACACTAAATTAGTTTTCAATAGTTTCATCTGAATGTTTCCTATCCATGGTTTATAATGTTTTATTTTTCCAAAGCAAGATGCATGTACTTTGTCTTTTTGGGGATAAATCATATCTAAGGGGTACTATCTGTGTTGTATGTCTTTTTTGAGTAATTAAATTATTATTTCTTCTTGACACCTGATAATATTTTTGCTCCTTTTGTGCAAGTATAACCACTTTTAGTCATGTAATGCAAATCTGATGTAAACAGAAAGATGTTGGAGTGTGGCTGGTTATCTTTAATATATGATGCTACATGAACTGACAACTAAAAGTTGTACTTCTTTTCAAGGACAGTACTAAATGGTATTATCACCATCAATAACAGCAATAATAATAATAATAATAATAATAATAATAATAATAATAATAATAATACTGTGTGTATATATATATATATATATATATATATATATATATATATATATATATATATATATATTTATATATGTGTGTGTGTGTGTGTGTGTGTGTGTGTGTGTATGTATATATGTATGTAGCATGATTGTATGGTCTCAGTCTATATAAAGAAGCCAATCTGCATGGAATGATAAATTATATTTTTCAGCCCGCGATAACTTCGTTGAGAATCTTGATTTTGAGGGAATCCCTATCCGGGATCTTGTTGAGCCATCCCTTGCTAACTGGGTCCACCATGTTCAGCATATTCTTCCTCAGGTAAGTGAGACAACACTGCATAAAACTGCTGATTGGGCAATAGGAGAATATAGTTGCTATATACTAGAACAAAAGAAAGAAAACTATATCTGATTTATGAACATTTACTTCAGAAACAACAACTCTGACAACATTAACAGTAACAATTGTGAATATGTGAACTGATTAATTAAAAGAAACTAATAAAACTAACCAAAGTATTTTTTCCTTATCCCCAGTAGTTTACAGAGGTATAAAGCTGCTGCCAGTCAGTCTGTCTGTCAGTCTGTCTCTTACTATTTTTGCAGTTGATACAGTGATGGTGAACTTCATTGGTTTGTTGTAGAAGCATTAGAAGAGATCAAAGACCATTGAACTAAAATATAGAATATGCAAAGACCAGTCAATGATGATATAGAATACAAAATTTTATGTCTATATGTCATTTTTAAACTTGCCTTGGATTTTGTATTGAACAGGGTTGTCATGTTGGTAGAGTCTCTTTAAAAAGGGATTGAAGACCACTAATCTATAATACAGAATAAGAAAGTTATTTCTCGGTGTCATTTCTAAACCTTCCTTGTACTTTATATTGAACAGGGTCGATGTGTGTGGTGGAATCCTGTCCAAAAAAATGAAGATGATTATGAAGATGAAGATGAAGAAGAGGAGCGAGAAGAACCAGATGAACCCGAGCCAGAACAAGGGCCACCACTACTAACACCATTGTCTGAGGATGCAGAAATTGGAAACATTGCACCATGGACTCCAAAACTTTCTTCCAGTCTTGTCCCACAATATGCTATTGCCATCATGCATTCCAACCTGTGGCCTGGTGCTCATGCCTTTGCCTCAGGAAAGTAAGTCCCAATACATCCTTTGAATTTATTTTTACATGTCCATATCTAGTGTAATCATACTGTTCAGTCTTTCTACTTTCATTCAACATGAATGTAAATTCACTTGCAAGTTATACAATGCTAAATCCTTTTACTCACAATGTAGTTGCTTTTATATGCCATGTAACCAACCACAGACGGCATCCAGTGATATATTGGCAGGTCAAGCAGGACTGGCACTAAGAATGTTTGAAGCCTAGGTCACCAAAATACTTGAGATTGACTACATCTCAATAGCAGAGTTCATTATTATATTTTATGGATCCTTGGGATCATATTCATCTTTCGTTTTCATGATTCGGTTCGACATTGGATTTGTTTGGTATATGTGGTATATTGGACAAAGTTAATAGCTGCTGTGATTTCCTTTACTTTAACCAGCAGGAAGGAAAGCACCTCAGCTCAGCCTCACTCACGCTGCAGCATGTCAAGCTCATAATCAAAGAAGAGTTATAAAAAATGTGACCTTTACCCCAAATCTAAAAGACTTGGCAAGTTTGTCTTAGTTTCATAATGACTAATCTCCAGTATAAAAAAAATCCATAAATAGAGTTAGGAAATATAAGCTAATGGAAAGATTGTAACCAAATCATAAATGCAAATTTTCTATAACTATAACCTTTAATCCAAGGTCAAAGGGAAAAATGTTGTCATAGAATTTATAATCTTTGCTTTATCATAATTTCTGTCAATATGGTAAGAATCTGTCAAGGGTTTTTAGGAAATATACACAAATAAGAAAACTTGAACCACATTCAACAGAAAGTACTGCTTTATCTTGATTTGTGGCTCAACAAAAATGATGTTTATATTAAGTAAATCAGGCTGGTCACGAAACACTTATTCTGTGTTTGACATTGGATAAAGAAAATTCAAACATATTGTGAAATTAGAAATATATTGTTTAATATTCACATTGTGTACTAAAATTGTAGTCTGATTTACTTCTGTCTCATTTTTTTCTGTGTCTGTAAGGCTTTATGGTAAATGTTTTCAATACACTTTCAGTGTACTTCTTTTATTCATTCTTAAAGTTAATAATAGATACCTTTCAATAGTTCTAATTTGGTTTTTACATTGCTATGCAGTTTGTTTAACCTGAGTTTAGTTTTTAGCTGCAGGGAGCTAAATACTTTTGTATGTTTCATGCAAAATTTTCACACACCACAGTTAGAATATATCTCAGTATACGGTGAGATCATTCATAGCAAGGGTAACTGTAATGGCTTTCATAATCAGTTTTATAATGAGGTAGTTCTGTGTTGTAGCAATCAGTTTTGACCTCTGCTAATACTGCCATTTTTTTTCTGAAAATATTTTCGAGAAAAGTGACCAAATAAAGACATACATTGAATCAGGTTCTTACAAAAATTTACAAGACCTTTGTCCACCTTTAAAGTAAGCATTGTAAACATTAATAGACTGGTCAACTTTTCCATTGGCCAGTGCGGCTAATTCACATGGAAATCAGCTGGCATATAATCAGTTTGCCCTGTATGTATTAAATAGTCCTCCTCAATACCCACAGACATTGGGCCAGTGGGTCAGCATCTAAATCAACCCCTGTAAAACATTCCAGTAGAAGGTAACAATTACAGAAACAGCTTTACTACAGGTTTCCAATCATATGGAACAACTTCCATGATAATAACCTCTAATGTCTTATTATAGGCTACCAGTCATATGAGACATCTACATAATGCAATAATCTCTTATGTTGCAGATCAGGCCTCCAAGCATTTGATACATCTGCATAAATGATAGTAGTATCTTATGTCTTACTTCAGGCCTCCATTCATATGAGACATCTACATAAAAGATTGTAACCTCTCATGTCTTAATACAGACATGCACAGTGGAGAGAATGTTGGCATACCTATATACTACTTTCATGTAATGTGGATGAAATTTCTTTGGATATTGTACTTTTGAAAATTTAAAATGAGCTTAGGACACTGCGAACTAAATGGCTGCTCCCTTGTGCTCCAAAAATCAACCAAAATTTGTCTAAAGTACACTATTCTTGGCAGCTATTAAAATATGGAAAATGAATTTTGCCAAACTAGATAATACCAGCTTCTAAAAGTGCAATGAATGAATTACCAAATACATAAAATGTAAAAAAAGTTATCGGCTCTTTTTTTTACAATTTACCTTTGAAGTTCGAGAAGTGAAAATGAGTAAGTAGAGCTAGCACTTTTTTGAAAGGTTCACATCTGCAGTAAGGTCAAGCTGTATACTCTCTAACCCATATTACACCCATCAATCATACATCAAAATAAAGGGAATTAAAGGTTCTTTGAACAATACCTAAGATATACAAAGTCTCTTTTAAAACACCAGTATAACTAGTGAGGAAACTTCATCCATATGAGACATACATAAATGACAATACTCTCTAATGTCTGTTAAGTTTAACAATGTGCACAAAAATCTTTCAAGCCAATGAAGAAATATAGAACTGATGGCCACAGGCTTGAATTAAAGTCATCTAAAAGCATGAACAAGTCCTTCATCTGATCATATGTGAGAGGAGTTTTATCCTTTTACCAGGTGAGAACTGACAAAATATGTATGATGGGTAAAGAACCAAAAGTTAAAACTGAAGAAATATAACACTTTACAAATTACAAGGGTCACTGTAATGGTTAAGTAAATAGTATCCCATGGAGGGAGCAACATATTTTTTTTTCTTTTATAAATGTTTGTGCATTAAAATACATTCCTTTATTTTTTACAGGAAATTTGAGAATGTGTACATTGGATATGGACACAAGTACAACCAAGAAAACTACAGTCCACCAGCTGTTCCTGCAGTCCAGGAAGAATTCCCAAGTGGCCCTGAAATCACCGAGGCCGAAGATCCAACACCAGAAGAGGAAGCTGCTCTCCGTGCTGCTAAACAGGAGGCTGCCGAAGCTCAAGAAGAAGTTGAAGAAGCAGAGGAAGAGGAGGACGAGGATGATTAAATTTCAGTTCGGCGTCATCTGAATATCAACATATCTGTGCATTTTACAAAATATTCATTTGAACTTTGTTCTCAAAAAGCAAATCATATATAGATATGAAAGATATGAATTCATAAAGACATGAATTTGCATGAGGGTAGATGACTGAAGCAAATAATTCTTGGGAATATCTAAAGAATGTTCAACAGCAATATCCCTAATTTGTTGGAGAAGAGAGACAGTTGCATGTGCTTTAAATATTTAATTTTAAAACTTCTGATACTTATTTTTTGCCTATACTTTTAACATTTTGAAGATTAAGGAAATTAGAGAATTTAAAAAATTTAAAACATTCAAGTAGCTAGACTTCACTTAGTCTTTGATATCAAAATGTTTGTTTTACACAGCTACTCATTTCCTAAATGCAATATCATTAAGGTATTTTCTCTGAAGATTTTATTTCATTAGTGTTTCCCTTGTAACAGTCAAGGGAACAGAATCCTGATTTTCCATAATTATCAACTTGAGGGCTACAAAATACTGTTTATATAGTGTTTATATATTTATGTACATTAATTATGAAAATAATAAAGAACTTATACATTTGTAATAGTTTTATGACCTTGTCATTTTTAAAAGTTCTGACTAAATTCAATGCCCCGTTGTCTTGTTCTTAACCTGGCCATAAGGCCATGTGAATATGTGATCTGGACATGTATCATGAGCTGTGCCTGCCAGTTTGTTTGTTGTTGTTTTCTCAATTCTCTCAACCTTTTTAAACCATCCTGACATTTATCTTAAGGGCTTTCCAGTTACTGATCTCACACATTTGGTAACAAAATATACAAACTTCTTCCTCTTGTCCCATTGTATATAGGTGATTTCAATCTCAAAGATTCAAATATTGGAATAATTAAATTATACATAAATGCTGGTATAAATGGACCTGTATAATATATAAATACAATGGGTGGGGAAGGAGATGCTAATTCTGGATTTATCTCCCTTGGATTATACAATTAATACTATCCTATGGATTCCATTTTGTATGTGGTGAAAGATTCAAATTTTCAATGTTTAAAATCAATTGGTGTTTATAGATAATGAAAATAAAAAGTCTCCATTTTTGCATGACTTTACTTTTTCAGTATTACAAATTATGACAATCACAAATATATTAGGGATATATTGATAATATATAAATACATGTAAAGAGTGAAAAAAGTGCCTTGGAATATAAAACTGAAAGACTATTTTCGATTTCTTATGGAAACAGGTTATCTAAGATTGCATGACTTTAATTCCATTTGATTACAAATTGTGAATTAGAGAGATATATGTCTTGTTTTTGTTATTATGGGTTCTAATGCCAATTTTCAGCACAAGATAGGGTATACATGGCAGCCAATGATACATGATACTGGTGGAAGAAAAACCCAGAAAGAACCACTGACCAATGGGAAGCTACTGGCAAGCTTTCTCATGTACCCACATTGGCAGAGAGCGAGACTGAAACCCAGACAGAAAGAGGTGAGATGGCAATGATTCGTAATGGTGTGCTCTTTAGACCACACAGCCACTAGAGACAGACAGACAGATAGATAGATAGATAGATAGATAATAGATAGATAGATAGATAGATAGATAGATAGATAGATAGAAGTGACTGAATCTATCCCCATGATCTCATGCAATCTTTCTCAAAAGAAAATGTTTGAGACAAAATAAGTGTACAAGACTATAATTAAGGTTACATTTTGAAATTTCCTAAATAATTGTTCAAACAGCATTTGAAATGCTGATATTGTGTTGAATACCAATCATTTTTAAATGATCTTCAATACAGTGTGTAACAAAATGTGTAGAGGTTTTATTTTGTATCCATAGTCACGTCAATAAAAGTATCATTCCACCATTCCAACCAAGATACATTTCTTTCAGTGTCCCTTACATGTTGCTTTGTACAGTTTAAACTATATATGACATATATTAAATGAAAAATATTGTTAAATTTTAACAGTGAACTAATTAGAAAATCAGCTTCTAACAATTAAATTCATACTTAAAAACAACCATGTTTGTGCATATCCAGTAGTTCTGATCTCGCCATACTATCCCTTATATTAGTCTTTTAATTGGAAACTGTAACCAAAGTGCATGTTCCAAAAACTTAAGGAAATTGATGTTACAAATCACTGAAATTTTCTAAATCATACTTTTAGGCAGAGGCTGAATGATTTTTTAAAGTAACAATGAAAGTGAACACTTATTCTTCTTAACTACTTCAGTTTTTGGGATTTACCAATGTTCCTGAAAGTATGTCATATATGAAGATTATTGTTATGTAGCAATTGATGAGTATCGCTTTCTTTTAAACATGCTCTAGTATCCAAACTATCTCCCTTAGCAAAGTTATTTCCCTTGTATATTGTTTTATCCTAGAAGTCTGCAGGACACACGATACTAATGGTATAGAAAAATGAGAACCAATCTTAAACAGGATAAACATAAAATACAGTATATATGGGTTTGGGTGGCCAGGACTGGTTAATAATGTAAGTTATGTTTTAGGAAAACAAATCATTTGAGAGCTTATCCCAGTTTTAAGTGAAAAATATATAGACCTTGTTTTATTGATGAAATTTCAGTTCTTTAACAGTCTTGAGTTTGGAATACTTATTACTAAAATTAGCACCTGACTCTTTGGTATGGAATTGAAAGCATATTTTAAACACATGCAGGTCCAGAAAATGCCACAGCTCATATCCTTTCTGTTACACATAAGCTGACATCCAGTTTTCATCTGTACTGATAAATATAGGTTTTGATCATGGGCACTCCGACATTTTAAGTTATAGAATTTTTAATATCATGGTGTTTGCACAGGTTTACTATGTGAACTGAATTAGTACCATGATTCCTGCACTTTCTTTACTAATTTTAGGTTTAATTTTCGTGAATGAATAGTGGTTATTTATCCAGTTCAGAAACCTTTTTTTATATCGTCAATAAACCTAATACAGAAAATTGATAGCACTGGGGTTTTAGCAATTTTTTTTTCCTCCAATTCAACTATACAAATGCTTGGATAAGATGGACTTACACTTTCCTCATAGCTTACCTTTTATTATTGGGATAGGGGTCAATAAAATAAACAATTCCTTGTCGAAAAAATGTTAAGTAAATATATCATTTGGTTGATTCTGATATCAATTATCAAGCAATAAAACCTTTCTACAAACCAAACCATGATTATGATTGATTTTAGAAAAATGACAATCACTATCTGCTCTTCTTCAAGTAAATTTTATTCATCCTCCCCTCCACAAAAAAATGATTTTTAACTTTAATTATTGAAAACCATTATTGACACAATGAAATTTAAATAAAAGTGAAACAATATCTTCATACAGTCCATTTTTACACAAACCATGGGTTTTGTGAAGGGCTGATAATATTCCTCATTTTATTGTTGCCCCAAATTACACTGATGGTGGTATTTCCATTATCTGATTTCTTTATTACCAAAGATTTGTTTGGGCATAAATTCAGCAATGCCATAAATTCTAATTTACTGAGCTTTATATTTAAATTTCTTGCCGCCATGTACAGCCTATCATGTGCTGAAAAATGGTGTTAAGCCCAACAACAATTTTAAGTTCTGAGTAATATCGTCATGCATGCCATTGTTTCTGTTTTCAGACATGCAATTCTGTACATTCTCCAACAAATAGTCTGACTAATGACTGAATTTTGGTTTTTAGCTTAAATTCATGGAGCTGATTATTCCATTTTGGAGTTTTCAAATGTGTTTAATGAAATTTTACCAACAAACTCTCTTCAATTTGTTTTTATACTTCAAGTTATGATTAGAAAGAATGATATACAAAAAGATATAATTACATTCCTATGAGAATTGTTAGTATTATTTAGTTCTGAATGTATATTTCCTTTATACTTTTGCAGCTACACCTCTGCTAAATTAGTGAAGATACTGAACTTTTTTTTAAAGTTTGCTGACTTAAATGTTTAGGTCTCATTTTTTAAGTTTGCTGACTTAAATGTTTAGGTCTCATTTGCAATGCAAACATCAGCAACTTCCATGTAAACATGGAATTGTTTACAAATAACATAAGATTTTCATTAGCTGTATCATATTTATTGAGAAACTCTTTAATTATCAAAACAACTTAGACAAATGAACTATGTTGTAACCTGATCACACACAGTGGTTGTAATGTTTATAAAAAATGATACAAACTCTCATACAAAATAGCTATCACAAATTGATTGTGATAATTATAAAATACTGTATGAACTCTCATACAAAATTACCAAATTTATATTTAATGATATGAAACACCTGCTTGGCAATTAAGAAAATACATCTATTAAAAATTCTAATGCTGATTTTAAGATTCTACTTATTCAGCACATCATGTAAAATGAGACAAGATGACACATTACCTATGTGTACAATAAATAAATATGATGGTATAATGAGAAATGTGTTGCAGAACTCAACAAAGTTTTAGATAATCACCTAAATAACAAGGGTATATACGTATCATATGAACCTGACAACTAATGTATCTAGATGTACATGCCGTCACATACATGCATATCCCTGCACTTTTGTCACGTTCTTTTTAACATGTATGTTTTGTATGGCAATCAACATACATTCCACCTTACTAAAAACTTCTGCAGCAATGAAAGATCAGAAGAAAAAAATTTTCATGCACATCTTTGAATGCCCAGTTGTAATATTGTATGGGGTTGCACAAATGCTTCAGACAAGCTGAATTTTCAAAATTCCCTGTTTTAAAGAAATTTCAACAAACTCATCCAGATGAAAGTAAAACTTTATTCTACATCTATACCAACCACATATCAATGTTTCAATAAAACTGTACAAGTTGTACAGGATAAGACATGATTATGAACTTGCCAAACTATCCCATTTTGACAAACTATAAAAAGTTGTCCACCAGATAAAATAGAGGAAAAAGTCAAACTTGAAGCATATCAGTATGAACCACAAGCCTAACCCCCAGTTTTAATAAAATCTTCCTGGTATAAGAAACTAAATTTCTAAAATACCACATTCTAAAAAAAATTCTGAAAAATTCCACAAAAATGAGCCATAGGAAAAAAAGTAAAACCAAACTGCATCTACATAAGCTCATATTTATCCTACAAAGTATCAACAAAATCCTCAAAGCAATGTGTGGGAGAAGAAGTGATGAGCTGCATTTTTGAAAACACCCTTATTTGTACCAAATTTTCAATACATTTACCTAGCCAACAAAATTTCAACTAAAAAAACTCCGAGCAGTGTGAAGAAAATCAATGGCAAGCTTCATTCTCAAAATTATATTTTAAAAATAATTTAAAATGTTTCCAAGGAAACTGAGCCAAAAGAACAAGTGAAAATGTAATGTGCATCTTGTTTCATTGTAATCTTCCAAAAAGTGCAAGATGAGATGCAATAATAAACTTTGTCCTGGATGGATGAGCAGATACAGAGATGGGAAAAGACAATTGCTCAGATAACAATTTAGTTTCCATCAGCACTATTCATTTTATGTTCGAACTCAAGCAAACAGTGCTGAAACTAATCATCTGGTATCCTGTGATGGCAGTTCTGGGTCACTGCCATTTGTGGTTGGGTTGGAGTGAATGTGATGTGCACTTTCAATTTTTGAAGTACATGCCATACTGACTGAAGAAACGATGACTTTAAGCAAAATTTCATATAGATATATCAAACGTATACAATATCCATGAGGAAATAGCAAGGATGACTTTTCAAATGCTGGTATATGGCAGTGTAAATGCCTTGTTTGGTTATGTATATAGAAATTGAATAAATACTGTTATAAAATAACTGAAAAAATGTACTACACCACACCCTCACTTTATCATGCTTTCTTATAAGGCAGGTATTTTTGATTCCTAGAAAAATTACATCTATACATGTAATGTACTTTTTTTAATAAGGTGTTATATATTCCATGGATCGAGTTATAATGAGGGAATACTGTACAAATATTGCTTAGACATCTACCTTCTAAGGAATCATAACGTTGGTTGTCTCATGAATTTTTGATGTGAAAGCTGTGAAAAAAATGAACCACAGAATTTCAGCAGTGGCATTACTTGTTATAACTGACAATCTAATTGAAATGATTTGTAATTTTTATAAAATTGGAATTATGTCATAAAAAACACTTTAGTTTCAGGTCATACTTAAAATATTACCAGTTTCTTTTGCATATAAAATAAATTTGCATGAAAGAGTGGATTACTTTTCTTTACCATATTTTCCCCCAACTAATTAATACACATAAATGAGTAAAAAGCATATGCGCAGATTAGCAATTGTGTATTTATAAATCTATATGATGCTTACAGATGGCTGTGCAAATTATATGGATAAACATAGCAAATGCTAAAAAAAAAAGATCTCACTGAACTTTATGTTTATAGGCCATTGATCTTGTTTCATTGTATACAACACCAATGACAATAAAACTCAGGAACTAAAATTTGTGTTTTACCTTGAATTGGAACATAAAGCTGCAGATGCAAATAGTTTGATTTCCCATCCAAATTTTGGACTTTATTTTTTAATGTATTAACAAATGTAAATTATCAGCTGCATTGTATCACAGCAAAGATCTAAACTGAAGTTCTCTCCCTTTGCCACATTACCAGGCAATTTTTAAGTTTTGTCCAATTTTAAATGACAAAAATTTGACAACAATCTCTTTAAGAATATTACATTGACTGCAGCATAAGACTTTAATACTATTTAAAACTTCAATCTGAATTCTAGCCATCAGTATCATTAAGATCTGAAAATGGGGTATTTTGCGATAAACACAAAAACAAAAAAAAATTTAAACAAGAGTTCTGGTGAACTTGTTGTCAAACCTGTGAATGACATTATGATGAAACAATGTTCTGCTTATGCTAAGCAGATGTGCAAGGAAACAGAGAGGATTTCCTGACAAAGAAATCTTGGAAAGGAAACCATGGCATCTAAGCCTTAGAAAGTAAACAGTTGCAAACATTCCCTATGGACAAACAAAAGAGACAAAATTTTTACTCTGCCACTACCAACATTAAGGTGATACCTAATAGAATCTTTACACTGCCACTACCAGCATTTGGATGATACATAAAACAATCTTTATATTGGCATTACAAGCTGCAAGGTAATAACCTAATACAATCTTTATAGTGTCACTGCCAGCATTAAGGTGATACCTAATAGTCTTTACATAATGCAGTCTTTACAGTAACACTGCCAGCAATAAGGTGATACCTAATGCAGTCTTTGCAGTGCCACTGCCAGCAATAAGGTGATACCTAATGCAGTCTTTGCAGTGCCACTGCCAGCAATAAAGTGATACCTAATGCAGTCTTTGCAGTGCCACTGCCAGCGATAAGGTGATACCTAATGCAGTCTTTGCAGTGCCACTGCCAGCAATAAAGTGATACCTAATGCAGTCTTTGCAGTGCCACTGCCAGCGATAAGGTGATACCTAATGCAGTCTTTGCAGTGCCACTGCCAGCAATAAAGTGATACCTAATGCAGTCTTTGCAGTGCCACTGCCATCGATAAGGTGATACCTAATGCAGTGCTTACACTGTCACTGCCACCAGTAAGGTTATAATGAAAAGTTTTTTCATTGCCACAATCAACATAAAAGTGATATATCCTAAATTTTTGGCATTGCCATGCAATCAGAAAGGTGATATGTGTTTTTATGATTCACAAGCATGAATTACTGTATATTTATTCATAAAAAGGCATCAAAGATGATCACTGACTGGACTAGCACCATACTCATAAACACTACAAAAACACTGTACTTGAACTCTAAGATTAACTAACTTAACTGTGGTCCCTTTAATGTTGTTATAATTCAGTAAGGATGTAAAATAGTCAAAGCTAAAAGGATCCTAAATTTTCTGTGATTCCACAAAAATTTTGAACAATTTTATTTAAAGTTCTAAAATCTGAAATCTGGATTTAGACTAAGTCTAAAATGTTTGTGTATGCTCAACAAGTTTCATTACCAACTTCAACAAGTAAATCAAGATGCTCTTAGAGTCTAACATGAATCACGTTCTTCAGCATATTTTATCTACCAACGATATATGTAAGTCATCTCCAGGATGAATATAGAACTGAGACCAAATATAAACATGTGAAAATTGATGTTTGCCTTGTAATCAACACATCAATTTAAGGCTTCATTGACCAGCAATTATGTTCAATCCACAATGGCATTTTCCCTCAAGTACTATTAGTAAGTATGCAGTGTTTAGTTTGGTTTACTTCTACACAGTTCACTCGTCTGCTTCATCATCACTCTCAATTGGTGGCTCTAGCCCAGTCCTTATTGTTACTTGCACATTACGATTTATACTGACTGCTGGAAAATACACTCCATGCAAGTCTGTAAATGCTATGGGTCCATGAGGTTCATCACCTACAAAATAACTTAATGTATGTTGATCAAGGTCAAGAAGTACACCCACAACACCACCACGGTGAATTCCACCCTCTGTCCGATTGCTGTGTTCATCATGATGGAGAAACCAGCTCCTCTTGTCATCGATGTACATACTCCAACCCTTGTCCTCTTTACCTGGAAAACAAAATTGACTTTCTTAAATCTAGTCTATTTCATGTCAGGAATATATAGTCCAGGTTAAAATATTTACAAAATTTAATGCACTACACCTGGTGTATACCCCAATTCAGTATAGCAAATCACAAAATACCTTTTCTTGTGAATTCAAAACTTTGTGTGCATCAAGCATGGGATATGAATACTAATTATTGTCACCTTCTGCCAGCTAGCTATACAGGAGGGGGGCTAGTTCAACATGCTTGGTGTATGAATCATCATCCCAACATTGAGCTCATATCTAGGAAACCAGAAAACTCAGTTTTAATTGGAAGTGATCTACCACCATCGCATAGACAGACAGGACACTGACAGTTTAGTTAAATGGTTTAGTTTCCACACCCAATGGATTCAGCTAGAGTGTGGGCCTAAATCCTAGATTCAAATTTTAACTTTATCTCTCACATTCAGCAAGTTCCAGACAGCCGCTATACATTACTCCGGGAATTTTTGCCACCCGTAGAATTGGCAGGCTCACAGAACAAGGTTTGTGGGCCTAGAAATGAAGCTTTAAAGGAAGCTTTTGGAGCCAACTGCCATCTGGGGGTTGGAGTCCCGAGTTCCAGAGAGGTAGAGAGAGAAGGACTCAAATGAGACTGCCGGGCAGTCCTGGTCGACAAGTAGATGAGAGGTGGATAGACGGAGAGTCCGAGTAAGGGGAAGCAACCCTGAGGTAGAACTAGATAGATGGAAGCATCAAATAAGTAACAACAAAAACCAGGGCAAAACTCTCACACTAACCTTCATGTGATGAGATAGACTAAAAGGGGTCAAGCGATAGGGCGCATGATAGAGTTCAAGAGACTGAATATTTGATTGTTAATTAAATTGTTTTTCTTTAATTTCACTCTTTGAATTTCATTATTTAACTGTCAACATTGCTGACAGGGGGCTCAGAGCTATACCAACATTTACTAACTTCCGAACCATATCGAGCCTGGGTGGTTTCCACAGCTAATAATTGTTGGGAACATCCCACCCCAACTCTTATAAACCATACAAGGTATTACGAATAACCACAACAATTATTTTATGAGCTATGGAACCAGTCTTTGTGTGGTGGAATATAAATATTTAAAACTATAAAGGTCACTGATCAGTGTATAATAATTACTGGTAAAATATAATTTTTTCATCAGAAGTCTATGTACGGGCAAATTTGATGAAATAGCAGTCTTGAACCTAACACAATTTGCATTTTATTGTTGTTAGTGCAGAGATACTACTGGATGTAAATGGGGAGATCTCACCTGGAAGGAATTTATAGCTGGCACCTACATGGGAATTTCTCTCAAAAAACCATCCTTGCAGCATATCATTTTCATCAGTTTATAAGTATACTCTCAGACAGATCGTTTATAGGATGTAAGTATTCTTTTTGTCTGTCTAATCATAACAGTATAGCAACTTTGCAGGACATTACATTACAATTGATGGGGCTTTAATTAGTTTTCTATGCAAACACACTAAAAACAAATGGCCAATTTACATCTATACTAGCCATAGATTTTTGTCTCATAAATGAGATCATAGAGCTTTGTACATGCAGGGTATTTTCATTTTGTTGTCAAACTGCACACAGTACTGTATATACTGGCTTATAAGACAAGTGCAACTGTAAATTGCACAGACCCAGATCTGCCATCACATAATGTTCTGCCAGATCTGAGTGTGTGCAATTTGTCAATTGTATCGAGTAGAACAAACAAAACAGCCTGTTGTAAAAGAGGTAATGATTCAGTACTTCACTTTTCTATTTCTAAGATCATACAGGATTACTTAATTGCAGCCTTCTTTGAAACAAATCTGGCTTTATGATTAAAAATGTGTTGGGCAACTCATTTGACATATACAGGTGTAACCCTTCAATAACAATCCTAGAACCCCCTGTTAATTACCAATAGTGATAAGAGATCAGATACAGAGGTGAACCAAATTTATATAAACAGACATTCCTTGGGGTGTTATGGCATATGCCTATAGCTGTACACCATATATGTCTACATAAAAACAAATATCAACTGTCTATTAATAGTTAATCTTTCCATGAAACTATGAAAATTTATTTGTCCCAACATGCTGACTTGACTATAACCATGAACATGTGCTGTCCAAGATACATGGTTTTACAGTGCCTCTCCACTCAACATCTGAAGGCATGTGCATGTCCATGATGCACAGGTCCCATTAATTTTTTTCTTACTTTACATAACCTTGTTTTAAAAAAACAAACATGGATTGACATTGTATGACTGGTGATTAACAGCTGAAGAACACATATCAAAGGTACACAGTGCCAAGGCAGTTCGAGTTAAGTGCCTTGCCCTAAATGTCTGACCCACATGGTATATGATGGATTCCAAATAACCATTTTAGTCATAAACTTCTAAGTAATTGTAGCTCCTTCAAGGACTAAAATAATTTCAAAGAACCAGAGTAAAGTACTCGATGACTTTGGTTTTGGTACAAGGTGACTGATAATACATGTAAAGTGGAAACCACATAACTCCACCTTTGCATCCATCAAAAGTACAGATTAAACCTGGAATCCTAGAGACAGACAATCTTCTGCAACATCATTTATTTGAAGGCACATTCAAGGTATTTGTCTTCTGAATTCCATGGAACCTGCTCTTCCAAGAAGAAATGTCTCCAAACCAGGCAAAGTTTGCCAAGATTGTTTTTTTTTTGAAAGTTTAATTCAAATGGATCTGACCTTTTCTTCAGAGGGATAATGTTACAATCATCATTAGAAAAACCTTTAAACTAAGACCTAATAGATAATTCTCGCTTGGTCAAGAATTTTTTTCTTTGCATGTTTTTTATCTTTCATATTTCTGGGTCAACTTGACAATTATATTTGAAGAATCTTCATTCTCAATTCTGACAATAATTAAAATTTCAATCGGGCAAATTGAAGTCATTAAATATTAATTGCACTTTCATCAGCAAGAAGGAAATAGTATTATAAGATAATTTCAATAATTTGGAAATCCCTTTCAACCTTTCTTCCTAAAAAAGGTCATAGAGATAACCAAAGCAATGGTACATGAGGGGAAATAATGTATTTTTAAAAAGTGCTTATGGTTAACTATCTATTTTATTCTGGGTCAATCAACAGCATGTCCTCCTAATTGTGTGCCAACTACAAGTTGGGAGTGGCAGGTGAGTGGTGATATTATCACAAGAAACAAGTTAAATGCTTCCCTGTGCCAATCTGAGCATTGGGCTACAGACCTGATGCAATTTACAGCAATTAGGAAATCATAATGTCTTATGCTAATGTCACTTGCCAAGTGATTGGAAACAGTTTGCAAAAGAATTCCGAATTACTGAAATTTGGAGTTATCACAGTGTAACAATCTTCCTTAGTATGTGTAAACTTACTTTCAGCTCAAGTAAACCTGATGAACTACCTAAAGACCATTCAATCTGTAATGAACTGTATAAAAACTTTAAGACAAAGTAAGATCAAATGCTCATCCATATTTTACATCAACAAGAGTCCCCTGAAGGAGCTGATACTCCAATGGTTAAAAAGAAATTCCAGGAATTCATGACAAGACCATTTGTTCCCTTTTGACTGCTGAGTGTTGATATTATTTCTGATATTCTTCAGTGATAACAAGATTTTGAAATTAGCTGCTGTTGTGCGCATAACAGATGTCAGCATGGCATTATTTTCATACAGAGAAAAGTAAACATCATTTGAAGTCTTTTGGTGAAAACCCATTGTAATGATGGTCATCCATTCTTGTGGAGTAGTTACAAGAAGATTTTTTTAATACAGTCGGCATGGATACTATACTGGATGTACAACTGGCACTATTTCATTTATGACCAATGATTTTCCCTGTGAGAATAGAAAAAACAAGATTTTCAAGATGGCCACATACACATCTGATCAGCATCTTTTTAATTTCAGATCAGCAAAATTTCCATTTAAGATCAGAGATTATTATAATTCTCTTGGTGAAAATGCCATGTCTATTATGGCTTTCTATTAAGGAGAAGTGGTAACAATAATTTTAGATGGCTGCTGTGGTGGCCATATTGGAATCAGAATGGAATCATTTTCATTCAGGACCAATAGGACATCATAGTAACTCATTCAGTGAATGTTTCATGTTGGTATGAATTTCTGTTCAGGTAGGGTTGTGATGACAAGGCTTTCAAGCCACTGCCATGATGGCCATATTAGATGTCACATCGACAGCATTTTTGTTCAAGACCAGCTAGACATTTTAGCAAGTCTTTCAGTGAAAATTCAATGTTTGATATGAATCATCCATGTAGGTGATAAAAAGATTTTAAAAATAGTTGCCATATTCATTTAGGACCAACTAGACACTGTAAGAGGTTTATTAGTGAAAACCGTGTATTGATGACTATCCATTTAGAAAATATAGAGCTAAAATTTCAAGGTGGACAATGTTGCAGCCATAACAGATGTAAAAGCAGCACCATTTTCATTTAAGACCAACTAGATAATCCAAGGAATTATATTTTTGTAAAGTTTCGAGCCTATCCTCCAATTAGTTTAGGAAAAGTGATAATAAACTTTTGCTAATGGATATAAGTTTCCAGTCTATGGCAAATAGAGCTAAAAATAATCTTCAAAATGTAAAGAACAGTAAATGTAATAATCTAATGCCTCATTTATTTATTATAGCACAAACATCAATAGTACTGTCTTTCTATCTTATTGTATTTTTGCTGGACTCATGCACACAAAGATTAAACAAAAAAAAGTTGTACACATTTTTGGGGTATACTTTAAACATATTAAGGACAAGTATCAGAAAAGGTCTTTATGATGATAAAAGGTAAATTTAGATGGATTAAAAAATATGTATATCATTAAAGTTATTCATAACACAAGAGAGGAACTACTTGTGTATCACTCTGCCCTTCTTAAAGACTTTCACAATAGTTTTAGGTTTGGTTTAAAAACAAGGTTCTGAAATTTATTTCTTAATATTATAACTATCTGCAATTATGAAAACTGCACTTACTATTTTACAGGATTTGTGAAGTAAAGAACACTGAAAATCTGTTAGAAAATGAATGAGCATCCTTCACACTTCTTAAATATACTCAGCATTATCAGCTTGGTGAAGATGAAATTTCTTTTGCCACACAAAAGCAAAGCATTTTTGCCAAAAACAAAAATGATTAAATGCATTTTTTATATAAAAAAAAATGTTTATAGAACAAACCAACAGGAGAGGGTTGGTAGGGGTGTTGTTACTATGAAAAATAATTATTGTGCTAAAGACATAATATAAACAAATGGAAAAGGTCTAATACTTGGATAACTGGTAAATTAAAATATAGCATGTAATGGCCAGGTGGTTCCTGTTCAATTTCAACATACAGATCAGAAGGATGCAGCCTTACTGAGACTGAAGGGGTTAGGTGGCAGTGCCCTGTGTTTATTATCCTGTCACCCATAAATGAAGCAGAATGTGAGTACCTGTTTGAGGGGGGAGAAGTGTTGGAGGAGGAAAAATTGCCCCTCATCCCCTGTTTATTATCACCTTCATCATGTTGGGGAATGTCTTTCCTCCCTCTGAGGTCTTGTTACATTTTACATCAGTACCATACAGACCACCACAGACGTGCTAATATTATCCAGAAGGTGTTTATGACTCTATCATCTGAATGTACGGCACCATCAACATTTGATAAATTTTAAAGAGATATTGCCAAGGCATTTTTGTACAAATTTCTGTAAACATTCTACTCTTTAAACTGATTATATTTTAAATTCATATGAAACCACTCCTAAACATTGGGTTAATTTTTTAAAATAAAGCACTAAAAACCTAATTAATAACTAAAACTTTTGTTTTCATGGCTTTTCTTTGCTAGTTTATCAAATTCTGCAAAAATTAATGTAAAAGTTTTCCACAAATGTGGGTATTTTATGTTGAGTATTTCTGAGATAAACTTATAACTACTAACCTTGTGTGATCAATATCTATACCTCATAAATATTTATAAATTTTGGACAGAGTTCAATAAAGTGAAAGGAACCTGTTACATGAGAAACTACAAGGGGTAAGAACAAATGGGTACACAAATTGAAAATTTCTATTTGTAAGGTAATTAGTATATATAGACACATCATTGGCTCTGCTGGTGGCATATACAGACTTACCCCCAAGTACCAAAGAATAACAATTCACTTTGAGCTTAGATATTTCTGTTTGTGTGCTGAGAGTTTAGGTGTTGGATTTCATGAAACATTAGAAGTGGTCCCATCAATTATATACTTTTCATAGTGTCATACATGAGTAGCTTTTTTAAATGTTAAGATACTACTGAGATAGTACAGTGCAGACCAATATGTCTATAAAGAATTGCTAACTCATTAAGGCTCAATGCCTCAGTTTTGCATCATAAGGCAGTGAACTTGTCATCACATTTCAGGAGGACCTAACTATGAGGTATTAGAGTAATAAATGATAGGTGCAACCTCTTGAAGGCATTCAAGACAATGAAAAAAAAAGACCAACTAAAAGTCAAAAAAGTGAATATGAAACCACATTTGTATAAAAGGCAAAATTTTCTTGGTCCCAGAATTAGAGACTCTCTCCAAAATTTAGACTTACTCTTATTAGATCTAAATTAACACAATGGGGTAAGTTTGAGATGTAGGAAAATAGGGCCTGGAGGTAAAAATCAAGGGTCCAATAAACAAAAACCAAAGAATTTTTTCGTACTCATCTGCTCATGTGTGGCAAAACAGCCAATTCACTTCAATATTATGAACAGTCTGACACTTGAATTTTGACTGTTTAAATAATCTGTTTGAATTACAGAAAGAAATATGCATAATTAATTGATTTGCTTATTAATATTTTTTACCTAGCATTGAAAACTTGTCCACATCAAATCTTGCAATTCCAATTGCAGGGTCTGAGTTGTTTTCAAAACGGTCAATCTGAACTTCCCAGTAGTGAATGCCCTTGGAAAAACCAACACCACCTAGGATAACCCTATGGTCAAAGTTATTGCAGGTGGCTGTCAGGTTGTTGTTGGTGAAGATGATGTCAGGGGGTGCTGAGAGTGGATCAAATGTAAACCAGGCAACTGGAAAAGAATGAAACACAAATAATACAATTATCTGACATTATTATTATGAATACAATTTTCAGAGATTTCATAGGTCAGGCTATATTTGCCAAAATATTACACTAGTGAAAACTGTAATTGAGAGTATAGCAAATTACCTCACTTCAAATATGGAAACTGAAGATGTGCAAGCATATGGCCATCCTACCTACTGGCCCATCTATAACATCTTATCAGAAAACCTCATTTCAATGCTTTTTATTTCTTCTTTGCTTCTTCAATACAGAACACTCCCCACAATGATTCTCATCTTTGAATTGTTATGAAAAAACATTAAATCAAACCAATTAATTGTTATGAATAAGCATTATTAAATGAAACTGAGTTAGTTATCAGAAAGTACACTAAATAACAATTGCAACAATGATTTTTTTTACTCAAAACTAGATTCAAGAAGATTTATATGTAGCTTTGTCAATCCATGCACTTCAACTACTGGTCATTACAAGAACTAAACTTGATGCACTTAACTACTGGTCAATACAGGACCTAAACTTTATTTACTTTTACTGGTCATTTAATGACCTCCACTTGATGCACTTCAACTACTGGTCATTACAAGAACTAAACTTGATGCACTTAACTACTGGTCAATACAGGACCTAAACTTTATTTACTTTTACTGGTCATTTAATGACCTCCACTTGATGCACTTCAACTACTGGTCATTTCAGGACATAAATATGATGCAATTAATGCTTATCTTGATTATTGCAAAAGAATGTTCCAGTGACGATAATATGCCAGTTTGTGAGTGCTATGCTGCAGCAGAAGGTCATGTGATAAAAGACAGTAGTCATGTGATGTAAGACTGAGATATTGGTGTGTGAAAACATGTGCCCCACCACTGTTGAAATAGTGTACAAAAAAAACATTCTTCACTTATTATTTATCCTACCACTAGATCAAACAGTCCATAGGCACTGATCAAACAACGTAACTGTAACCATTTTACAATTACAGACTTCCCCCATAATTATGGTACCTGGTGATTTACTCTGACAAGTGATTTCAAATTAGTGTCATTGTTTTTATCCATCAAAGATTTACCAAATTTGTCTGACTTAAAACTAACCCATACAAGATATGAATGACTGCTAGTTCTAGACATCTTGACGACATGGAATTATCACATGATCACCAAGTTCACCCCTCTAGTATGTGCCATTCTTTTCAATCAATAATACAGCACTGTGCTGATACTGATTGGAAGACTGAAAAGTCAACAGATCTCTTACAACACAATGCCAATATAGGATAGAGGACAGTTATAGGTTTTCTGCTGTATGAATCCATATACTCAATAACTTATTATAAGATTTTAATTGATTTTGTGCTTAAATCAGCCATGAAATGACCCTAAATTTATCAATGTGATGCCCTTGCACTTTCCCATATATCACTTTTTAACTTGTCCATGCAATGCATGCATAAATTACCATCGAATTAAACATTTTACATTAAATTTCAATGTTTCAGACTTTTCTGAAATATTAGAACAGATCCTATGTGGCTTTTATGGAACTTTTGGATTTCACAAGGGACATGCAGATCTTTTATTCCAAGAATTTTAACTGAAGCTACTTTGAGAAATCTTAAAATTCATTGCTTTAGATATGATAGTACCATCTATAACTTCTTACAGGTTTAGTGAAACTGCAACAACAAACATCCCAATATGCAAAGGCATAGTCCAACTGCAGATCTGGGTCTATGTTGCTTATTAACAGTTCATAATAAACTGCACAGACCCAGATCTGCTGGAACATCATGCAATGGCAGATCTGGGTCTGTGCAGTTTGCAATTGGACTCGGCTTATCTCTTAAAGTAACTTATTCCAAAAATCAAATCTATTCATTTATTGGGCTGTTTTTGTATACACGTATATGCCATTCTTTGCTTTTCTAACTATATACACATTCTTACTTTATCTTTTCTATTCATCTACATATCTGTCTACATGTATTTAGATACTTGCATATCTTTTTAGGTAACTTTAATTACATGGATTGACAAATGGTTTTAGGATGAAAACAAAACTTAAAAGAAAACAAAAGGTTTTTTCATTATTTTTTTTTAAAAAATGTTTTTTTTAAAAACATCCCATATTTTACGTAATGTTTTAATTTTATCGACTGTATTCATTCATATTTTGAGAACAGATCAAATCTCAAAAGGGCAAGTTCAATTTTCCATCCTGCATGCCCTGTGCAAGGAATCATGTTATAAAATATGTGAAGTTTTGAACATATATACAACTGATATATATATATATATATATATATATATATATATATATATATATATATATATATATATATATATATATATATATCCTGTCAGGCATTTTAAATGATTTCAGAGTGGTGCATTTTGGGAATTTTGCATCATAGAAATGTTTCAATGCTTGTTAGACTGAAGACACATCCCTGCATAAATTCGAATGGTCAATGTGTTTAAAGAAGAGTCATTATGGCAAGTTTATCTTTATTAAGGTTTGTATGGTACCAAAAATTGAGACAAATTTTAATTTCTGCTTGGGATGAGAGAATATCTGTCCCAATAAATCCAGTTTGTAAAATATCATCTCTAACTTCATCACATTTGCTCTAGAATTATGCCCCTTCCTAGAAATATGCAAATCCCAAAAGAGAAATCAATGCATCACACTTTAGTCAATTTTCTAATTTTCTTTGTAAATTAATGTCAGTAGCTCATAACTGTGATGGAGGGACCCCGAGTGGCCGGCCGAGTGGTCTAAACGATGTCCATTACAGATCACTGCCATCTCATCTCTGTCGGCATGAGTTCGAGTCCAGATTCAGCTAACGTGGGTAAGTGAGAAAGCCTGCCAGTAGCTTCTCGTGGGTCGGTGGTTCTTCCCGGGGGTTTTCAGGGTTCTTCCTCAACCATTAATACTGGCCACCATATATAGCCTATCTTGTGCTGACAAATGGCATTAAACCCTATAACAACAACATAACTGTGATGGTCTTTTTCAATTATGTAAGTCCCACTTCTACAGCTGTACCCCTGCATCGAATGGATGTTTAACTGCTGGTACAGAATTCTAAGCTGAAAGTCTTCCGAAAAATTCTAAACATTAAAAGAGCAGTGTCCAGCTGATAAAACTGACATGAGGAAAACTGGGAACAGCTTAAAACCCACCTCACCCAAAATCTTACAATGATATCTCTGAGTGAAATAAAAAAGAATCACAACCACAGTGACTGATAATGTATTACATGCAATGCCATAGCAGATTTGGGTATTTTCCTCCTGTTTATTATTTTACATGAAAATCCTCATTTCTTTTCTGAGAATACTCAATACATGGTAAGAAATCTAAGCTACTTGTGGCAATGGCAGCAATGTGGCCCAAGGGTAAATGTATTTTTAGGTAACAATTAAAAGGTGATGTAGGACATCAGGATTTCTTTTGGCTTTTAGTTTTGTCCAATGGTTATGTGGTTATTAGAAAGACTTCTTTTCAGAAAATATGAGTTTCACACAACTCTGAGATAGACAAATTATACCAAAGTCACCCACAAGACTGTATTGACAAATCAATACAAAGTACATGTCTTGTGAAATGAGCATGATGCAACAATTCCACACACTGCAAAAAAAGCATGATTTTGAAAAATCCACAAAACTGAATTATTGGAGTTAATGAGAACACTTGAAATTTTCAATCCTGGGATCAAAGTGATCTGAATATTCCATGAAAAGACACACATGGCAAACTGGGATAAAAAATTTGATGCAAGTTATCACACATGGGAATTATCATTATCATTTTGTAAACTCTATATATTACTGAGGTAAAGGAAAACAATGCCATTCCATACAAGGGTTACAAAATCCACACTTGGAATTACAGAAGCAAAGTGTAATAATGTTTTTTAAAATTCCATATAAAGGTACAGTTTACAAATCCCATGCTAAGACAACTAACAAGCTTTAAGTCCAAAAAGACAGTTTTAAATAAATGTTGATCTGATTTTGGCATGGTAGTCAAAATGTCACAAATTTTGCATATCTATAATGTAGTAAACATGTATTTACAGTGAAATTCATTAGATCAGCCCATCTGTAGACTGGTTTTCATTGCAGACTTGCCCATTATTTTAATCCCAATTGAATCAATCTAGTACAGTATTGATCAAATCTCCTGAAACTGGCCACCTCCATAAACTGGTGTCGACTTGAGGTCCCAACAGTGTTTATTTTAAAAGGGTTTTACTGAATTTAGGAATACTCAGCAAATAGCTTTCAATGAAATTTTTATGGTTTTTTTAAAGAGATTTTCCAATTTTCTTTATTTTCTCTTTCTAGTTTTTTAAACTGCACTTGCAAAACAAATTTTACAAATACGTAATATTTCTGGAATATATACATAACTTTTCTTCATATTTAGAGAATTTCCCCCCAATATAAGCAAATGGACATCTGGCCCATAATCCATAAATGTTCCTGGCCAACATGATGTATTTTATAGGCAAAGTTAAGTCAAATAACAACCAAATCTTATGCTTCCTCCAAAATGTACTCCTAAGTACCAAAAAGTCCATTTCACTTTCATCTAAAATATTTGAGAGCATAACAATTACAAAAAAACTGGATAACTTTCAAAATGTACTTCTTTCTTCACTTTTTGGTGTCAAATTTCAGTCTGAATTTCCCTTTTTATCAGGGTAGTAGCCATGCATGCTAGTAAAGCATATAGAACAACAAGGATTCAAACAGATGAACATCATAAATTGGGGGACCCAGCAACTTATGAAATTCCATGCAATCTGATTTCATGCAAAACAAATGTGAAAAAAATAATTGGGGGTGGGGTTGAAAAAATAAACAATAATAACATGATTGTTACTACAACAAAGCAATTAATGAAAAATAAATACACAGGGATGTCTACAATTATAGAAGCAATTGCATTCTATGAGGCTTGACTTGGTAGTGTGACAGAGTTTGCCATTCTAGAAAAGAAAAGACTTCCCTACCTCGCCTTCGGCTAAGTAAAGAACTGTTTTTCCTTTTCTGAAGAGGGAAACTCCATCCCATTGTCAAGCCATGAGGGATCGTCACCATGTCATGATCATCACAATCATCATCATCAAACTTGTCTGAAACTAGAGCAATCACACCTATTTAAAATGATCATTAAAAATCAATCTGAATATTCAACATTTTTATCAGACTTTCTTAACACTAATCTCTGAGAAGAAATATAGTAACATTTTAATCTGTTGAGAGAAAAATTAAAACACAGCAATTTCAAAGTGGGAGGTAATCAAACTGTTATTTTGAAGGAAACATGACATATCTCATATAAAACATGAACCCAAATGTATCTTAATGGCTCTGTGTGAAATAAATTTTTTGTAATTATGCTAAAGAGGATATAGGACCAACATGAAAAATTCTAAGTCACATTAGGCTGTAACTCTGTTTAAAAAAGAGGCAATACTTTTGAATATCTAATTTGGTCATCAAAACATGATCTTCATATAGTGTGAAAAATTTAATATTTGTAAAATAAATAGTTTTCATACAATTGCCCTGAATGGTCTTGAGACAGACCTAACTGCAGACATGGGGAAAACAATATACAACTTTCTGCAATCAAAGGTGGCATGACAAATGCTGAAATGCACCATACTGTTCCCTGCATATTGATATATCAAGAATGAGTTTCCAAAAAATGTAAACAAAAAATTTTTTTTTTACATAAAGTGTCTACAAATATAAAAATTTTGGCCATGTTTGGATTTTAGAGATAATTATGACAGATTTTACTCTTGGAGACTGTAGCACATGTCAGAATAAAACTAAAAGGGTGCAAGTAAATCACCCCTAAAATCATTAAATCCTGATCCAGCAAGTTCTGATACATTATTCATTAAGAGTAATTTATATTCTCTTTTACTGCGAACAATTGAATTACACTGGACAGAATCAAATTTGTAGGATTTGTATAAGAACACCATATCATAACAGAACATGTGTTGGAAAATCTCATAAGCCATACAAATAAATTCCTGAAGAAGGCTTAAGTTTTTCTTATCAATGAACAGAATTGCACTGTCAAAACTGTATTGAGTTTTTAAAGGAACCTGCCCAGGTGAACATTTTTGGACAGGACTTGCATGATGATAATCTCCAACATCCTGTCAACATAATAACAGGATTACTTATTAAAATTCTCATCTTGATAATTTGATCTTTTTATTTCCCTCTTGGTACTTTTGTGTGTGTGAATTTGTATACCATGGTTTCTGTAGCTAAAGATAGAAATTACCTCATGAACCGGTGGTCTAATTGTATGGTTTTCTCATAGCAATTCTAGAGTGTGTTACTAGATTAAATTCTGAATGTTGCAATGTATCAAGGTTTTCTACTTGATTAAATTCTGAATGTTGCAATGTACCAAGGTTTTCTACTTTTTCCTACATTCATCTTTATTTGAAAGTAATATAATTATCTAGGTCAATCTTTTGCTAGGTTTTAATGACAAATATCAAATGATAGTGAGTCCCACAATAATTTAGCTGATTTTACGACAAATCATATGTATTCACAAGTCAATTCCAGCTGCAAATTGCACAAACCCAGATCAACCATCACATAACACAAGGTAGATCTGGGTTTATGCAGTTTATTAAAAGTAATAAGTAAAACA
This sequence comes from Potamilus streckersoni, assembly GCA_016746295.1. Taxonomy (NCBI): domain Eukaryota; kingdom Metazoa; phylum Mollusca; class Bivalvia; order Unionida; family Unionidae; genus Potamilus; species Potamilus streckersoni. Next base: position 600,824 of record JAEAOA010002219.1, on the reverse strand, counting down.
AACAACAGACTAAGACTTTTATATGTCATCAGACAATGGTAAATGTTGTTTGGACTTAACTTATATGTGAACAAATGTTATTTATATTTTTCATGCAAAAACTACACAATTTGTTGAAGCTTTATGTATTAAATTCAGTGAACAATGATGCCCATGGGATATATACACTTTCAGAGTAAAAACAAACAAAATGATTCCTAGTGCCAATTTTAAAAAACCGCCACAAAAATATTCAAATATTTATATTTGCTCTTGACACCTACAAAAACATCTTTCACTAATTCACACTCTTCATTAGACATAAATTGGGAAGTTCAAATTTTTATTTCAGGTAATTCTGATGAATTCTTCCTGGTAAATTTCACACCCATTTAAACATACCCCAAGGCAAAATGGGATCATTATTAATGCTTGAAATGAATTTCAATATCAACAAATTATTCAAATGTTTGAGGGGCAAAAAGTTTCTAACAAATTATCTTGGCTAATTTCAATATCACTAAATTATTTAAATGTCTGAGGGGCAAAAAGTGTCCAACAAATTATCTTTGTGTTCATGCTTATTGGCTAATCTTGTTAAATACAGAAATGATGGAAGTAACTTTATGAATAAAAAACAAAACAAATTTCTTACAGTATTGGGTTGAATGCTCTTGGCACTTTTGTACTACTGAATGTAATTTTCAATTTGGTTATTTTCAACTTAAATCCATGACTTTCAATTCAGGAATCTTTCTTAACGAAACCAAAGATCTTGTGGAGGCATCTGTTAGTCCTCAAGGTTAGAAATTTGCATTTCAATAAGAGAACAATATAACATATATTATACTAACTTTTAATTCCAGTCAAACTGCAAACAGCAAAGAACCAGATCTGCAATAGCATAATGTGCCTGTAGATTAGGAGCTATGCTGTTTGTTCTACTGATCTCTCCTAAATGAACAGATCCAGATCTACAGGTGCATTATGTGCAGGTGTATCTGGGTCTGTGTAGTTTGCAGTCGGACTCATGTTATAAGCGAGTATATACAGTATTTAGTTCTCAGCTTCTTCATCACAACATGTGCAGCTAGAATAAATCTGACCAAGCCTTTGTAGTAAGCATTTCAGTTGCATCATTTGAAAACCAGAAATTATTAGCTGATAAAACCAGGAAGAAATTGATTATGTATTCTTGTGTGGTGTGACAATATTTCTAAGTAATTATTAGAACTGAGTTTCGTATTTCACAAGATACATGAAGACTCACAAAAAAGTGATTACATACTATGCATGAAAGTCCTTCACCTTCCCAGTGATCATCCATTCAATGTATATACTTGCTGATAAGTCAGATCCCACAATAAACTGTACACTCAGATGTGCAATAATATAATGCACCTACAGTTCTGTTCTTGGTCTATGCAGTTTGTTAGGAGTAATAAGTAGAATAAACATCAGAGACCCTGATCTGTTTTTTCAGTTTGACTTCCTTTATAAGTATATATGGTCATTAAATAAAGAAACAACCTCATATGTTCGTGAATAATGAACACTATATTGTAAAAAAGGTAGACCCAGTTCTTCTACAGTATAATGCACCAGTGGATCAGGACCATTTGAATATACTCCTGTACAAGTTAGAGCCAATTGCAATGAGCTGTCAGATAGATTTATGAACTTTGTAAGAACTAAACATCTGAACAAACAGCATAGACCCTGATCTGCCAGTAGATACTCAATATGAGATCAGGACCTTTGTTATCTGCAGTTGTATCCAGTTCATATACAAGTATGGATGATGCCATTGTTTGTCTGATTTCAAAGAAAGAGAATAGACCAATATCTGCTGGTCCATCATGTAACAAGATTCATGTCTATAATGTTCACCAAGTAGAACATGTTAATACAAGTAAATATGGCACAAGTAAATATGGCATTTCATTGATATCTGAAAAGATCACATGGTAATTAAGGCAAACAGCAACTTCTGTGATGCAACTTTTGTGAAACTTCTGTGATGTGAACAAGCAAAAGAGTACAGAGATTCATTCTCTCTGTCTAGGCAGGTCCTTTTCAAACAAAGCTTAAAAAAAACTGCTGCTCTTTTCATATGCATTAACCTAATTTCTGGGGTTTTATTTTGAATGACTAAACTGAGAAGGACTGGAGTTTGATTCAAGTAATCTCATTTTCTATCTTTCTCAATCAGCATGAATGCAAGTTACAAAAGTCTTTTTGAGACCTTGCCTCAATCAGTGGTACACTGCCAAAAGTAACAGTAACTGGTCATGATGTACATGGTGAATCATTCATTGTCCCTCGCTACATATCAGTATGCAGAACTGTAGTGAACTGTGAAACATGGCAACATTACTGAGTGAATCTTTTTGCAGTATTAAAATTAACAAGTAGCATGGACATATAGATATGGCTATGCCCACAATAAATCACTAGCCTTCCATGGTTTAATCTCTGATTTGGGGGCATGATTCATTTGTAATTAGAATCCATTTAGATAATGGTCAGACAGATGGAAATGCCAGGTGAACTAAAAGGTTAAGTAGAGGAAAAATGACACAGTGGAGACATGCCAGAGACAATTTTGGGCCATTTGAAATAAGTGTCAAAAAATGCAATTTTCCAGTGATAGCTATTACCAAAGTGCAAAGATATGAGTCATTACTAAAACTTGAATAGGCATGGTTCTCAGATAAAGTTAATCCTGATTGGCTAAGCTAAATGGAGTTGGAGAGGGGGAGTCCTGATGAAATTCTATGTTTTAAGCAATTTCCCTCATAAAATTAGTATAAATTTCTGTGGAAAGCCAAGAAATGGACTCCAAAATTAGTAGGAAGTACCTTTTTACTAAAACTATTCCAGGGATGGGTGTCAGAAACTTGTGGAAAATGGAACTTAAAGAAAAAAAAACAGTTTTTGCTGCATAGGAAAAGTGAGTCTTGGAAAGCACTCAATCACATACAATTTATTCAAATAAGTTTGTTCTTAATTGTTGGAATTGGTTTGTTTTAATTCATACAACAATTTTCCATGAGTTTTGGTTTTCACTGTTTGCATTCATTTGTCTTGAATGTTAAATGTTGTTGTTGTTGTTGTTGTTGTAAGGTTTACCACCATTTTTCAGCACAAGATAGGCTATACATGGCGGCCAGTAGTAATGGTTGAGGAAGAATCTTGGAAAACCCTGGGAAGACGGGAAGAACCACCGGCCCACGAGAAGCTACTGGCAGGCTTTCTCACTTACACTCGATAGCCGAGTCTGGACTAGAACACATGCAGACAAAGGTGAGATGGCAGTGATCCAGGCTAACATTTTTATTTTAATAAAAAAAAATATTTATCTAGAGTTGAGGTATTTTAAATTTAAGTAACATGATTCTACAGTTTTGGAATTTTATTTAAATAATTATTATTTATAGCTTTAGTACTTAATTTTTCAAGGATGCAATCACTTTTCACAAACATAAATAAGGTCTATTATCCTTTGCCTTCAAGAAAAAATGTTAATACAATTTATTTTTTTAAAAATATGTTGCTTTATCACTGTTTTTGTTTTCTCTTCCAATTTCTGATATTTTTAAAATTTCAAATCCACTGAGCATCTTCAGAGAGCCTTAACAGATTGTGAAACATTGGCTGTCAACATCACACTTACAAGGCACCCTATTTCCTGCAAATTAGAGCATAATTATGTGATACAAGCATGGCTGTTCATTTAAGATTTCTTTTAATTATTTGATGATTCAACACTCTAAATCCTCTTAGCTATAATCAAAATATACTTTTCATGTTCAGACATTCTGATTGTAAATCTCCAAACAGGGAGTGTTTTGTTTTCGAATTGCAAGGTTTTTTTTAGATAACCTGAGAGTTATTTTCAGAATTTTAGCCTCCAGAGTTGCAGCAATGCCAAATTATCTCATTAATATTCCTTGCATATTGGTATTAATGGATCCATCCAAGTATAGTTGTTATATAAACCCATATAGCAAGTTTGATCAAAAGTGGATCAGAAAATGGCTTTCAGAGGGGGGAGTAACAAACTGCCAATTAGATGTAATATCACCTCATTATATGCATGCATCTTTCTTGTGATTAAAGTTTTCTGAAATCTTAATGATGCAAGCATATATTTCAAGTTCAATCAAAATCTGATGAAAAGGATGGCCTCCAGAATTATATACAAGCTCAACCAATCAGATTCAAGATCACCTATTAATATTCATAGATCTTATTCATTATCAAAACTGTGAGAATTCACTAAGATGAGCATACATTCTATGTCTGATCAAAATGAGATCAGAAATATAGCTCTAAAGTGGTAAAACAGTTAGCCAGTCCAAAGGAAAATCATGGCATGGATCTTGTCCATTACTGAACTTGTCCAAGATCTGATGATAAAAACCCACATTCCAAGTCTGATTGGATTAGAAATATTGGCTTCAATGTGTTAGCAAGCAACTGCTGTCTGACAGACACACAATATACTATAGACACTAGCCTATACTATAAGCTCTCTTGGCTTTAAGGCCATATAACTAAAACCTCTGCTACAGACAACAATAATCTTGGTGAGAAGTCTGTCAGTATTACAAATGAAGGTCTTGAATCTGATCTGATTCAAACATACAAGAATATTAGACTTCAATATTAAAAAAATAACAAAATCACATTCCTCATCCTCCTTTTGCAAAACTCTTGGAAATATTCCTTTCATGCAAAACAATCATTCAACAAAGAATTCAATATAGCTATAAAAATATGTCTCAGTCCTCTCAGAAATAAATCAAAAAGAGCAACAACAACAAAAGATTGCAGTAGCTTGCTAAGTACAAAAATTTATAAGTTTTTGGAATCTGAAACTACACATTGAATGACCTTTTGCTCTTATTGGAGGATAGAATTTATCATCTATTACTGACCTATATTGGAACTAACCCAAGATTACACCAGTACTTTTCTGGATCTTCAAGGATACAGGATTACATTTATCAATGACCTATAACAAAACTAGCCTCAGATTAATCCAGTACCAGTCTGGGGCCTAAAAGGACACAGGATCACATTTATCACTGATCTATATCAAAACCAGACTCAGATTACTCCAGTATCAGTCTGGACCTTAAAGGCATCTTGTTCAGCATGCCATGACCAAATACCCCAAGAGCTTAAAATTCATTTGTAACAACAAAAGATTAAAGTCCTCAGCACCTTTTCATGGCCTAGATTCCACACCATAGGCATATATTTATAAACTGAACCAAACTATTAATGGCATACCTACTAGTCTGAATTCAGAAATGGCCCTATCAAGCCACAATGACTGTTTCTATCTTTGCTAGCAAAGGTTCCGATATCTATATCTATACTTTGGTAGATAGAGCAGATATATTGGTGCTTTGTTTTAGCAACATCTATTGGATTTCATAAGTTCTTTCCCTTTGTAATGCCAATAACCAATAGCATAGTGCATCATACATTGGCTGAAAATGGTGGGAGAAATTGACCTAAAAAGGACACTTTGTAAGTCAACATCAAAAGTTTGACGACTATGTACCAGAAATGCCATTACAGGTGTATTTGAGTGAAAGGTATTTGTGCAAACACCGACCAGCACTGGAAAATTGCTTATCAGTCCATTCAATCTCCTTGTCTCAAAGTAGAAACAGTGTCCAAATTTGAACAACTTAATATTAATTGGAATATGTGGCTTGCCACATCAAATGAAATTCCTAGGCCTGAATCACAATAATATCTGCTTGAAATGTCAAGGTGTACATAGGGTTATCACATTGGAATCTTGTCTAGTGAAGCTGAGACTTTTTCATTGCAACTAGTGAGACTTATGTGCTAGACAAAAATTTTCTGAGCAAATGGAAAACCTGTTTTCTCTTAAGCTCCATTCTTCAATCACAACAGATTCATCCAAGGATGGGTTGGACGCATTATCAGTTAAAGGACATACATTTTGCCATGTTTATTCTTCTATCTTCTGTTCAGCTTCTGTATTGACAACAGCATGGCAGTACAATGTATCAGTTATTTACATGGGTCTCTGAGATTAACAATAAAAACAATCACCTTTTCCTAAGAGATGTTATAATAGTGCATGAAAACATAAAATAGCACATTCAATGATCAGAAAACACATTACAATTTTTGTCTAGTTAGATGAGAAATATAGAAATCGGTGGAAATAAATTAGGTAGAAATAAAGACAACTAAGCTGAATAAATTGAATGGGATCCACATAACCCACCTGTGTGGGTTGTGGTATAATGAAGGTCTTTATAATGAGAGACTACTGCATGATACCATTGATTCAGGCTATAACAGGTGACATTGGAAGTAAAGCAGACTTCAAAGTAAGTGTTACTGAAGTAACACCTCCATTCTACTCCAATACCAATCTCTTTGGTGATGGCCCAAATCCATGCATTTGATATATGGTTTACCTTCAAAACGAATTTTGACATTTTCATCTATGAACCATGTAGTCATTTATGAGCTGCATGTTTTGCTGGTTTAGGATCAGTTATTAAATAAAGCATTAAAAATTGGCCATGTGTCTGCAGCAGTAAATATTAGGTAAGCTCTCTATTGATTTCAGCCTAATGATCTGGAGAAGTGTGCTCCTTATTAGCTGCTCAGCTGGTTTTCTCTCTGACACAGATCTCCTTGCAGTTTCTTTTGTGCTTACATAGTCTCACAGGAATAAAAATGTCAAAGTTAGCAATTGAACTCTGCTTGGTTAATCTATTAGAAACATATTCATGTACACAAAGCAAACATAGAGCCCTTTAGGTTATTAAAACCCTCTCAAACCAAACCTCCAAACAAGCTCTAGCCCTTTCATGAAAATAAAGCATAAATTGTAGCTGTCTTGGGTGGGTGGCAACTGCACAGGGAATCAGCAGATACAGCAAACATACACAAACTTTTAGGTTCCATATTTTATGGAAGCTTGTCACTACATCAAAGTTTTAAATTTAAAACCTCTGTGATAACAACTGCTACCCATTATATATATATTGGACTTCAAAGGAGACATTGTCTTACACCCTAATATCATACATCTCTAGCTGACTTGATTGTTTCTGATACACAAATCTGTGTTTCCTATGTTAAACTAGACCTCTGGTATCTCAATAAGAAATCTAAGTACAAAATAAATGTCTCACATACACAAACTCATTGTAAACTAGAATTTCAAAAGAAAAGCTACTTTTAATAAAGTAAAATACTACAATAAAGGTAGGCATCATGGTTTATAAATCCAAAATAAGTGAGTTTTCTCCCCATGGTTTAACATAAATAAACTGACAGTTTCAGTGTTCAAAAGATAATCAAAAACATGAATCCAATTAATGTTCACCATGACAAAGGAATCCAAAGTTTTATACCCAAAAATGCACATTAATGTACTGAACTTCACTGTTAATTTCAGTAACTGCGTAAGCAACAAAAGATGTAATTTCATTCAAAGGTTGAATCTTCCATTCAAACAATATAAGTCTTACTTAAAGTAGATTGTGCTTTCATTTACAGTTTCTGGTGTTCATATGGCACACAGAAAAATTATTTATTTTAGGCAGATACATTTAGAACAGACTGCATTAAAATAGGATTTCAATCTGTTATGCATATCTTCCAGACTCATTATAGTGTATTCAGAAATACAAGGTTATATGAATATCAAAAGATGGAGAGAATGTCTAACATTATATGATACTTAATCTGTTATGTTTTCAGTCCTTCTTTAAATCTTGAACTAGTCCTTATTTTCCATATAAATGCTGCCATTTTATGTTTGTTAAATTTTCAAACTTTTTCCTTTAGGATTATGTTAACAAGAAATTCCTTGATAAAAAAGTATGATAAATTTTCCACTGGTTCCTGAATTGTTTTCAAACAGTTCTGTCACTTCTCTTATGCACATTTTTTCCATAATGTCATCAACACTCACTCTAGAAGTTTTGCTACTAATCCCCAGTCTTGTGTTGACTCTCAGATTGGTCCCACAAGAGTTCTGGCTGGTCTGATCCATGAAATGGGCCCTTCATGGATCCTAGTTCAATCCTCTTCTGGGGAGGGCTCTCTTACACATCCGGTGCAATCAATGGGTCACTGCAACCTCTTTATAGTTCTTCAGAGAAGTTTGCTCTCACAGCACAGTATCATAATATACTGTTCCCTTCATACAATGTTAGTAATTTGGTTATGGATTCCATTTAGCCACTCATTATACTACTGCTTTTCTTGATATGCAGGTGATTTGGTTATGGATTCCATTTAACCTATACCACTACCTTTCTTCAAATGCAGGTGATTTTGTTATGGTTCCATTTAGCCACTCTGTATATCACTGCCTTTCTTGTAATGCAGGTAATTTGGTTATGAATAACATTAGCCACTCTGTATATCACTGCCTTTCTTGTAATGCAGGTAATTTGGTTATAGTTCCATTTAGCCACTCTGTATATCAATGCCTTTCTTGTAATGCAGGTAGTTGGGTTATGGATAACATTTAGTCACTCAGTATATCACTGCCTTTCTTGTAATAATGGTAATTTGGCTTTGGATTCAATTTAGCTACTCAGTCAGTATACCACTACTTTTCTTGTAATGCTGATAATTTGGTTATGGATTTCATTTAACACCTCCATATACCACTACCTTTCTTCCAATGTTGGTACTTTGGTTATGAATTCCATTTAGCCCTTCCATATACCACTACCTTTCTTCCAATAAGGTGATTCAGTAATAGATTCCATTTAGCCACACTGTATATCAATACCTTTCTAGATATGCAGGTAATTTAATAATGGATCACCTTCAATTAGTTACTAGTTTTGTTCTACTATTGCTACTTAAATTTCCTTCATTTCATATTATTTATTGGCTGTTACAGCTAGCTATAATATGGCTTCAAAGCATTGTTTTGTATGCAATTTGGTCTAATAAGCAAGTAGGTGGTAATGGTCTAAAAATGCCAATTTTCACCATAGTTACAATATACTTGGGAACAAGTTTTACAGATTTCCAGAAGCAACAAAAATCTAATTTATTTAGTATTTAAATATAATTTTTTCCCATATTCTAATAATTATTATGAAAATTTTGAAATTATTAAAGGTTGGAAAATTAAAAACATGTTTTCCAAAACTACCAGCTCCTTTCCAAGAAACAAACTGAAAAGGACAATATTTCTTTGATGATTTTGATACATTTTTGTATGATTACTTTTGTGATATAAAACTTTTCTCATGGAAAGAAAGTCATTTAATCTAAAACAAATATAATAATTTTCAAAATATCCATATACATATACATGAACTTTTTTTACATATGTTATTACATGCAATTTACTTCTTCAATCCATATATTATTCCCTAGCATCATTCACGTGCAATATATATATATATATATATATATATATATATATATATATATATATATATATATATATATATATATATATGCAATAAACAATAAACTGCCAACAAACAGTGCACAAAACTTAAATATCTAACCAATCTGAGCACTTTGGTTTCATAGTCTTTTTCAATTTTTCAAAGGCAAAATATAAAACACAGACAAGACAAACAAATAAAACAGAAAAACCGTTGTGTTTACAATACTTTACATGGCTGTTTCTACAAGAATTAAACCTTTAAAGTGATTATGTTTCAACTAGTTTATTCGTTTTGGATGCTGAAAAATATTTTTTTATTGACCTAGAAATTGATGAGCCATAACAACATGTTATTTTATGTAAATTTATGTAAACACAAATTATATCTCAGATATTGTTATATTAGTAATTATAAACTATTAAGCAAATTTAGAGAATTTTTAAAAATAAAATTTGTTAGCTACCAAAGATGATTTTATCTGTCCATGGCAGTCTTTTTCTAGTCTTCTTGCATTAAACCACTTGGTTTCAATGTATTAAGAAGGCATATCCAGTGAGATTCCTTTTCTTTCCTGGTTTGAGAACGCCAGTTAGGGTTGTGAGCAACTGCAGTGTTATATCACTAAATGTGTGGTCAGGGGTGGAGAAGTGTTCTGTGATTCTGCTTCTGTACAGCTTCTTTGTCAACCAATCAGATCTATGCAGGTTGATACTTTTGTGTAGCTTTTCAGTTTCTTTGACTGAAGTCTACAGATCTTACACATGTGATGATATAAATTGCATTCTCTATTTTGTACATTTTATTTGGACCATTTACCTTTAGGTTTTCTCCAGTCACCATGCTAGAAAATGTCATGGTCTCTATCAGATGTTGACAGGTTTTGCACCTTTTATGGCCAAAAGGGACATATTGACTAGGGTGGTCTTGATTAGTGATTGTCCTTAGGTATTTGTCCTTACTAGGATGTCCTTGAGGTCTTCTGGTCTCCAGTAGGCTACTGCAGCTTAACTTTAGTGCATCAGATTCCACAATGGGCCAGTTTTTCAAAACTATTTTACCTACTTTGGGGTAGTCTAGATGGTAGGTCAGGAAAATAGTAGTTTTGCATTGTTTGTTGGCAGTTTATTGCATTTATCATATAATCAATCCCTGACACAGGTGATCTTTTGCTGGATCCAGTGCTGCACTTGAAAGGACTATTATTATCATAAAACAAAATAGATATCATTTTCCAATTCAATATCTATGAAATATCTATTAAATTAATGTACATTATCTGCTGTAATACTGGTATTATTGTATTTTTATTAGGTCATATCTTTTTCAGAGCTATAAGGGATTTAGCGGAGTTTTATGCATGGGAATTTACAGCAATTATCAGGATGGGCATCAGTCAAAAATCTCATTTCACCATAACACAGCATGTCATCTCCCAGAAGTATGTGCAGATAAGGCATGATCTTGTCAAGATCAAAAACACCAGGCATCAGAAATTTCCCATCTGACCAGCTTTGACAGAGATCCACATACTGATAAACAGCATGAGATGGGGTGGGGTGGGGTAGGGTAATGGCTATGTTATTAACAATAGAGGACATTCACTCTGTTATACACCATGATTACTCTTCATGCCAGAAGAAATGAAAATGTAGTAAACCGTATATGACAAAGCACTGTTCCAGGAGAGAACCACTAAACAGATTAACTTTTCTTATGAAAGAATCTGTTAGTAAATAACCATACAAAGAAATAGATGGTGGGATTTGGGGGATTTAATGCTATTTTTTAGCCCATGATAGGTCACACATGGTGGTATGTATGTTCAATAAAGAAACAGTCTGGGAAGAGGCCATGAAGAACCACTGACTCACAAGAAGCTACTGGAAAGCTTTCTCACATATTCACACTACTCATGCCAAAATTAAAAACAAACACTGGCCTGATGTCAGATGCAAATGATCAGTAAAGGTGAGTGCCTCAAACCATTTGGACACCTTGGGCAATATATAAACAGAGATAGATACAATGATGTAAGCAGCTGAAGAGAAATGCAACCAACATTAAATATTTTCTTAACCTGTCAATTAAAATTTATAGATTTTTTTTCAGTGGCATAGTTTTAATTAGCAATGGCAAATGACTTTGCATCTTGTGCCAATCCAAACAGAAGTCCCTCAATGGGACTAATGCTATAGTTGGCAAAGAGAATTTCCATGAATTCAACATAAGACCATTCCTTCCTTTCAACTATTAAGTGTTGAAACCACTCTTAAAAAAAAATACTAGAAGATTTTCAAATTAGCTGCTTTGCTATACATCATGGATGTCAGATTGAAACCATTTTCATTTACCACAAAGTGGATATTATTAGAAAGTCTTTTGGTGGAAATTCCATGTAATAATAATCATCTATTCTGGTTGTAGTTGTGACAACAGTATTTTTAAGAGTCATAATGGCAACCTTATTAGATGTACAACTGGTACCAATTTTATTTAAAACTGACTAGGGATAATGTGAAGTCTACTGGTGAAAACTCCCAAGCTGATACAACCATCCACTTGACCAGAATTAGAGATAAAAATATTTCAAAATATGACTTCCCATTAAGCAGTATCAATAACAAGATTTTCAAGATGGCTGCAATGGTGGCCATACTGGGCATGAGAATGAAACCATTTTTATTTAAGACCAACTGGACAACATAACAAGTATTCTGGTGAAAACTCCACATCAATATGTCTTTCTATTCAAGTTGAGTTTTTATAAGATTTTTAAGATAACTGCCAAGATGGCAATATTGGATATCAGATTGGCATCAATTTTATTAAGGACAAGTTTGGCATCATCAGAAGTTGTTTAGTGAAAGCCCTATGGTGATTTGACCATAATTCAAGAAGTGGGTATAACAAGATTTTCATTATGAATACCATGGTGGCCATTTTAGATATTACCATGCTGATATGACCATCCATTCAGGGTGAATAGGAATAACAAGATTCTAAGATGGCTGCCCTAATGGCTATATTGGTTGTTGGATTGACATTTTTACTTAGGAATCATATATATATATATATATATATATATATATATATATATATATATATATATATATATATATATATATATATATATATATATATATATACATACATACATACTTGCATGTAAGACAAGTCCAACTGTAAAATGAACATGCCCACAAAATGATCTGGGTATGTTAAATTTGCAGTTGGATTTGACTTGGAGGCATTCTTTGAAAGAAACTCAATTATCAACACTATTATTCCCACAATGGCGGATAAAAATAGGTTTTTTTCCTTGTAAATAAAAATCATTTAGACTTCCTAATTCATTAGTTTTTGTTATTTCACCAATCAATCTCATAATTATAAAGAAAGCACAAAGAAATGGATGAACAAATGGTGAATAATGCAAATAAGTGGATGAAGGAATCAAAGACTGAAAGAATGAAGAAATGAATGAACAAACAGTAAATGAGTTGACAAAAAAGAGACAATCAGGAGAAATATAAAATATATGAATCACATGCATATGAGAAGGACTTCTATAAAACTGTAAGATTACAAGGCCAAGGAGAAAACTTTATGCACAAAATGACATATCATGTACATTTTAATTTTCAAACAATTATCTTCTCAGACATTTTAATTTTAGTGAAACTTGGAAAAAATGCTTATAAAAACAAAAATAAATGGATGTTATTTTTTTACTGTTCTAGTCAGACACTGTATTAAAACAGTTATCTAAAGACTGTGGCCTTCAGTCATCACATAACCTTCAGGTTCAACATGTGTGATAAGTGGCTGATATCACCTAATTAGATGACTTGGTGACAATGGAACAAGTTGGTTTTAATTAGTTAATCTACCACAGCTGGTTTTCATCTTGTGTTCTATTTACAAACTAATATGACAAAGCAAGATACAGACATATTGGTTAAAAATGCCTTTGGGAAATCAAACTTGTTTTATTATTATATTTTTTGCCTAAAGTAGAAGTATTGCCATTTAAAATATAAAAGTATATTATGTGTCAATGTTCTTTACTAAAGAAATATGTGATGGTCCATGACCTAGTTTGAGTTGTCTCCTTAAGTGAAATCTCACAATAGCTGAAGAACACAGGGCATATACTAAGAAAATGTTAATGTCCTCTCTTACAGTATCCACTCACCAAGTATTAATAAGTGCGGAAAAGTATTCCTGGCCAATGTATTGTAAGATTCATTCAAGGTCAATCACAACTCCAAATTGTACAATCAGTTTACTCCTATCAATTGAAAATCTACCAGTGAATCTTGCAACCTCATTCTTTAAGAGAAAATTTAGTAAAAACAAAATATGAAAGATTACAAGGTCCATTTTTCAATCCAAATTTACAATTCATACATTTCACTAGGTGAAATTAATTTTATTTTGTAAAAAAAAGTGTTGTGCAAAAACTTTGCACTTCACAAGCAATCAAATATCAGTACTTTCTTTGCATTTCATTTATCTGAACATTTCCAGACATTCTGTCAGGGAAAGAAAAGAAAAAAATCCGAAACACCTGATCCATCTGGCAGCACAATGTGCTTGTGGAGGATGAATCATATTTAAGACAAGTAATATCCAAATGTATACAGTGTCAGTATCATTATTATTAATCAGCTATGTGGACAAAGCCTGCTGATGTTTTTACTGAGGAATAAGTGAATTCAAAAAATTGCAAAACAATGTAAATTACTGTAGACCTATAAGATCGACTTACACCTAGATCCACCATCTTCCCATAAAACTGAATGTAAAATTTAAATATAACTATTTGTACAAATACTGCTGGTGATCATGCCACTCTGAAACAAAACTATTTACTGTATTCTAAAATAACCTAATTTTCAACTCCAAATCTAAACCTGTATGACCAATCAGAAGGATGCATCTGCTGTTTAAGGTTAGTCTACTAAAATACTTACTTGCAATAGAGTTTTGCTGTGATCCAGCAAGACCTTAAACCTTACTGAGTAAGAATTCTAAATCTGGAGTAATGCACATTATTTAATATTTTGAATTTATATAAAAAAAAAGAGGTCCAAAGATACTGACTTAAGAAATAAATATATGACTATAATCAGGAATCTGAACAATATATAGAATTACATATTTCAGTATTTGTAGAATATATTGGCATAGGTACATATATATATATATATATATATATATATATATATATATATATATATATATATATATATAGGTAATATATTGGTAAGATACAATAATATTTTGGTGTAGATACCATAATATATTGGTGTCAATATACAATAATATTCATTCAAGGCATACATACATATTTAACAATTTTTATTTTGTTGTGGTGTCTTTAGACATCAAAGCTACATAAAAAAAGTCCTGGTCCTTATGGCTGCCCTTTTTAATGAATGACTGGTGAGAAAGAGTATTAAAGAGAGTCCAACAATTCATGAAATATTTAGGTGTGTAGACCTCTGTTTGTGTGTTTCTTTACAAATTTGGCTAGGTATACAACCTGTGATCAGTACTGGTGAACTCTGAAAACTTGAAAATCACTTTAAAAATTAATCCAGGCAAAATAGGTTCAATAGACTTGTACTGTGATCCAGCAGGACCTTAGACAAATCCTTGGCAATATCAATAAAGCATGCAGTCTCACTCTTGGGTAGTGTATATTATGTCCTTCTGAGAGAGTGACAGGTGTAATGTGTGAAGTTTGTTTGCATATACAATGTGCTTACAGGAGAGAGAAATTGTACATGATCTAAGCATACAGCTGACCAAAATGGCTACTCCCACTTGTTCCAAATGTCAGCCGAATTAGTCCAAAGTTATTGGCTTGCTTTTTAAAAATTACTTTTGAAGCCTGAGAAGTGAAAAAGACCAAGTGGAGCTAGCTGAGCTTTTTTTAAATAAAAAGGTGCACATCTAAAGGAAGCCCAATTGTATATTGTATAAAACAAATTATACCAATCAATCATACACCAAAATAAAAGAAAATAAAGGTTTTAAACAATACCTGAGATTTAAAAGATAGTTTTCAAATAGCCTCTAAGGAAAACCTGGGAATTTTTTTCTCTTTTTCTCTTTAAAAATCTAACCTTATGAAAAGTATGTTGTTCAGCTAATTATTCTTCAAATATTACAAAGAAACAGATTTCTATTTTTTTTACTCTTATACACACTTACAAAGAAGTCCTCTTATAATTATATTCTGTCTCTTTCAGATCACAAAATGCTTAAAAAAGGTTGTTTTTTTCAGTTCTGTGAGACCTGCAGTAACCTGAAAACCTATCAAACTGACAATTCAATTTGGTCTTTAGGGTTATCAACTTTGAGGGTTTCTCTGTAGCAGCTTTAACACCAAGCCAGTAACACAAACCTTATCCAACATTTTAACAAATTCAGAAGAGATGAATTCCTAAGTTAATTGTGATGACACTGCCAAGAGTGACTACAGATCTTCAATGCACTGCAAATGACAAAGTTTATGTGGGACATAAAATCTGGTGTAAATGTACCATATATACAGGCTTATAAGTTGAATCAAACTTCTAACAACAAAGATCCCAATCTGCCACAGCAAAATTCACTTGCAGCTAAGGGTCTATGTTATTTGTTCCACTGACTACCACTAACAAACAGACCCAGACCTTCCTGTACAGATCTGGTTGTTGTTGTTGTTGTTGAGCTTAACGCCATTTTTCAGCACACGATAGGCTATTCATGGTGGCCAATATTAATGGTGGAGAAAGAAACCCAGAAATCACTGGAAAGAACCACTGACCCACGAGAAGCTACTGGCAGTACAGATCTGGGTCCATGCATCTTCCAGTTGGATAAAACAGTATATATGGTAGTCGTGTAACAACAGTAATGCTCTATGTAACAGGATACATAAAGTTAGTTTAATGCTTTCTTTAAAAACATCATAAACTCTTATAAAATCCACATTTGCCTCAGTAACTCAGCAACATGCACATTTATAATGCATTAGGTATTTTCATTGTCCAATTAAGTTTCAACATTTTATATACTTCGGTTTACAAAACTAGCAAATGATGATTTAATAATGACTATACTGAACAGTATAATGGATACAATGCCTCTTCAGCTTACAGAAAAATGAATTGGAACTTTCACTTTAACCTTCTGTAGACATAATAAGTGAATAAAATATATACCAAAATTTTATTTAAATCAACCTCATTGTTTTAAAAACACTAGTGAGCTGACTCCTATCAAGGTTTTGTGTCTAAAGCCTGGGATACAAAAGTTTCCCTAGTACCTGGTAGTTGTGATATTACTAGATCAAATCCAGTTTGTTGCCAATGTACCTAATCAAATTTTCCACAGATTTTGCATTTACTAAAGTCAGTTGGTCACAAATAGTTTTGTTTTCCTTTAAATAATAAATCCTACTGTATTTTAATAAGATTGCCATTTCATTGATTTCATACACATATTCTAAGGAAACTGAATCCTTGCAAGGGGTTAAATTGAAGCAGAAATGAACTGTATTAAGTACAATTTGATTTGAAAGGCCTCTCAGACTCATTGATGACTGTTGAATAAGTTTGACTACCAGTATGTCTTGAGTTTTGTCTTCTTGTCTTGTGCATTAGTCTATACTGTTACAGCTCTGGCATACAATATGGAAATGTTAACTAAAATATATCAGGTTTGGTGTTTTAGGCCTCCATTTGCTGGTTTTGTGTTTACAGCATTAATTCAGCTAATCTTCCATTTTACATATAACTCCAATAAGTCTGACAGCTGACTGAATCATTCTGAGATGGTATTGAAACTTAACAATAAAAGTGAATAAGCATCAATGGGTTATACTTGATTTTACAAATAAACTCCACAATGACTTATATCAATGTGCTGAAAAATAGATGTATGCTACAATGGCGTATATCTTGAGTCTGGTTGCATAAATCTGGCAATATATAAAGCTGACCTGATGTGTATTGCTAAGTATTAACATTACACAATACTTTCTAAATATAATCAAATTCAACTAATCATTAAACATTTTGTTCCCATCCCTTTTCCTTAAAATTACCAGTGATTAATGGATAAATGCATCACTAAAAAGAATAAGGGAAAATCAATTCCCATAAATTTTGTGTCACTTCACTATAGAATGCTCCATTAAAACATGAATTCAGATATAATAGTTATGGTGTGGCTCCCGAAATTTCATATACATGTATTTTTCTCATACACAAAAAAATTCTTTCTTAAAAGTAAAAAAAAACACCAAAATACATTTATTATCATTTTAGGGAAGAGATCGCGTATGAATAATACAAGATGATTGTGGCATGGCTCCTGAAATTTTATATGCATTTTTCTCATACAAGAAAAAATAATGTTTTATTTTCAATGGTACCAAATGACAGCTTGCAGGAGCTTAAATTTACTTTCCTTCTGCGTGCAGTTTGAAAACTACTTAGTTGTATGGCAAAGGCTGTGTTGGTTATTACATTTTCTCCAGTTTATTATATAAATTACATGTTGGTATGCAGTTTTATAATGCTGAGAAAACACTTTTTTTGCATTGGAGCTACTATAATAGGCACTATGTATGTATGTATGTATGTATGTATGTATGTATGTATGTATGTATGTATGTATGTATGTATGTATGTATGTATGTATGTATGTATGTATGTATGTATGTATGTATGTATGTATGTATGTATGTATGTATGTATGTATGTATGTATGTATGTATGTATGTATGTATGTATGTATGTATGTATGTATGTATGTATGTATGTATGTATGTATGTATGTATGTATGTATGTATGTATGTATGTATGTATGTATGTATGTATGTATGTATGTATGTATGTATGTATGTATGTATGCATGCATGCATGCATGCATGCATGCATGCATGCATGCATGCATGCATGCATGCATGTATGTATGTATGTATGTATGTATGTATTTATGTATGTATGTACTACATATGGACATATGTTACATACATATGTAGAAAGAGACCACACAAAAGCCAAATTAGCTGTACTGGCTGGACATGACTGAGAAATAAGCTCATAGTACCATTAGCTAACTTCAATGACTGACATAAGTCTTAAGCTGACCATGTTTTCTGTTTTCATAAGTTGACGAAAATGTTTTCTGTTTTCATAAGTTGACCATAATGTTTTCTGTTTTTATAAGTTGACCAATATGTTTTCTATTTTCATAAGTTGACCATAATGTTTTCTATTTTCATAAGTTGATCAAAATGTTTTCTGTTTTCATAAGTTGATCATAATGTTTTCTATTTTCATAAGTTGATCAAAATGTTTTCTGTTTTCATAAGTTGATCATAATGTTTTCTATTTTCATAAGTTGACCAAAATGTTTTCTGTTTTCATAAGTTGACCATAATGTTTTGTTTTCATAAATTGACCATGATGTTTTCTGTTTTCATAAGTTAACCAGTAATGTTTTCTGTTTTCATAAGTTGACCATAATGTTTTCCATTTTTATAAGTTGACCATAATGTTTTTTATTTTCTTAAGCTGATCATGTTTCCTCATTTGTTTGAATAGGCCAAGGCTACAAATTACTAGAAAACTGAGGTGTGAAAGCTTATCTACAGGACTTGTCATAACTAAATAAATGAAGGATCATTTGGTATCCTTTAGCTAGAAATTATGATAACAAAGTTACTCATTATGATGTATGCTGTTTAACATGGTGCTGGTGTTTCAGGTGAAATCAGACCTTAAATATTTGTAACCTAGATCCTAATTTTAAAGAATAAAGCCACTAACAACAGCAACTAACTTTTTTTTATTGTCATTCTTTAATACAAATATGAGGACATTAGGAAATAAAATTTAAAGTCAGATTTGACTGGAAAGGTCATTCAGTTAAAAGTATTAATGATATAGGTAGTAAAACTTCTTGTTGTCAATAAATAAATAATTTTGAACGCAGGTGAGTGGAATAAATTACTCTTGTTGGGTGAAATTCTATAGAATAGTATTATGAAAGAAAATATCATTTTTATAAATAAACAGTTTGATAGAAAACATGCAAAGATTGAAAGGATAATACTATAATGGAATTGACAGCTAATTTGAAACTGAAAATAACACCATCTTTGCTTTTTTATTACTTAAAGAATTGATGTTTCTTATTTGTAATAACTTGATTTTATATTAAATTTCACAAAGATTTGTCCTTTATTAAAAATGCAGATAATTTATGATCCTTTATGTTTACTTTGGAATGTTTATATTTCACCTCTCTTTCAAATGCTAATATTATTAACTGTTAGTAAAAGATGAATTTTCTATACAAGACAGATTAATACATATAAAACTAGAATAATTCTCTTAATTTATTTCAATTTTTTTTCCATTGTCATATCTATACAAAAAAGTTTCTACAAAATGATTTGATGGACAATACTGTTACATTTGTCATCATCAACATAGACATCTACTATCCACTGAAAACTCAGCACTCTGACTGACATTATCAAATTTCCTACCTATTCAATTACATTTATCACTTTAAAGCAAAAAACATTCTGTGAATTTTGAAGTTTTTGTGTCATTTCGATGTTGCTACAAAACCAAAGTGTCATTACTAAATGACAAACTGTGCTGCATCCAATCCATGCAATACACTACTGGCATCCTGTTTCAGACTGCACAACTAACATATTTACCCTTACAACTCTAAACACAGAACTTAATCTGGATCCAAACCTTGATAAGACTCGTAAAATCCAGAACTAAATCATTTCTCTGTGCAAGATTAGGATTCCTTTAACTAGAGATTATGTGAATGAATCATTAATTTAAAATTCAGGCTGATTTTTACCTGTTATTTAAATCTAGTACCATTTTCGTCATTGCAACGTGCTTTGATTATTACACCTCTTTTATATACATCATTCTATACATTTGCAAATATTATATTTCGTCACTGTGAACATAAACAATTATGTGGGGAAACACGTACAAGCCTAGAAGCAGTGTAATAAACTGTGTGGACTATTTACTTGTACTGTTTTGTGTTAGAATAATCTAAGATTTTTGCAGTGAAAGCAATATTTCTTGGCACTAAATTAAATCTGAGACATATAGCAAATAAAATGACTAAGCTGTCCATCTATTGCAGTTTATTTGACCTTGATTCTCAACATATTACAACAGCTCATACAAATTATCTCCATACTCGTCATCATATAATTAACATTAAAGTCCAAATTTTTTAAAGATTGATCACACTGGAGATGGAACTATATCAATCTACTATCAAATTATTCTCTTTTTTGTCTCCACTATCGTTTATTATGCATTCAATCAATATTGTATCAAACATGGTTATTGTCTGCAATGGCTCCAGTGATCAAAAATAAAATATAGAATACTGCATATGAATAAAAGCGACCACTCCGGTGGCTTAATGGTAAGAGCATTTGCCTTGAATGCGGGAAGTTGTAGGTTTGATCCCTGGCTGAGTCATACCAAATATTACAAAAATGGTACTAACAGCTACCTCGTGCTCAGCACTACAAGGTTAGTGTTAAGACTGGTCAGCCTGGTGTCAGAATAATGTGACTGGGTGGGACATCATGCTACATGTCTGCAGCCTAATGCCCCAGTGCTAGACATCACTGTAAACTGCCACACTGCAGACATCATAGCGATATGACTGAAAACTGGTTAAAGCTACATTAAAAATCTAAATCACACACACACATATGAATAATGACCTGTAACATGATACAGTCTTGAGGATCAGAGTGGACAGTTTTTGCTTTGATCAGTATGCTTTGATCTGCCAGCATGTTAAAACACATAAGACCTGGATCTACAATGTTCACTCTTATATGCCCAAGCAATTACATCATTATTTTCTAACAGTCCTGATGACTTACATTCAGCAGTCTGTAGGCTTATGAGATCGCTGTATTCACTTTCTCCAGCATGGTTATGGGCCTTGATTCGAGCGTTGTAGATGCTATTAAAGTGAAGACCATCCACTGTGCAGATTGTTTCTCGTCCCATGTACACAACCTGAAAATAGTGGATAGTAAAAGGGATTATCATTTTGTTAATCATTATTCATTTTGTTAATGAATGCGGAATCAAAGATATAACACATTCCATGAGGAAAGATATGAAAAACATTATTGAAACCTTTGTTGTTTTGAAAATTGCAACACTTACAAATCTTGTGATGCTATCCCTTATTGTTTTAAATTCTCATCTACCATGTATACTCACTTGCAAGTGTTGACAATTAATTTTATTCCAATCTACCACATATACTCACTTATAAAGGCTGACCCTTATTATTAGTCTAATCTACCATGTATGCTTCCTTATAAGTGCTGACCCTTAACTTTATTCTAATCAACCATGTATACTCCCTTATAAGTAATCTACCAGGTATACTTGTTTATAAGTGCTACCTCTTATATTTATTCATGTACCACATACACACAGTTGTAAGTGCTGATCCTTATTTTTATTCTAATATTCCACATATACTCACTTATAAGTGCTGACCCTTTTTTAAAATTGTAATCTACTATGTGTACTTTCTTGTAAGTCCTGACCCTTATTTTTATTCTAATCTCTACCATTTATACTCACTTATACATTGGATTCAGTATTATATTGCCCGATTTTCTGTCACCTAATTTACTGACAAATCCGGGTCTATGCAATTTGTTAGGAGGAATCATTAGAATAATAAAGACCCTGATTTGCTGACACATCATGTGATGGCATATTAGGGTCTTTTATGAATGAGTATAGCTACCAGTCTCTATTGTTTTAGTAACAAATAAATTGCATCTATTTATTTACTCTAAGTACAGTTCTTCACTTATTTACAAATTTCTTTAAGGTTAACTTCAAGAGTTTTGCCAGAATGGTATTTTTGGTGGAAGAAATTATTGGTTTTTTTTAAAAATGTAACAGCCTATGGCGAGTTGGACAACATGCAAACTCATCTGCATTGTTCTCTCTCTCTCTCTCTCTCTCTCTCTCTCTCTCTCTCTCTCTCTCTCTCTCTCTCTCTCTCTCTCTCTCTCTCTCACACACACACACACAAACACACACATATTTTTCAGATTTTGGAAATTAGTGCTTTTTTGCATCACTAATATCTACATTCTCCCACCCCACCACACCCCATCCCACATACCAAGCAACCAACCCTGTCTTAACACTGAGTATCCAGAGAACCAGCACGGTCCATTGAAGTCTTCTAGCTTCTGGGAATGCTATAGGACACATGATAATGAAGAGCAACAATGGAACAAATTACTATATCATGGTCTGGTAGCTCATCAATAATTTATTACTGTAACAGATTCATTATACCAAGTCCACAGCCAACAAGTCACCACATTTACTCATTACTACAGATTAATGACTCTTGTCACTGATAGACTGGGTAACATTGGCTCCAAATTAGCTGTCCACTAACCACAACACTCCAGGACATTAATAACATTAACAAAAAAAAAAAATCATTGATTGGTGGATAAAAATGCAATCACAGGTGTATATGTTGTCTTCAAGTGTATTAGTACTTTATTCATGGTTATATATATATATATATATATATATATATATATATATATATATATATATATATATATATATATATATATATATATATATATACATACATACATACATACATACATACATACATACATACATACATACATACATACATACAATAAACTGACAACAGTGCAAAACTGGTATCTAACTACACTGGGCACTTTCGACTCTTAGTGAGTCTTTTTCAAAGGCATTTTTACTGACCTAGACATCTGTTGTTTTATGTAAATTTATGTAAGCACAAATTATATCCTGGATATTTGATTTTCATAGTAGTAGTCATAGGCTATTAAGCAAATTTTGAGATAGTCATAGGCTATTAAGCAAATTTTGAGAATTATTTAAACAAAAATGTGACGGTGGCAAAAATAATTTAATTTGTGCATGGCTATCTTTTTCTAATGTTTTTGGTTTAAACCACTTGATTTCAATGTTCTATTTTTAAGTATTCACAACAAGTTGAAATAAACTAGTTGAAACACAATAAATTTAAAGGTTGAATTCATGTAAAAACAGGCATATAAAGTTTTGCAAACACAATGGTTTTTGTGTTTCATTTGTTGTCTTGTCTATGTCTTGTATTTGCCTTTTAAAAAGACTCATTAAGACTTGAAAGAACTCAGACTAGCTAGCTAGATACTATTTTTGTGCTGTTTGTTGTTAGTTTATTGCATTTATCTTAATCAATCCCTGAGACATGTGATCCCTTGCTGGATCCAGTGCACTTGAAAGGACTGAAGGACTGTTATTCTCCATATAATTTGTATCTATCTATCTATCTATCTATCTATCTATCTATCTATCTATCTATCTATCTATCTATCTATCTATCTCTCTATCTATCTATCTACCTATCTACCTACCTATCTATCTATCTATCTATCTATGGTTATGAAATGAGTCCAAATGAAAACTGCACAGACCCAGATCTAACTTACATAATATGCCAACAGATCTGGTTCTGTATAATTTGTTAGGAGTAATCAGTAAAACAAGCAACATAGACCCTCATCTTATTATGTTATGGCAGATCAGGATCTGTGTTATTTAACTCTACTTAAAAATAGTAGGTCATAATATGGACAAAGACCGCATCAATTAACTACTGACTGGCTTAAGACAGTCCCACCAGCCTTTTTTAAAGTTTCTTGTTTGTCTTAAAGAGATATTTGTACATCAGGTCCCCTGAAGTAAAAAATCAACTCACCTGTCATCAGAAATGATTTTGATCATTTTCCACATGTCTGCTGAAGGAAGATTTATCATTTGACACAATTAAATTTTTTTTCACATTGTTTCAAAAAGACAAAGTCCCCTACCCAACCCACAAAGCCTCCTATTTAAAGTTAAAGCTTCCAGGACTGTTGCAGGGTGTCATATTAGTATTATTATTTTTGTTGTTGATGTGGTTAATGCCATTTTTTAGACAGGATAGGTGCTATACATGGCAGCCAGTAATAATGGTGGAGGAAGAAACCAGGAAATCACCGGAAAGAACCACCAACCCATGTTAAGCTACTGGCAAGCTTTCTCACATATCTCCAAATTCGAAGAATTTTATATTCCAACTCACAGAAAGAGGTGAGATGGCAGTGATCCATAACTGAGGGCACTTTAGACCACTCAGCCACCTCAGGATGTTACAAAACTACATGTAATAAAAAATTCAAGACTCAACTTCATTATTTTTTCAGTTTTTCAGACTTGGCACACCATGTCCAGTATCTACAAATCATATAAAAAGCTCATCAACTACTTCCTTGACAACATGTTCACTGTTTCTGACTCTCAACTTTCTGGAAATTTTTGTGGTCAGGATAACAAATATGTCAGACAAATTTTCTCAATGATTGCTAATTATGCTGGTGTCAGAGTCCAAATTAAGGAAATCTATCATCAATGCAACAAGTCAATTAACAAGTTGGTCTAGTACATATCTGACACAATATATTACCTAACCCAAGTTGGATATTCTGTCTTTATTAGCAATGAAAATCATGTTACATTTAGTTTTCAAAGAAATCAATTTGTTCTAATTTGGCAGGAAGGGGACGATAGAGACTTTACCTTATACGCCCTTTTAAAATATCTTTGACAGAGATAGTAACTATATTGTGTGGTAACCCTTAATGAGTTGTTTTCTATGTTAAACATCCCCAAACTCAATATCTGAGACTTTCAAACTCAATATCTAAGATCTATAGTTAGTGCCTGTTTTTCAGATGTTCTTGGAAGCTGCACTACAAATATCTGATGGAAAATTAAGTCATGCTTGATGTATTTTAACACATTTTCAATTTTCATGCTGCTGCCCAATGGACCCAGAGCCAACAATGAACAATAGATGTTCATTACTTCTGATTGATGACTTCTCAGGTGACTCAATTAAGTCCTTCCCAAGGTCTGACCATTAGATGTCCAGTGCCAGGTACAATGCCTGGTGGCCAAGACAATAGGACAATAGGATATCAAACAATCACAATTGATAGATAAGGCTGCATGCAACTGGATTCCAATCAAATTAATTGTATTTCATTAATTAGGACTCTACATGGATTGGTATTTCATGTATAATTTAAATATTACATCCAGACAGATAAGCTAATGTCAGGTTGTAAACAATAATATGGTCAGTGACATTGATATTTGCCACACCTTTTTCACATTCTTGTTGTTGCATTTTACCTTTCACGAAGTGAGAAAGCTTGCCAGTAGCTTCTCATAGGTCAGTGGTTCTTTTTGAAAGATCCCCCTCTTACTTTGCCATTTATACTGGCTGCCATATATAGCCTATCTTGTGATGAAAAACAGCCTTAAACCCTACAGCAACAACAACCATTCATAGATATTGCTGACAGGAAGTTAACAAGGTTAATAGATTTAAGGAGTTCCCTGTACCCTTAAGCTTACAAAATGAGGTTCTAGAGTTATTCTTAAGGATCCCTCTAGTGGAAAACCAGCAAGAAATGTTTCCTAGGTTGAGTCCCTGGGTCTCTTTAGGTCTTAAATCTGCATCTGGAATACAAACTCACTTTTTTTAAGTGAAAAGTTCTATTCCAGAAATAATATTTTAGGGTGGAAACTGTCCCTTCCATTTTGAGGGATTTAATGCAGAAATAAAGGTAGGACCTGAAAATACACTGTACAATTGGGTGATTTTTTTTTTGGCTTAATTTTTTAAATAGAAATTAATATAATCATGCAATTATTCATTTTAAAACAGACTCCTGTATTGATGTTTAAATGAAGTTTTGCATTTCTCTCTGAAGTTTATTTTGGCTCTGCCTTGGTCTTTAAATGAAGTTTATGCATCTTTTTCTCTTTCACAGACATACTGAAAATTGAGAGTAATGAAACTTGATGGATAAGCAGCTTGAAGATCATAACTTATCAGTGTCAACATAGTTCACAGTGACTGGATTGTCAAATTCCACTGTTTAATTCAGTTTTCAAACTTTTGCTCTATTTCTCAAATGGACAATCTTCAAAATTTGAAGATGGTTTCTCACTATGCCATATTGCAAATTTTTTTATTGGTGTGGGTATTATTTTCATGATTTATGAAAATTATACTTATGCTGGTACATAAATTTATACTATAGGAAAGAGGTCCCATTGATTCCACAGAAATATCATTGTTTGTTGGTTCTTAAATCGGAAGCAAACATGAAATCCAAAAAACTGGTATTCTGTAAAAACAAGTGCATTCATAGCATTGTGCTACCCATTTCTATGTATCAAATTATGTCACAGTGGCTAATGCTGTAACATATTGCTGTCTGAAAGTATGTGTAACCTACTGGATGGATTTCTCCTGTGTCACAGAAGTGGATCATAATTGAAATTCAGTTTTTGGATCAAGCAAGTCTGTAAGAGTAGTAACCTCTTTCCAATGAAGTCAACTGTAGTTATCTAAATCACAATCATCTGAAACATGTACAAATATAGACAAGCCATAATTACACCCAAGCACCCAATTACACCCAAAAATAATTACACCCAAACACCTAAGCCATAATTATCCAAACTATTCTCATGCAACTTATGCCCCAAGTCTGGATATAAAAGAATATGACCAATAATTAATAATTAAAGATATTCCAGTCTTCAAAATTGATTTGTTTGTTTGTTTGTTGTTGGGCTTAACGCCATTTTTCAGCACACGATAGGCTATTCATGGCGGCCAGTATTAATGGTGGAGGAAGAAACCAGGAAATCACCGGAAAGAACCACCGACCCACGAGAAGCTATTGGCAAGCTTTCTCACATATTCACATTCACCGAATCCTAGACTCGAACCCATCCAGACAGAGGTGAGAATTGAAAACCTCCTGCAATTTTGTTTTCTTGGTGCACTTTTAACACATTATTGACTACAGGATGTACATGAAATGGAAGCCAAGTACCTTATCCAACAACACAGTGGAAAGAGACCTATGAATGGTATTACATATAGATCAGATTCTAATTTATGGGATGTAATGCAGTGCAATTTTGTACAATCTTATTCTTTACTCATTTTAGCACTAAGCTAGAGAAATTAGTTGGAAGCAACCTGCATAAGACTATCATGAAACGTATAAGAAAAGCATGAAAAATATAAAATTAAAGAGTATCTCAGACTGGACCTTTAAGGAAGCATCTATTGATTATTAAGTAGCCATGGAGGTCATGGCCAGTGGTTCTCACAGTGCAGATGCCCCACCCCCACCCCGAGGCCAGTGAGAGAATTATTGATCCTAGGAAGTATCTCTCAAGCATAAAGTAACAAGCAAAATCTGTGAATCTTTGTTCTATGATTGCCAATGTAGGGTCATATAAAGGTTCACAATAAGGAAAGCCTTACTATGCCTTATAAATTGGAGCCATAAAGTTCTGGACAGACATAGAAAGCATCAAACCATCATTGCTCTATTTTCTGGACAGACATAGAAAGCATCAAACCATCATTGCTCTATTTTCTGGACAGACATAAAAAGCATCAAACCATCATTGCTCTATTTTCTGGACAGACATAGAAAGCATCAAACCATCATTGCTCTATTTTCTGGACACATATAGAAAGCATCAAACCATCATTGCTCTATTTTCTGGACAGACATAGAAAGCATCAAACCATCATTGCTCTATTTTCTGGACAGACATAGAAAGCATCAAACCATCATTGCTCTATTTTCTGGACACACATAGAAAGCATCAAACCATCATTACTCTATTTTATGGACACACATAGAAAGCATCAAACCATCATTGCTCTATTTTCTGGACAGATATAGAAAGAATCAAACCATCATTGCTCTATTTTCTGGACACACATAGAAAGCATCAAACCATCATTGCTCTGTTTTCTGGACACACATAGAAAGCATCAAACCATCATTGCTCTATTTTCTGGACAGATATAGAAAGAATCAAACCATCATTGCTCTATTTTCTGGACAGACATAGAAAGCATCAAACCATCATTGCTCTATTTTCTGGACAGACATAGAAAGCATCAAACCATTATTGCTCTTTTTTCTGGATAGACATAGAAAGCATCAAACCATCATTGCTCTATTTTCTGGACAGACATAGAAACCATCAAACCATCATTGCTCTATTTTCTGGACAGACATAGAAAGCATCAAACCATTATTGCTCTATTTTCTGGATAGACATAGAAAGCATCAAACCATCATTGCTCTATTTTCTGGACAGACATAGAAACCATCAAACCATCATTGCTCTATTTTCTGGACAGATATAGAAAGAATCAAACCATCATTGCTCTATTTTCTGGACACACATAGAAAGCATCAAACCATCATTGCTTTATTTTCTGGACACACATAGAAAGCATCAAACCATCATTGCTCTATTTTCTGGACAGACATAGAAAGCATCAAACCATTATTGCTCTTTTTTCTGGATAGACATAGAAAGCATCAAACCATCATTGCTCTATTTTCTAGACAGACACAGAAAGCATCAAACCATCATTGCTCTATCTTAATGAACATTAGAGGGATGTGTGTGTGATGGTTTATAGTGATGTCTATCACTGGGGCCTCATGCTGCAGACATGTAGCATCCTGTCCCACCCAGTCACATTATCCTTACACCAGGCCAACCAGTCCTAAAACTATCCTCTTAATGCTGAGCACCAAGCGAGGCAGTTGTTAGTACAATTTTTTAAAGTCTTTGGTATGACTTGGCCGGGGATTGAACCCACAACCTCTAGCATCCGAGGCATACACTCTAACCACTAGGCCACTGGAACAGTTACATTAGAGGCAAGGTGCAAAAATGGGGTAAAGAAAATTATCACCATTCTTAAGATATAATACAATTAGTGCAGTGAAAGAAGGGGGTCTCTAAGGCCTCCACAATGCAGTGACTGAGGAGGATGCATTTTGAAATTAACCTAGGGTCTCCTACCACTTTAATCCAACCTTGTGTATAAGTATGCAAAGTTTAAGCCCTTAATCTTAACAGTTTAAAATTGCAGTCCAGAAGGCAAAGCAGAATGGACAGACACTATCCCCCCCCTTCTTTCTTTTTAATTGGCAGGGGATAGAAAACTGTGTTTGTAGCACATACTATAACACCCATTCTTGGACCACCATTCTTCAGATATGTAATTCAGAAGGTAGCTGAGGTGACTCAAAGGTGTTGGCCTTGTCATTATAAGGATGTGTATTTGATTTCCACCAATGAATTAGTCCATAGTCCACATCATCTACCATACTGTGTCCTTGAGTAAGGCACTTCACTCTACTTGCCATAGCATGATATAACCTTAAATGTGTTGCTATGCCACAAAACACCAAAACCAAACCAAACCTTGTGATTCAGAGACTGCCTTAAGCTGTTACTTTTTCTGTCAATTGACTGCAGGTGTATGTGGTGAGACATAAGACAAAATTCTTGATTACAGATAATTGTTTTGCCAGACTCTCTCTGAAACAAGTCTATTTTCTGCCAAACATTGTCTGATGGATTAGTATTTCACTGATGATTTAGTAATTGTCATTTCTAGGCAGACAAACCAAAGTGTGAGTCATTACAAAAGTTCTGGCATTGACAAAACCACAGAATTTGCTCTAGATTTGCTTCTGTGTCTGTCCCTTTATCTCTTGGTATTAAATAATAGTGACAACAATATTTCATTATATTTTGAGGCTAACTTACTGGAATTAAGCCCTTAAATCAAAAACCTTACTTTGCATTAGGACTTAAATTCTGTACATATATAGCAAATAGTTTTAAATTAAAAAAAACACAACTCAAGCAAAGAGCATATAATTAGTAATATACAGTCAATTTGTAATCTCAGGTCACAAGATTCAAACTACATTCTGGGGCAAGTGGCCAATGACCCCTGGATATTTTCAGTAGTGGTCAGATTTTGATGGGTATATTGGTCACATGGTTTTTACCTTTTTCTTTTCTAACAGAAAAAAAAACAAAACACTTTTTATCAGCAATTTCCATCTATACAATTCACAATAATGATGGCAAGTAAATTAATATTTAAGTCTTCCTTCATGTCAGCCAAGTCTTTTTGTGATATCATTAATGTAGCTGTCTTCCCATAATCAAAGAATGAAATATCCAAGATGGAATTGAAAGAAAAATTTGATGTTTGTGATAGTCTGCCTGTGAAACATCATCAGGCTTAAAGTTGAAAAGTAATAAAGTTGCTGAGTTTTTTTAAAAATGGAATGAAATTAGCTATGGTAATTTCTTTTCTTGTACCAGCTGGTATACTGCAGTCATTACCATATAAACTCATACATTAAGTTAAGCTGGACATAACATAGCTTTTAATATGTCATTGTACCTGTTGATTGTTTTACTGATTATTTGTTGCTAACTTCATAGATCCAGATATATCAGTGAACAATGTGAGTATACTCAGCTTGCAGTTGAATCCAACTTGTATGTATGTAATGTACTTTAATACTTTTGTGTTCCTTTTACTTACACCAACAATTTTAAAACTGCATTTAAATAACAATTTTAATTATAGATGTGCTCATCAAAAGGAATAACTAATAATGACACAAATGGACAAATTTCTTCACAGATGGTGCTTTTTATAGAAAGATTACTGCAATTGCTGGTTGGGAATTAATCCTGGCATATTGGTCTGCCATGAACCAATCAAAGTCTGTCCACTTTAGACTGGCTTGAATGGAATATCCTGCCTCAAAGATCAAATGATATTTGTTTGATCTCTTTAATATCTTTCCTGGGTCATTTTGGTCTTTCTAGATTAGTTTACAATGGTCAATCTGAATTAATGAAATGACACTTGTGCTAGAGATTAATAATGTAGGCTATCAATGAATCAACTGGGAGTCTGTTTCCAGGGGAGTTAATCAAAACAATTATTCTCACTTATCTTTAATTCATGAAGTACAAGACAATTTGTTGACCAGGCTTGCGCTTCTCACCATTAGTTAACATGATTTACCCCTGTGAAAATTTTGCACTTTTTGAAGGAATGTGATTTAAATAATGAATTCTGACTATGTGCTTTTTGGAATTTTAGGTTTCATCTGTATCTTTTATTTCATAAAGATTGTAAAGAATGTTAACTTCTTTACATTTTAAGATTTTATCTTGTATTAATTCATGTTTACATTTATTTGGATGGGTTTATCTACCTAAATTTTTCAGCAATTTTACAAATTTCATACCTTATCTTTTGTTGGTACCATATAGCCCCTATTGTGCCACAATGCCATAAAACACTAGTACATGTATAATGCTGGTCCACATTTCTAAGGGTCCTGTCAAGAAAATACTTCTATCACAATCAATTTCTTAACACTGAGAAAGACAAACATCCTAATATGAGCTGTTCAGACTTTTCCATCAATGTTTTTCCTGAATCTAATTTCTAATCAATTTATAGTACTGCATTCATATGTATTTTAAGTAGGATCCTTGCTTGCTTACAAGATAAGTCCAACTGAAACAATGTGAACTTGGATGACAGTCTATGTTGTTTTTCTACTGATTCCTCCTAATAGCACAGATCCACATCTGCTGGCACATTAGGCAATGGCAGATCTGGGTCTTTGCAGTTGGATTGAGTGATAATTGAGCATACACAGTGGAAACAAAGTGCAAAGCCATTCTTTCTAGATTTGAAATCTTTTAAGATTACCATACAATTAAGATTTCAAAAGGAGGTAAATTATCCCAATAATCATCATGTAGCCCAATGACACTACATTTTCATGATTAAAGCTGTCATGTAAGAAAGCTCCCTCTATTGGCTGGATATAGTATCCTAATTTTGACAATTTCCCCATGTAGTTTCTTTGGTCAACAAAGCTTCCTGTCTGCTAAACAGACAATGTAATTATTGGTAATCAAATCAACTGTGAAAAGTCAAGTGTACCCTTATGAGGTAATTTGGCTTCATTTAAGGTATAAAGTACTTTGAATACAAACTATATACTACCATAAACTGCTTAATGTATGTATCTATATTGTCTCAAGTGATACCTGAAATAAAGGTATTATTATGGTAAAAATCTAAGTGTTGAAACTGTTATAAAGTAATTATAGTGAATAAAAAATATGTATAAATTTACTGTATTTTCTATTTCTTGTCCAACATGGCTTTGGATCCCAAATAATTTGTCAAACCCTATACTTTTCTGACTTCATTATAAAAATAATTTTATTTATGCCTTGCAGACACAACCAGTGTTCTAATCCTAAGACAAAGTAGAACAAACTAATATCATTTTCGGGAAAATGGATGAATGGTGCTAACTGTGACAAGTTAAGAGTCAAACTGTCCAAAGATTCTTTCACAATTAAATAGGTCATTAACACTGATATAACACAATGCCATTTGTTGAAACTATTACTTACCTGTAGAAAAAAATATAGCAATATCTTACATCAACCCTAATAGTTTCAACTCATATAAAAATCATTGGAAAATAGCAAAGGAAACATCCAGTTCACTGTCACCAAGATGCTTAAAACACATTGAAAAGTTCCAATATCTTTGCAATTGCACAACATGATATGACAAGGATCATTAATGCAAATAAAGAAGTAATGCATAACTGTGGCTTGCTTTCATTTATAGGAGTCCCTTTTAAGTTGTCATGCTTTAAACAATTGTAACCATCTAAACCACCATTGGAATATTAAACAAATTCTTGTAAATGTTATTAAAGTACTTGCATATCAAAACTGCTAATTTTGTTCCAAATGTGAGCTGTTTCCATTAAAGATATTGTTAGAAAAAATATTCTTTATTTAGTCTGAAAAAAAAAACACATTTTCTACAATAATTCAGATTATCTAAAAAGATTATTTACCTGTTTACCGAAACTTTCACTCAATTTAGAGAGAAAAATAACAGCTACAAGCATTAGGATCCCATATCCAGAGTAGGAAATCAACATGGAGGTTAGGTTGTATCTAAATGCACCAGTCTCTACAGACTTGCTGTCCTAAGTATCAGCCATTTTGAATAAGACTGGGATACAAAATGATTTCATTGCATCATGCACTTTATTTATCAGTTAAACAGAAAGCAGCAGGTTATTTACTGGGTAATACAAAATGGATCTCATTTACACATGCAGACATGACATCCTTAGTCCCTCTGCATACAAGTATACCAATGTTTTTTTAACTAAGGCAAATAACAAAAGATTATATAAAGAAACATTTCTTTATTTAAATTTTTTTCTGAGTTTACTTCAGTGGGGAAATGTTCCCTAGAAAGATTTTTCTTATGGGGACATTCTACCTGAAAATAGGCTAAGCTTTCTAGAAATGCATTAGAACAGAATGAACCACATAATATATCAAAAACATGCAAAAGATGTTATTTATACATTTTATACCACGAAACTCATTTGCATAGATTAGAGGCATGAACATATTCAAAACAAGGAAAATAAGTTCCAAAACAAATCAAATTGTACATAAATGTACTGTTTATTTTAATGTACTTTGCATTAAGAGGTTAGTGTTAGGACTGGTCGACCTGGTGTCAGAATAATGTGACTGTGTGGGGACATCATGCTACATGTCTGCTGCATGATGCCCCAGTGCTAGACATCACTATAAACTGTCACACTGCAGACATCATATCGATATGACTGAAAAATTGTTAAAACTACTTTAAAAATCATAATCACATCACATTATGTATTTTGTTCAGTTAAGGTATCTTTCACTAACTTATTTGCAAATTAACTAAATGCCATTGTTCTCGACTCTTACATTTAAGTCCCATGGTAATAGATACTATTTTTTACAAGTGTTTGATATGCTATTCAGTTTATTCTGTAAAACAAAAACCCCTCCTTTAAACCCTAACCTCCAAAAGCCCCTAACCCTGTTTTTTGGAATCTCTCTTTCCAGGGAAAACTTTCTCTTTATGATGCACACATGAAACAAGAAATATTTCAATGGATACAAACTCCTCCCACTGAATTACAACTCTCAAGGTATTCCCTAACTAAAAATATTTCAATAGATACAAACTCCTACCACTGAATTACAACTCTCAAGGTATTCCTAACTAGAAATATTTCAATAGAAATAGATACAAACTCCTACCACTGAATTACAACTCTCAAGGTATTCCCTAACTAGAAATATTTCAATAGACACAAACTCCTACCACTGAATTACAACTCTCAAGGTATTCCCTAACTAGAAATATTTCAATAGATACAAACTCCTACCACTGAATTACAACTCTCAAAGTATTCCCTAACTAGAAATATTTTAATAGATACAAACTCCTACCACTGAATTACAACTCTCAAGGTATTCCCTAACTAGAAATATTTCAATAGATACAAACTCCTACCACTGAATTACAACTCTCAAGGTATTCCCTAACTAGAAATATTTCAATAGATACAAACTCCTACCACTGAATTACAACTCTCAAGGTATTTCCTAACTAGAAATATTTCAATAGACACAAACTCCTACCACTGAATTACAACTCTCAAGGTATTCCCTAACTAGAAATATTTCAATAGATACAAACTCCTACCACTGAATTACAACTCTCAAGGTATTCCCTAACTTGAAATATTTCAATAGACACAAACTCCTACCACTGAATTACAACTCTCAAGGTATTCCCTAACTAGAAATATTTCAATAGATACAAACTCCTACCACTGAATTACAACTCTCAAGGTATTTCCTAACTAGAAATATTTCAATAGACACAAACTCCTACCACTGAATTACAACTCTCAAGGTATTCCCTAACTAACCACTGAATTACAACTCTCAAGGTATTCCCTAACTAGAAATATTTCAATAGATACAAACTCCTACCACTAAATTACAACTCTTAAGGTATTCCCTAACTAGAAATATTTCAATAGATACAAACTCCTACCACTAAATTACAACTCTCAAGGTATTCCCTAACTAGAAATATTTCAATAGATACAAACTCCTACCACTAAATTACAACTCCCAAGGTATTCCCTAACTAGAAATATTTAAATAGATACAAACTCCTACTACTGAATTACAACTCTTACCCTATTCCCTAACCTAATAGTGCAAAGAAGCATTACTGAATTACAAATACACATGGTACTTTCTTAATTTAACAGATCAAAGAATAAACTCTCAGAGGAACTCCCTCTCAAAGAATTCCTTAATTTAACAGCCCACAGGATCATTAATAAATTAGAAAGTCTTATGGGTTTGGGCTACAGGTGACCAAGAGGTCTAAAGACCAAACAATGCCATCTCACATATACCTGTAGGGGTTTGAGTCTAGGGCTTAGTGAATGGGTATATGTAAAAAAGCTGCCAGTAGCTTTCCTTAAGTCAGTGATTTTAACTGTTTTCCCCTGGTTTCTTCCTCCAGCACTTATGCTAGCCACTATGTATAGTCAGTCTTGCACTGTGATATGGTGTTAAACCCAAAGCATAACAAACTCTCAAGGTACTCCCTGATTAAACATTGCAAAGATTCATTACTGAATTTTGATGTCTCTAGACACTCCATAATTTAACAATTAAAAGGATCGTTATGAATTACAAACTCTCAAGGCACTACATACTTCAACATTGCAAATAATCATTACTGAACTGCAATGTCTCTAGATACTCCCTAATTTAACAATTAAAAGGATCATTATTAATTACAAACTCTCAAGGCACTACATAATTCAACAATGCAAAGAAGCATTACTGAGTAACACACTTTCAAGGTACTCTGCAATTTAACAGAGCAAGAACCATTACTGATCTCTTTTAAGTATTTTACCCTACAGTAGAAATCATAATGTCAGAAGATCCTCCTCTTTCATATCTTAAGTGTATTTCTAAAAAATTATTGTCCTTTGTCGGCTGACTTAAAAATCTAGCTCCATACAGTATTCTTATAAATGCTATCAAGATATTGTCATTTTACTTATTGAAATGTAAATGAAAATGCTATAAAATAGCAAATAGAACTCTATTTTATCAGTTGGCACTCACTATGTTTCCACTGTCTGGACATTTTTAAAAAAAATCTGTATGGCCAAGAAAGAAAATATGTGCAGGTGAATCCAGGAAAGCTGTTTCCTTCAATAAATAAAAATGTCTCACAATAGACAATAGGAAGTCTTGATGTCTGCATAAAATAGGTGAAGTCTCTCATCGTTGCACTCAAAGGTCACATCTCATTGGCAATGAAGATAGTATATTAATGTCGAAAGTAATTTTACATTTAAAGAAATTTGTATTGTCTTTTTATTTGAGTACCTGTTAGTACCATTTTCCTTCTTTTGTAACCAAGTCATTGATTTCTTTTCATTTTAAATTCTGTTGAAAAACTGATTAAATTTTATATTTGTTCATTGAAAGAGGGCTCGTCAAGTTTATTTTTTCAATATACTTCTTCAGTGATCTGCATTCTTCTTTCTATCTATCCACACTGGGTAAATTACACCGCGGAGGTCATTCCCTAGCAACGAACCATAGTAAAAGTGGTTGGTGTGTTTTGAACGCCACCAACTTGCCACAATCATCTTAAAATACCCGACATAATTCACAAGCCATTCCATGATGAACACTAATATTCGTGATCACTTTAAGAAAATGAAGGTTTAGTTGTTCATTGATGAAAAAGATTTAATTAGTTTAACATACAAAAAGCCATACAGCAGTATTTGCTATTTTCCAATAAAAACAAAATTATTCTTGGGCAAACATAAGTTCAGTGTCTAATATTTATTATACTTTTAATATCTTTTTCTTTGCTTTCTTAAATTCAGGTCCCTAAATATAAAGTGTGTGAATATAATATGGTCCCTGTTATAATACTGGCATAGTCATGGAACCCATTACTAGTTCAGCTTGCTTATATATAGTGTTGGACTTGAAATCAAGGTTCCTGGGTTTGATACCTGTCTGGGTCTGCCTGGGTTGGCTGCTGTGTTAACTCCTTGAAAAGACCATGTAGCTTCCATTTCCTCTGTATGATATAGGCAATAACAAGGCAAAACCATTAAAACACAATATAAAAAAAAACAATATACTGGTTAAATTATACTTACAATATGCACCAGCGTAAGGGGACACTGCTTGAATCACAGTGCTCTTATTTATCTCCCCTCAACAGTGTCATAGTAAGAAACAACTGTACAATTAAGGCATGCTCTAATTTTCTGCATCAGTACAGAACACACAATAGTGATGAAATCAGCACAATTAAAAAACAAAAACTGACACAATATAGATAAACTGTGATTTTGTTTTCTGTTTTCTTACATAAATGAAAAAAACATTCACTAGAACTTAAAGAAAACTTATAAATAAATTTTGATTATGGTTTAAATTAATGTGACTTTATCAGGATTATTTCTGGGCTTAAATGTCACAAGTACTTTGGGATTTAACTTCAACATGCCATTGGTTTAATCTGGAAGAGAAAATCTGCACTGTAAGATGGTAGTGTAGTGCAT
This sequence comes from Potamilus streckersoni, assembly GCA_016746295.1. NCBI lineage: Eukaryota > Metazoa > Mollusca > Bivalvia > Unionida > Unionidae > Potamilus > Potamilus streckersoni. The sequence goes on along the minus strand of JAEAOA010002219.1, from coordinate 562,780 downwards.
TAACCCTGATTTATCAAAATTTGTTAACTCAGGTGCACTGCCTGGTGCACAGTTCATCTATACAGTTATGTAAACTGTTACGAGATTTAGATATACAGATATTGAAACTGATTTTAAACCCGTGAGTACCAAAAGACTAATGTTTTTACTCAGAGGATAAAAATTATAATCTCACATTTAGTCCCATAATAATTAAATAAATTGCAATTGCAATCCAATAGATTACCATGAATCTTGTAGTAATGAACAGATGATCATCTCATTTTAGGCTCAGACAAATTTGTTAATGTATTGGTCTAATTATGTGTGTGTGTATGTGTATGTGTATGTGTATGTGTGTGTGTGTATCATGCAGTATAAACACCCTCTACATTGGTGGAATCCGTTTGATACACTGATGCCACTGTATTCTTACAACACTTCTAGTGGTGACTGCTACTGAACAATTTCCTAAAATATGGAAGACATAAATGGGGGATTTTACCACTAAACATTTCTTTTATTGGTTAAGCTGACATTTCACCAGAAAACCAAACCAAAAAAACAACACATTTTCATCTTTAAAACCTAATATATATCAAAACCATGGTCTCTAGATGTAGCTGTAATCTGATTTATTAGTAAATTGAAGAAACATTTACCAATGTGCACCATGGCATTACAAAGTTGGATTAAAATCTGCAGCATGAATCCTGTTGGAAGAATTTATCGCCAGAAGTGCAAAATCGAGACCACACATGTAAACATTGAGACTTGAAATTGTCTAGGTAAAATAAACTTCTGATCAAGAAATCTGTCTGGATAAGATAACTTTCAAGTAACAATCACAGCTTTCCATTTCAGGAGTCCTGTGTGTGTGCCATTCCCAGTCTCAGCCTCAAGCAAGGGATATTGAGTGGCCAACCATCTATAGTTGATGGCTTCCTGCAATGCCATCTTCAAGCAACAGAAGCTTTACATCTCAGCAGTGCTGTGTACAATCCCCACTTTTGGCCTTAAGCAATGGATGGCCATCTATCCAAGGTTGGTGGTATTCTCCTAAGCAAAGTTTAGGTAACAATGAAAGCTTTGCATTTATGCAGTCATGGGCTCAATGACCTGTCTCATCAAAGGGCTAGCAGCCATCCATTCAAGTGGATATCATCCAGCACAAATCAAAGTTAACAATACAAACTTTATGTCTCTGAGTCCTGGGCTGCATTCCAGTTTCAATCTCATACAAGGGTTAGTGGTCTTCCATCTAAGATCAATGGATAAGTAATTATATATCCAAGGTCATTAGTGAGTGGCCATCTATTGTTAGTGGTTTCATTCTATGCAATAGTGTTTAATTTTCTTTTCTACAAAGATCCAATTTTTGGTCATGGTGGTTCATTTTGCTTAAATTGGCCAATATTTTTCTGTTTTTTTCATTAAAAAATACAAATAGTGTTCACCAAAAGGCTGAAATCACTTCAAAATCTGCCCTGTGAATTTGTAATTTAAATGAAAAATATATAGTTTATTTTTCAGCAAGGAAAAAAAACTTTTTCAAATCATAATTAAGACAATAAAAGTAAACTTACTCTGAAATCTCCTCCATTTCCATCATCTAGTTCCAGAGAATATGCCTCTACAACACTGCCTAAATATGGCCGCCATGAGATTGTCACGCTATTGTTTTCTGCACTACATTCTTCTGGGACAATTGTTGGCCTGCCAGGAGCTGCAAAATACAAGAAATAACTAAATTTATGTATTTCTAGAGTAGAAAAAAGCTCGCTTACAAACAATTTAAATGTATGTTGATCAAACACATTATACACACATATACCTATAAAACTGACACCAATATTGATGAAACTCAACACTCAAAATGGCTTTACATGAATAGTTCATAGTAAATATTAATCTTGACCAAAATTACACAACAGCTAATATGGCTTAGGAACTTCTTTTGATGCTGAATTTGGTCTGAATTATATAAATAGCAAAAATAAAACAGTTTGGTCTATATTATAAATAGCAAAAAAACAGTTTGTTATTTTTTTAATCAATGGCAGTGTACAGGAACCCAATAATCTGCACTAGTCATGGCAGATAAAACATGTTTCAAGAAACTGATAGTAGTTGATAATACCATCATGTACAATGTTCCCAGCAGTAGGCAGGTGTTTTGAGGCATGTTAGAGAATACTTTTTGACACAAAAAATGTTAATACAATATTAACTAGTAATGAATAAGAAAAACATTTCAATATTGACATCAATCTTGACAAAAGTTCATTTTACAAAGATAGCTATTTGTCCTTTCCAAAGTACACCACACATAATAGTAGCTAAGCAGTGAATTTCATTGATAATTGGACACTAGAAGATCAGTTTAATGAGCATCATTAAGAATTTAAAGTAAATGATGGCTTCATATGGGATATAAAGGAGAACAAGCATGATTATCGTCAAAGCTGTTATATGTAGCCACTTCTGGGAGGTAGGAAAACTTGCTTCCAATTACTAATGATGGTTTTATAGAGGTTTACTTCAAATAAATATGATGATGTTATAACCACTCCAACAAAAACATTGAAAGTTGTTTAGAAACTGCAGGTAATATTTTATAAGTTTAGTATATGTTTTATCTCTTACAAGATTTTAATTTCTGTTCACAAATGAAGCAAACAATAATAAATTAAATTTAGGTAGGCATAAATGCTAATAATTAAAACAAAACAATGTTTGGCAAAATCTGTATGAATTTTACAAATATTCCTCCTTCTGTCCAGCTGATACTATTCTCTGCATTTACTGTGTCCTTGACATACTTGCCATTATATACCTCCTCAAGGATACAGGTATTTTCCATACAGATAGAATTAACAACATATACTTAATAACAACTTTTATTAACAAGATAAGAGGATTATTTACCATTAGAGAGGGCAGTCTACAAAGCTGTCAGAGTATAATAATAATAATAATAATAATAATAATAATAATAATAATAATAATAATAATAATAATAATAATAATAATAATAATAACAACAATAATAACAACAACAACAATAATAACAAGTGCAATTGTACTTTAAAACATACGGGAGTTTGTAATGTTTTATGTATATGCCTATCCTAAGTTACTTTGCCTAAAAGATACTTCTGAAACCATAGCTAAATATTTTATCCAATTAACTGACTTGCATGTAGAACATGCTGCTGTTAAGTAATCACCTGCATTATACATAACACAAGTCCTTCCAAAAGGCCAATATTCTACTGGCAAAAACTAATTTGCAGGAATTCAAGATAAAAGCATTTTATCTTTTTAACTGCCAAGTGTTGAAACCATCTCTGATGTACTTGAATGACAAAAATTTTTAAATTAGCTGCAGTGGCATAAGAGTACTTTTTTTCATCTGGGACAAAACTAGACACCATTTAAAGACCTAGGATAAAAAAAATCCAGATGCCAAGATGAATGTGTGCATAGTGTTGTGGCAATCCTCAAGTAGTACAGGAGTAGCAAGAACATATTTGTGCTAATGAACAGACAGACCATGCACAAAAGATCATCTAGTTTATGATCAATAGATCAAAAATACCAAAATGGTAGCTATATTTCTGTCATCTCTAATTCATATTTGTTTAAATAAAATAGTTTTTTGACCACACTGAAAAATATCTAAAACTTTAAATAAATGCATAATAAAAGATATATTAATTCCTTTTTCTCAAGTATAGGTATTACTATTCTGAAACCTGCATTTACAAAAAAACAATATCTTTTTGAGGTAATAACCAGCTAGAAATTTCAAGATAAAGTCAATAAGGAGACCAGCAATGCTGGACACTCCCATAAATACATTAGATAAAAGTATATTTTTCATTCTGGGGAAACCTAAAACTGAATGTCTTAAACTTGTTTCCTTAATCAAGATGACCTATCAAGAGGGTCTGACTGCATTTGCAATTCCTTGGAGTAACTGCTTAATAAACATCCATTTTACTGAGATGGTGGCTGAAAAATGCAGGTACAATTATTAGGATTCATTAAAATCAGTTACAATTATGAGGGCACATAAAAGTCAGGTACAATTATGAGGGCACATAAAAATCAGGTACAATTATGAGGGCACATAAAAATCAGGTACAATTATGAGAACACATAAAAATCAGGTACAATTATGAGGGCACATTAAAATCAGGTACAATTATGAGGGCACATAAAAATCATTTACAATTATAAGGGCACATTAAAATCAGGTACAATTATGAGGGCACATTAAAATCAGGTACAGTTGTAAGGTACAATTATACTGGCACAATAAAATTAATTACAATTATCAGGGCACAATAAAATCAAATACAATGAGGGCACATTTAAATCAGGTACAAATATTAGGGCACATTAAAATCAGGTACAAATATGAGGTTATATTAAAATTGGGTGCAATTATAAAGGCACATTAAAACCAGGTACAGTTGGGGCATATTAAAATCATATTCAATTACAAAGGCACATTAAAATCAGGTACAAATATTAGAGCACATTAAAATCAGGTACAATTATGAGGGCACATAAAAATTGGGTGCAATTATAAAGGCACATTAAAACCAGGTACCATTATTAGAACACATTAAAATCGGGTACAATTGTAAAGGCACATTAAAATCAAGTACAAATATAAGGCTACATTAAAATCAATTACAATTTTAAGGACACAATAAAATTAAATCAGAGCAGGCACAAGAATAGGTAGTGAATGATACAACAGAAATAAATGCACATTCCTGAAAACACAGTCTTGCCTGCAAGCCATAACTCTGGCACAAAGAGTATGTTCTGCAGGTGTAAAAGTTTGTAATTTTGTTCCAAAATAGGGGATTTAACTATGATATATTATTGATTTATCATTGCCTGAGATAAGCTATAATATTTATGTCACATTTTTTTTTTATTGATTTTCACAATCTTATTGCTATAATGTTTAAGCTCACAAATTTTGACTCATTTTCACAATTTTGTTCAGTCTGCTAAACCACACAAAACAATTCCTGCTAAAGGTATAACTTTCAACCAAGCTTTTCACAAAAGGTCTCATCTGCAAATTTGTATCTATGCATGCTATCTGCAGATGCTGGCACAACAAGTAAATGAATGATGCAAGAATACAGACACCATTACACCTAATTAAAATAAACATTGAACAAAGCAGCATGGTAACTAACATGGCTTCAATGCATTCTCTCTAAAGGATGGCAAAATATCTAGAATTCAATGACTACAATTTATAGAAGTTGATTTTATCCATTGAAGAAGCATCTTCAGCATGAATGATTTTGCATGCTTAGTGTATTTCTAAATGTCACAAACGATGTTTAAATATTCTGTATTCATTTATGGCTTCAACTGCATGTCAGACTGAATTACGGAAACTAATTTTGATCTATAATGATACCAAGAACAGAAGACAGATGAGAAATCTAGTACACTGGAGTTGGTACCCTCTATAAAAAAATGGGGAATATTTTATATATAGATATTTAACAAAATAAAAAAGGGCTAAGCTTGCAAACATATACTGTATGCCTTTTTTTGAAGAAATTTGTTTCCTGCAATTTTATGTCCTATGATAATTCAACAGGTGGGTTCATGACAAGGATACAAATAAACAAGTTAATTTTCTTTTAATATGAAACTTAGAGCCAGGTATTAAAAGTGATATTCACCTTGAGACTGAGGTCATGGCAATAATATGTGACACTGCATCTACTCATGATACACATATGACAAACTGTTTTAAAACTTCTACCCTTAACAAGGATACAAGTAATTAGTTCATAGTTTTTATTTCTGAATTTATGACCTAGGGGTATGGTGCATGGCTATGGTTTGCAACACTCCATTTTGTCAGAACAAGCTAAAATGTTATCATCATTGGTTAAAAATGTGTACCCAAAAAAGAATGTAAGCCACTGATTGATAATTCTCCTGGCCATGACTCTGACCTTGAGAAAGGGTATGAGACTGTTTTATATATCACACCATCTAATCATAACATATATGTTATCTTTTATATGACTATCCTCAGCATTTCAAAAGTTACAGCCCAGAAAAGGGTTATGGTCAAATACATGCATTTTTTTTTCTTTAGCATGACCCTGACCCTTGACATAGGAACCTTTATCTATAACTGTCAGATCTAATTATAATTAGTAGACATAAATTTTAATTAGACTGCAAAGTCACATTAACTGAATTAGAAAGACACACCCAACAAATATAAAATACTTCAAAATATCATATTTTAAAAAATGGAAAACAACTGAATGCATCATGGAGTAATGAACTTCTGTGTATGGACTCAGCTAGTCAACATTTTTGGGGGATACTTTAAGTACAGTAGTCCACATCTTGAGCCCCCCCTTCACTTACAACTGCCAGACACCAGAATATTTTCATAATGATCACCCCTTTTTTAATGAAAACATTTCAGTTTTGTTTGGCCTCATATGAGAGTAACTACTAGATTAAGAAAATGATTTTCTCCAGGTAAAAGCAAAGCATGCTACATCACACTACTATTTGATTTCATGAATAATGCCCTGCAAAATCTTTCTTCTATTCATACTTGTTGTATCAGACTCATAAGGCCAGGACTGCTAAACACTTAAGACCATTATCCATTTTTGTCCTTTAAAATTAATGTCAGAGTGGTGACTGAACTAAAGTAACTACTGGCTTTTAAAATCAATTTCATTGATGACTACAAACTAAAGTAAGGACTACTGACTGATAAAACCAATGTTAGAGCATTGACTACCAATGTCAAATTGCAAACTATCAATTTATTCATTACAATACAACAAAGTACCAAGTCTGGTCAAAATTTATTTGCATGTGTACAAGTCACAGTGTTCAAAAACTCAATGAGTTACAAAACTTAAAGCAAAATGTGTATATATATATATATATATATATATATATATATATATATATATATATATATATATATATATATATATATATATATATATATATATATATATGCTGGTGGTTATATCTTCAACATATTTATTCTGAGTCAATTCATTATTACAAGAAGATTTCATTGAAAACCCAATGCTAAAAGTATATTGGTAAAAAAATTGTCATGACAGCCACTATGGTACCATGCTGGAAATAAGATGAGCACCATTTTTACTGAAAACCAGCTTCACATATACTATCATTAACACTGGATCAATGTTTTTTTCAATTTCGATGAATTGGATGCCCTAAATCTTCTGTAGGTCAATATACAAGAGTTTAATGACAGCAGCTTTGTAGAACCACTTTCATTTAAGATCAAAAGTTTTATTTCGAAGACCATGATACAGGAGCATGATAGCAAACAGTTGCTCTAGACATCACATGGTCATTTGCAATTAATATTCATGCAAAATATACGTAGAGTACAAAATTTTATGGCACACTACTATGTTGCATGTCGTTAGTATTACTCAACTATACATATGCTTTTGCATGCATAATACAATGTACTAGACAACATTCTTCACATCTGAAACTTACCTATTATACCATCTGTTGGCACAAAAGATAATTAATATATTTCTTATATAAGTACTATAGGCAGACTATGTCACATTCATTGTTAATTATGTGTACTATCGACTATTTTTTATTTGATTTGAGAAATCACTATCAAAAAAAATTTAATTTAAGAGAATTGTCATGTGTTAAACTATAAATTGTAAGTACATGTTATACAGAAAACATCAAAGAGTGATATTATGAAATGACATCTGTTGGACAACAAGGACAATTCATAACCCATATTACCTTTTGAAGACCACTACATTATAAGCAAGATACAATTTCCTCACAAAATATGTTATTTACTTTATTTAGTGTCAAGCACAGACATAATTTTCTCACTGAGCTACTAAACAGACTTGTTAATCAATTCTTGTATATATACTTTAATACTCTAGATAATTTTCCTACTGTTATCTCATTTGATTACTCTTCATGTGAGAAGACATTAAAACAAGGTAACTGTATTGGTAATGGGGCATTCCTCCAGAGAATCATATTGAGTGAATAAGTGAAATGAATAAATAAATGAAACAAATTCACAATAGGCTTGATATTATAAATTGATAATTGTTTGAAAAAAGCAAGTTAGTGCATGTGAAGTGCAAAGAAACATTTATTTAACTTAGTTGCAACATTGTCTATTAGGTCTAACAAAGTGTGTGTTTCTGGTTTTATGAAAGCATAAATGGGCTTGATTGGTCAGAATAAGAGTTTTAATTTTCCCTCTTCATTTAGATACACACTCTATATAACTCTGGACAACAAACACCATAACAAAATAACATAACATAACATGACATAATATTACATGACAACTCAGCACAATATTACAAATCATAACTTAACAGAAAAAAACTTTATAATATAACCTTATGGGAGGCATGTAAAAGGTAATTATGTTTTAAACATAAAATTAAAATGTTATAGAGTATCATTGAACTTTACTACCAATTTCTTAATATATGGACTAGTTGATGGCCTATGGACTAGTAAATGGCCTATGGACTAATTGATAGCTTTACCCCTCAAGTGAAATTTTCGAAGTTCTTGCATCACTTGAATGAATCTAGGCAAGTACACAATCTATTCATGCATTTAAATCTTGAATTAAATCCCACAAGTCTAATGCTCAAGTTTAATTACAATATGAACTGAATTACCACATTATTCAGTAAGAAACAATGGTCCTGAAATACTAGTCATCTTCAGAATATATTGCAATCAATGATTTTTTTTTTTTTGAAGATAACATAATTTTTCTCCACACCCAAACAGTGTTTCAATGAACCTTCCATCCAATCTTCAATAGTAATCTTGTGCATCTATACTGGGCAACTTGGCCAAAAATTAATGCACAAGTTAATAAGCGTTTTAAAAAAAAGGGTTTGGAGAACTCATCACAGAGATAAAAGAATCATTTTGCCTCCTAAAGCTTTCATAAAATAATTAAAATGCCATGAAGGAATTAGGTGTGTGCCAAGCCCTGTTAATTGCTTCATAATTCTTTGTAGATACTGTCTTTTATAACAGCATAAACACTCATATGATAGTGACATAGCACAACTTTGACTGGTGTTCTAATTCTCAGTGGCTGATAAGAGAATTGGTTCTCACTCCAAGTTTCAAGTGGAACAAACAAAGCAGGTGCACCAGTCTATAAAATCATGATTTAAGGGACAGTTACTTTCCCCAAAAAGCAACTTTAATTTCAAGATTTAACAGCACTTTCAAGCCATAAAAGGAACAAGATATAAAATGACCATCCCTATGTTTCTTCTTTTTACTCTATTGGACATCAGTCATCACTTCTTTAAAGACAAAATAAAACTTTAGAACATGATGTGTGTTTCATCCATACTCTGTGGGCAACCATTCTGAGTACACCTGTGAACTTTGTTGAAAATTATGCATTTTCTTTATTAATTTTGAATATTCTTTCTGAACTATATTATGACTGAATACAAAAAGTTAAATCTTGATTTACAAAATATGTACAATCTCTTACATTAATTTGATGATGATTTAGATCATATTGTTAGTGTTATGTATATTTTTTAATTTGCACTGTTTGTTAGTTAATTTTTTAAACAAATTTTTTTCATTATATGCTATTGTAATGTAACACTGTATAATGGACACAACCTTGTTCAAAATCAAGTTTATTTTCCACTTAACCTGAATTATTTTTTTTTATCCTATAAACAATACATAGCTAAAATATTCTGTATGGGTTTAAGATTAGGATCATTATTAATAACATGTTTATTTGGGTCTTGGTCTAAGTTATTGGGATTCCTCTGGCACACCTGACATAGTCAAGGTTAATAATTATAATTTTAAAAACATTTTATCTAGTAAACATTTATAACCTTCCATATTCAAATTTTCCATTAGGTAATAACTTTTATTAGAAAATGCTAATTGTGACCTTAGATCAAATAGAGGACTATATGTCACAGAAAATATTATTCATTTGTGCTTTAAGATCTAGCAACTCGATTTGTATCATTATTGTGTAAAAAAATTAATTTAAGCTGGAATTTGTTTCTTCAAATTTTTTAATTCAAGTGATTTTTCTATGGAAATGCAGAATGCTCATTAAAAAAAAAGATTTTAGTCAATGACATTCACTTGGATTTATAGTAAATTCAAACCTTGAATTATATTACTGATTCAACAAAAGATTTGGTACAACACCATGATACAGGCCACCAGAGACCTGTCAACATTTTCAGCATTGGATTTAATTTGGATTTCCACAAAAGTTTATTCTGCAATTCTAGGATAATATGGGATTTAATTAGCAATACCATCAGTTTTTGTTTTTACATTTTCACCTTATATTCTAGGGAAATCAATTATTTCTTGAATTTTACCAAGCTAGCTGCCTTTAACTTTTCTTGTTCCTTATTTAAAAAGCATGGACTCACAACATTAATTAGTGCTTAAAGTTGTTCATTCTGTAAAAAAAGCAAATGAAAAGCTTCACGTATGCATGCAAAGCTTACAAATTGTAAAATTAAAAATTTTGTGAATTTTATTTTTGAGGAAACTGTACAAAAGTTTTATGGCCAGCTTAGTCAACCAACAATTACCAAGTAAAGAAAAGCAATTACTTAAGAGTATTAAAGAGATGTATTGGCAATAATATGATGGTCTATGTTTCACTAAAATTCTTGTATAAAAACCTTAAATGGAAAATTGCAGCAACTAATAAGAGTCCATTGAAGGGAGAATTTCAGAAAGCAAGATAAGACCATTTCTTCTTTTTAAGTCCCAAGTGCTGAAACCAACTTTGATATTCTTCAGTGATGTTTCAAATTAGCTGCTATGGTGAACATAATGGATGTAAAAATGACACCATTTTTATTTGGGACAAAACATGGCATCATTATAAGTTTTCTGATGGAAATCCCATAAAAATTTAACTTTCCATTTTGGAGGAAAAATGATAAGATTTTCTAGATAGATGCTATGGTAGCCATATTGAATAACAGACTGGCACCATTTCTATTTAGTACCAATTAGACCATGGGATGAATGTGTCTGCTAAGTTTCATTGCAATTCTGCAAGTAGTTTAGGAGGAATAGCAATAATAAGCTTGTGCTAATGGATTGATAGATGACCGACAATGGACAGATGATGGACAACAGTCTATCCCATATACTTGTCTGGTCTATGACAAGCTGAGCTATCTAAAATACAAACCTGAATCAAGTGATACTTCACCAACAAAATTATATGTTTTCATCACTTTCAGTTTTTGTAGCTCTATAGTATTTTTACTTTTGAGTAACATTAAGAAATGACTATTTGTAATTATGGAAAATTAATTCCAATATGGATGGTTTGCAAATTATAAAAATGAAAAGTAGTCTGACTCATTTAATTAGAGCTCAGCAATATTTTCACAATATTCTTTAAAATAATTCATTTGCTATAAGAGTTTAAGATGCAGTGTAATTTAATTGTCCTTTAAGAGTTTATCTTACTATATACTAGAATATGAAAACTAAAAGTGAGGACTAATATTCTTACAAAAAACAAAAGGAAAATTATAGTTTCTCTCTTTTAATTAAATAAAGTACTGAAAGAAGGAATTTCAGACAAATTTTAAATTGAAATACCGAGGTGTCTTAGGATGCTTATGATCCACAACCCAGAAATCAAATATAACAGAAAGCTCAGTTCAATCTCTTTCTACTGCAATTATTCTTACAGATATCATTATCTTAAGAAGATTCAACTACAGTTTAAAGGAAAATTATCTTTCCATTCCCATTAATTTCATGAGAAAATATAAAAGAAATAGCCTTTGAATCTAAAGATCAGTAATTACCAAAGAAAAGGGAAGATAATTAAGTACATGTGAGCTGATACATTACCCAGAATTTTCCATTCTTTTCCAAAGAAATGAAATTTTATCAGTGTTAAGGAATGGCATGAATGAGCACTATTTCTGGAGCAAAATAATAAAAGGTATACTGGCAACCATGGCTGACTTTGAAATTAGTTGCATGACTCTTTAAAATTTTTATTTCCATAACAATGCTTTATTTGAGCTTTTCTAAAGCGGTTTAAGAGAATTTAACTTTTATTCTTGTCAATATCTATGGCACATGTGCAGGTTAAGGAAATATGGGCAAATGGCCTGAAATTTTGTGGCACAAAATTGGGTCCATCTTTCTGGTAAACTGAATCTATGTCTGGTGTAATAGATGATACTCCACTTCTCCAAAAACAAGATACCAGTCCCATACAGGAATTCAAGTTCACTGAATAACTGATGCAGTTAAAGGTTCCATCAAATTGGATGTACTGAGTTCAGGTTTGGGTGTATCTTGTGTAGTTCAACTGACCAATCAAAAAGGTAGGTCACACCCTTCCACAATACCAGTATTAGGAAATCAAGCACATCAAATTTGGTCTGGTATGCTAGATTAATACCAAAAAGGTGAAAGTCATTACTTTTCATTATAAAACAATTGGAACCAGACCACCCAAGAATTCTCAATCACTAGATTTCTTATATCTTTTCCTACAGACTGCTGATTAAGAACTTAAATCAGTTACAATTATATAATTCTAGCTCTCTCTCAATCATTTGTGTGTTCTCATTCTCTATTATTACCAATGAGTTAATCTACTAATAAAAATCTAGAAATACTGAACTTAATTCCAAAGTGGTAAATATAAAATTTAATACTTACAGTGAATTTTATGAAATCATACTCCACATAAATCAATATAGGAAATACATTCTTGTTTAGAATTTCTTTATTTCCCTTCTCCATGAAAATTTTGACTCCTGAACATGAATACTTAACTTACATAGGAAAAATCAAAACGTGATTTGATAAAGTCAGCATTTGAAATAAATAACAAGAATTCCTTGCTGTGTCCCTCAACCCTAGATGTAATTTGTCTTGCTGTGTCCCTCAACCCTAGATGTAATTTGTCTTGCTGTGTCCCTCAACCCTAGATGTAATTTGTTTCATGAATTATTTTTTTAATGCATTTAAAAAAAACATGGATTTTAACATCTTCATTTTGTTTAAAAATATACCACTGTACCAGATACATGAAAACAAATCTTTACAGTATGTTTATGGGGTCTGAATATTAACACCATAGCTAGGTCAATGGGATTTGTAGTTTGAATATTACTACCATAGCTAGGTCAATGGGATTTGGGGTCTAAATATTACTACCATAGCAAGGTCACTGGGATTTGGGGTCAGAATATTACTTCTATAGGTCACTTGGATTTGGGGTTGGAATATTACTTCTATAGGTCACTAGGATTTGGGTAAAAGAAAGTGGGACTTGTGGTGGAGTGATGGGTATAGGCATTATATATCACAGAAAATAATATTTGCTATGGGCAGCCCTTATTGGTAGGCTCGAAGGAACTTCTTTAATACCATTGTTTCAAAGTCATGGAAAATTGAACATTATCTGAGTCCTGTGATAACTTTTTCATTTGTTTATTTTTGTAAGTAAATCAATTTTCTTTTATTCACATTTCTGATTAGTTCTTGTTCAAAATATGTTATGTCAGAATAATGTGCAAAGTGAAAAAAAAAATTAGAGATTATGGGACTTGAAAAACCTTTCATTTTACTTGAAAAATCTTTCATCTTATGTTAAAATTTTTTATTTCAAAGTTCATAAAAACCTAAGTATAATGAGACAATTGTAGAAATATGGGTTTATCCAGGGCTGATCAAATCCCATAGCCTGAAGTCCCAGACTAGTAATTTTTTAAGTTAGGCAAGTAAAATTTTCCAAGTCACTAGTCGGGGCCAAGTTCTTTTTAAAAAAGTTGGGCTAGTCCTTATTTTCATGCTTTAATCGTTATATCTACCTTTATTTGGCCAATCATGCTGTAATGGGCTAAATGACCAAATTATCCGAAAATCAAAACACATCAAACAAAAGAAAGCCAGCAGTTTTGTAAATATTATGTGACTCATTTATATGTCCCATTTGTTTTCCCACTGCAACATTAGAAATGGTTTAATTGTTGATATCAGGTGACAATTTAAACCATGAAGTCACTGACATGTGAATTGCAAGATTTGTGTAGTCATTCGACTTGGAATGCATATGGCAAGTTCCAGGCCAAATTTCATCAACATTATTGTTTGGGTTTGTCTGTCAGTGGATTATACTCACTATATCTGAGAAAATAAATCATATTCCAATCCATTTCATGCAGGTATATCTTGATGAAAGGTGTTTAAGTTTGCTAGGCCAGTTAGTAAGTGGCTACCCAATGCAACAACAAATGGTGTTGGCAAATCCCAACTTTTCCAGAGGAAAGGACTCTGACCCTACACCCCAACATAAATGTCCAAATATCAAAAATGGGGTGGCATGGATCAGAGGAAACTCGGACTAGATCATAATGAGTGACTGTCTATGATTTTAATCCTGTGAGTCAATGTAATTAAATTAATGATAGGTATTTTACCAACATCAGTGTCAGTTTCCTTTATTAACTGATTAAATGAAGGTAAAGATTCTTTAATTTATAATTGATTATACAGATGATTAACTTCCATGTGTGATATTGTGATTGAAGCATAACAAGTACGCTAATTAATTAGCAGCTTCAGTTCTTATTTAAAAGAGAAAATTGATGTAACGATCACTTTAGAAGTAGTTATCAAGCAAGCTAACAGATACTCTGTGGATAAAATGATTTTGCTAAACTATTTTTGTAAGGAAGGTAGTAACATCGATTTGGAGATGGTAAATTTGTTTGAAAATTGTCAGATAAAACATAAGACATACACTGGGTGTGCAGTAGCTATTTCTCCAAAGAGACAAAAGCAACCACCCGTGATGGAAAAAAATGCCAAATATGACACTACTAAGAGACAGAGAAATTTTCAGCCGATTTGGGTTGATTGTTATCCCTGGCTTAAATATATTGACTTGGAAGGAAGGATGTTTTGCAGTTACTGCAAACAATATTCAAAACTGGCACAGGTAGGAAATTCACCCAGATGAACATTTCTGCAAATGGACCAGAGCTGGAGGACTTTAACCCAGACACAGCTATCAACTGCTGGCTTAGTACTGAAGCAGACATATACATGGACATATTTTCAAATCCATTAGCTAAAAACATATATACATGAACCTGAAGTAGCCAAATGTATAACAACCAATGTTTTTTAAAAATTAAATTCTTTTAAGAAATAATTATGTTGTATATTATTTTGTTTGTTTTTTCAATGGATTAAGTATATACATTTCATCAAATCTTGTTATGAGATTACCATTTTGGGACCAGTGAAAAGTAAGGTGGGACTAGTGAATTTTCTGAAACCACTTGTCCTGGACTCACAAACAATAAGATGCATACATTTTAGCACCAGCGCATTTTCATTATACACACATAAAACAAGCATAAAAGTCCCTTTCAACTAATGGAAAAAAAAAATTCTTTTATCAAAATGTCAATTAATCAGACTGTTAGAAATTTTCTGTGAATGATTGCTTTCATTATCCTGCATACTGAAGCATCCAATAGCCTGAACAAAGCAATGTGCCAAAATTGGGTTAATTATTTTTGGAGCAGGTTTGCTATTTCTAACAAATTTTATGCAACAGCACGCTGCCTATTTGAGAAGAAATAAATTGTCAGAGGAAAATCAAATTTGTCAATAATGACTCAGCATGACAAGACAATAAAAGTAATTCCCATCCTCCATCAAATATGATAATGATTAAGTTCTAGAAATTAATTTAAAATGTAATGAGACATTTACTACACATACACATTTTTGCATGAAAAATTACTTTAAAATCTGAGAAATCAAGAAATCTTAGCTGCCAAAGAAGTTTGTCAAATGATGAATTTCAACAATTATAAGGATCAGAGTTATCAGCTGTTGAGAGTGCACTGAGTACCTTGTACAAGTTGGCAGTTGAGTACAGTCAGTGTACTGTACAATTTGGCAGTTGAGTACATTCAGTGTACTTACTGTACAAGTTGGCAGAACTTGCTAGCTGTCAAGTGTACAATCACTACACTACAGGGTGGCTGTTGAGAGTACAATGAGTACATTGTACAAGATGGCTATTGAAAGTACAATGACTACCCTGTTCAATGTGACTGGAGAGTACAATGAGTACACTATTTAAGTTGACTATTGAGAGTACAATGAGTATACTGTACAAGTTGGCTGCAAGTACACTGAATACACCAAACAAATTGGCTGTTGAGAGTACACCGAATACACCATCCAAATTAGCAGAATTTGTTCTGCAACTGACTATAAATTAAGTTTTTCTTTTAGAAAAAGATATAATAGTTAACTGCTTTGACCTTACCAGGCAGACTTGGAAACATTCTTTATTCACTAATTTAACATGTTTTTCAAATTGGAATTTCAATATTTCTACAGGCTTCTCCCTGAGATTTTCTTAATGCTCAGTACATGAAGCCATATTCAATAAAACAATCATTAGGTGACTGCTTTCTTTTAAAATTCTATACTGGTAATATGTCTGTATTTGTTTAAACAAGAGTGCACATTACACATTTAAAATCCACCCAGTGTTTAACAGTCTTCTATAAAAAAAAAACTCTAATATAGTATCATTTATCTTAATAACCTTGACCAATGGACCAAAGGCTAAGGCATGAAGTCTTCCAAAAATCTTATTGTGAAAAAAAAACATTTATTTTCTGATTTATCTTGACCATTGACCTTTAGATCCAAAAATCTATATATTTCTTATTACCCTAAACACAAGCTATCCACAACTGTTGGTCAAGAAACTTAACCTAAAATTTTTTTGACCCCATGATCCTAACCACAAGTGTAAGCTATCCAATAGTTTAGTCTTGGTCAGTTAATTAGAACAAATGTTAGTGTAGGGCAGCCATTTTCTTCTTCTGGTCAGTGACCTTGACTGTTTATCTTTTTGCTCAAAAATTGTACAGGTTTTACACCTTAGTGAAAACTATACCCTGTTTGGTCCCAATCTGATTTGTGTAAACAATTTTCTTCTTTCAGTCACCATCCCTTTGCCTTTTGACTTTTTGATGCCAAAATTCATATTTTGAGCTTAGTTAAATCAATTAATGATTAATTTATGTATATCTTCATATAAAGAGCAATTGTTTTAATCAGACTAATTTCATACATAACATAAAATCCATTGCACAGGAATTGCCCAAGCATCAATTTACTGGGCCCAATTTGTGTACATTCAAAGAAATGCCACTATTGAAATTAAAGATTGTCACTGGATTTCTGGGTCGTAGCAAATTATCTGACAAGATTTTTTAAGCATGCTTGCCCAACAACCTGTGAGGGTCTTGGGAGAACACTAATTTCTGTCACACTAACTGATCACCTCTTTCAATGCAAAGAAGGTTTTCATCCATTTTGTTACAAAGGTTTAATCATTTGCAAAACCAGTAGTGACTAGACCATTACATACCATGGTGTGGTTTTTAGTAAATAATTTCTTTACGCAGAACTCTTTTTTTTTTAACTCTCTAATTTTAACCATCAGGCCATAAAAGCTCCTCATTTCTTCCATAAAAGTTCCTCATTTTCTTCCATAAAAGTTCCTCATTTCTTCCATAAAAGTTCCTCATTTCTTCCATAAAAGTTCCTAATTTTTCCCTATCTTCCAAAAAAAAAAAATGACATAAAACCCACAAAATTAAACCAACCATAATGTTGACTGTATATACTCATTAATAAGTAAATTACACCTGTACACAAGCTAGATACTCATAACAAACTGCATACACCCTGATCTGACAGTGCATAATGGCAGATTTTAGTGTGTGGTTTGTAGCTGGACTTGACTTATAAGTGAGTACATATGGTATAATTATATTCTGTTCTATAATTTTGGATACTGAGAATGTTTGGTCTCACAACCAAGATTGAATTTCTTGGTATTTCCATGAAAAAGGTGTGACAATAAGACATGTCTGTTCCATAGCAAGATTTAATTTTGCATTGCCAGAGAATATGCCAAAGTAGTTGTTTTAATGATCATATGTACTCACTTATAAGTCAAGTCAAACTTACCCCCCCCCAAGATTCTGATCTGCCATAGCATAATGCACATGCAGCTCAGGGTTTTTTATTGTTTGTTCTAATGATTACTCCTTACAAAGTGCACAGAACCAGATCTGCTGACACATTATGAAATGGCAGATCTGGGTTTGTGCAGTTTGCAATTGGACTAAACTTATAAGCAAGTACAAATGGTAACTACAACTGCACATGCCCTTAAATTCCTGAAGGAAGCTTTGATTTTTAATTAACACAGCAACAGATCTTTGTCCATTTCTGAGTCTAAGTGGAATTAAAGATTAGCCAGACCTTGTGATCACCATGACTATAAAAAGGGTTTACATTTTTTTGTGGGGCAAGTGGGGGAAGGGGAGTTGCATACACTGCATGATAACTTGGTTGTCTTACACAGTAGGTGGTTCATATGTCTGTCCCATTGTTAAGACTTTCAAGACCTGGATATAAGGTATTCTGTAACTATCAGGTCATAGTTAAATGATATGTGAATATTCTGGTGGATACCACTCATCAGATTTTGCATTCTGTTCTTAAAGCTTCCAAGTTAAGAACATTAAACACTTTCTATTAATTCTGTAGAATAGCTATGTTAACTGTTCAAGAAACCTAATTCATTTCCTGGGATTGAAAAGGTTTTTGTTCAATTCATTTCATAAAACCAGTGCTTACATGTATAATTATACCAACTCCAATGCATAAGAATACTGGTGCAAATTTTAAAGACAATCAATTAATTATGACTTTCATTAGTTTTTATTTGTCTGGTCACAGCCTGGTGAGAATTTGTATGATATATTCTACAAAAATTATAATGATTAATTTATGACATAGCATGTCAATTAGAATTAACAACATGAGCATGTCCAAAGGCAGTTTTCATGGGTATGGAACCTTATACTTTATGGATTTCAACCTTATTTGAATCAAAAACTGAAAAAATACATCTATCCTTCTTCAGTATGAAGGTTCTATCCAACTTGTCATGGTATACTGACTGTCCTACTGTGAAATGTCCAACATAGGAAGTAGAATCTATGAACAAATCTGAATAAATGGAATGGAGTATGAAGGAGTTATCATAGGTGTGTATGTGTTTGTGTGCTTTGGATTTTAATGTAGCTTTAACAATGTTTTGGTCATATTGCAAAGATGTCTGTAGTGTTGCAGTTGATAGTGATGTCTATCAAGCACTGAATCATCATTCCAAAGACATGCAGTATCATGTCCCACCCAGTCACATTATCCTGACACCAGGCCGACCAATCCTAACACTAACCTGCAAATTCCTGCATCCAAGATGAGCACTTTAACCACTTAGGCCACCACAGCAGTCAATAAACTCTGCAAGTTGACTTTATGAGTAGCTATGAGTACTTTAACTACACTGTATATGGGAATCCATGGCCTACAAGGAATTGAAGTAATGGGGAGTTGTCATCTGAAACTTTAAGGGTTTACTCTTAGCAAATTTTATCAACACTTCAGAATCTAGTATTGCATGGGAATTGTCAACAGCTTGTTGAAAATCTGGGTTTTAAAATGACTTTCAAAGCTTGGATGAGTACTGTATCTATCTTTTATTTGTTTATGTTCTTGACCACCATAACGCGGAGTGCTGAAGAACAGTTAGGGGAGGTGATTCTGTGAATCTATTTAAGCAATGTATCTACCTGTTATCAAGGTGTAGTGGATAGTCAATCTGGAATAGAGTAGTAGTAGGTGTGGATTATACTATCTATATCAATTTAGCTGAGTCTGCACCTATTCATCATCAGTGAGCTCTTTATGATCAGTTTGAAATGGAGAGATTACTAGTGGACAAGGTATATACAATATAAAACTTGTGGAGTACTGCTCATACCTTTCATCTGGAAAAAGTTCATAGTCTGTATGGTGTGGAGGACTGGGGAGTTATCCAGTGTCAGTTCAAACTCTGGTGACACTCTAGGAGCAAGTTCCATCACCTTGTTGAAATTATGGTCATGAAGAGTAACCCGGTTAATTAGAGAACTGGAGATCTGAAAGAAAAAAATAAATGAAATCTGTAATATCTGGTACAGTAATGTCTTGAAATTACACTGTAACACTTTATTTCTATAATTAAAGTCATCTGAGAAAACATATCAGTGACACTTGTGAATGAATCTCCATAATTTAATATCCAACACCATACAAAGGTATTCAATTTGAACAAATCCTTTCAAGGAAATACAAGTTTGATTGGAGAAGGATACAGACATATGGTGCCATTCAACTAAACAGAGAATGTTATTTTATTAGAAAATGGAAGTAGAGTTGTATATGCAGGCTGAATTTGAAATTCACCCAGAAAAAGAAAAAGAAGAGTTTTAATGCTGCAATGTTATTGCATCACATACCTGGAGCTTCCATTTAAAATTAATCCAATTAAAAACTGCCATTAAGAATGAAACAGTGGAAACCATTAGGTTATACCTAACAAAAAGAATCAATAGCAGAGAAGAAACAGTGCACATTTCCCCAAACACACAAAGAAATTAACTTCAAAGCTAACATGAGGACCCCTCTTGATAGGACATGCAGGCCCTTATTTGTTTTCATCCTGATTTGGTGTTGACCTTTTCCTGTGTTCAGTTTAGCTAGGCTGCTAACAATATTGAAGCTTCTTCTTCTACAAGAATCTCGGTAGAATCTTATCTTTATCTGGGATGGGGAGTTAGTAGTGAAGTGTGTGTGTCTGTCTGTCTGTGCTATTGTAAAGAAAAGTGTCCTACACAGAACAAGACTTGGTGCCTCCATCTATCTACATCATTCAGACTGACACTATAATCTGATAAAATTAAAATGTTATTGAATGACAAAAAAGAATGAAGCCACACATTACTAGAGTTTTTAAAATTATTTCACTGTTCCTTGTCAACATAATAAATGATTATAGGTTTTAAAGCCATAACATTTAAAAGATGCTAATCACAGAAAATGCTAGGTAACAAATACAGTGCCAATATGTATTTACACTAGAGCACAGTTTTGTACCCAATGGAGAAACTCAAGCTATTACCAACAGAACCATCACAACTGCTACAATAAGCTAAAACTAGACTTATTAGCAATGGATCCATCACAACTGCTACAATATGCTAAAACTAGAGCTATTAGCAATGGATCCAACACAACTGCTACAATAAGCTAAAACTAGAGTTATTAGCAATGGATCCATTACAACTGCTACAGTATGCTAACATTAACTCTATTAACAATGGATCCATCACAACTGCTACAGTATGCTCAAACTATAGTTATTAGCAATGAATCCAACACAACTGCTACAATATACTAAAACTAGAGCTATTTTCAATGGATACATCACAACTGCTACAATGTGCTCAACAAAGCCTTGAGCAAAGAATTCTACTGGAAACCAAAAATGTTTACAAAGATGGGCATTTGGTGGTTTCTAGAGGTCATAACTCTTCTAAATGATGAATTCTAGAAATACAGCTCATTGAAGGTTTTATAAATATAAAGTATAAAAACTTCAGTTGAAATCCATTCATCACATTAAGCTTTTAGAAAGTGTACTTATAAGGATTGGCAATCAGGGGCTTTAATTTATCTAAATGATTATATGGATCACTTGCAATTAAAAGTATTCAAAGCCTGATCAATATAAACAGTTTGTGCAGCCTGTTAGGAGTAATCAGTAGAACCAGCAATACTGACCCAGATCTACAGAGGCATTATACTATGGCAGATCAGGAGCTGTGTTGTCAGTTTACTGTGACTTATAGGAAGGTTATAAGCAAGTATATATGGTATAAATGCTGTAGATATATTGAGGAATGATTGAATCCAAAGAAGTTGATAAATCTCAGACTCACTCCTCCATAAGCCAAGAGCTTTGACTGGGATCAATAAGCTTGAGACATTTTTATACCAGATTTAATGAAGATGCTAAAGACACAGTCTTGAACATAACTGACAATACAAGAGATAACCAGCCAAGATACCTGAACTAAGACAGTATGTGGCCAGAGGCCTGTAACATCTGTCTATCATTTCCAAATCCGATAAATTCAAGTTGATCTAATTCCTAATGGTATGATGCTGAATTGATCAAGCATGAATGAATTAAGGAAGGCTTGGATTACATTAAGTTCATAAACCACTACTTTCCACCCATAAACTTTGTTTAATGTCCAGCAGTGATCCCTAGTGCCCTGTTGATCTGAAAGCAGTAATTAAAGCCTCCAAACCCCTGTTAGTGACATGAAATAAGTATTCAGAACATAACCAATAAAGTATAAATTCTTACATCTGTGACACAACTACCATTAATAATAAAGTATACATTCTTATATCTGTGACACTGACCTCAAAACAGCAGGTATGTTAAGTGAATTATAAAAATAAATGCAGAGAACATAAGATGCTAAATTATTTTTATATATTTCTAAATGTAATACAGTATATTTATCAAGATTAAATTTGGTGATATCCACACATTTGTCTTATTAGTAAGAAAGAAAGCTATGCATTTGTTTTAAACTGGATAACTCTACTCTTATTTATTTTTTTATAACTTTTCTTTCCGAAAATTAGCTAACTTAATATTTTGCAGAGTATGTATAATTATTTTTATTTTGTGTTCATTTTATTCTGCTGAAAGACACTGAATTTCTACTAACTTATCAGTAACAAATGATAGAAAAGACATGAATACAGCCAACTGGTACACTGGTTAATGATGGCTGACACTGGCACTGATGGGGCTTCATTAGTTTACACACTACCCTCATTACTTGTGCTTTTAATGCATCCTCACACCATAACAAATCCAACTGAGTGCAACCCCTTTTCTATTTCATTGCATATTGTAACAGCTTTCTGCTCTCAGAATCTCCACACATAACAGGTCCTAGATAACAAAAGCTTTTAAATCTCTCTAGACAATAATTGTCTCAGACATAAACTTTATAAGTCAAACCCCTGTTGTAACTGCAATGATAGTGCTAGTGTCAAAAATGTCTGCCTTACTAGAGGCATACAATTAAAATTAAATTTTACAATAGCATGTTGTCATGCGAAGATCATCATATAATGAAGTGCTAAAACAAGGAACATAATGATGATACACTGGATTTTGACATGATTTGCCAGTCAGCAATCACTGACTTAGGAAAATATCAACTATGATAATGCACGGTAATCAATTTATTCTTGCTTCTAAATTAGAAAGATGTTAGACTGTTTCACCTATTTCGCCCTCAGTAAAAAGGATATATCATGACAAAACTAACAAGAGTCCCTCGAAAGAACTGATGCTCCAAGAATTCAAGACAAGACCATCTTTTTTCTTTAATGATTGAGTGTTGAAACCATCTTGGATATTCTTCAGTGATTCAAATTAGCTGCTGTGGTGCATATTTTAGATGTCAGCATGAAACTGTTTTCATTTAGGAAAAAGTAAACATCATTAGAAGTCTTACTGGTGAAAATCCCATCATTACGATCCTCAATTCTGGAGATTAGTGACAAAAAGAGTTTAAAGACAGTTGTTGTAGCAGCAATTTTAGATATACTTTTAGCATCATTTTCATTAGGAAGCAGGGAAGAGTTTCATAAATTTGCCCATTAATTTCTTTTCTTAAGGATATGCTGCAACTTTTTGTAGCTACTACAGTTTAGTTTTTTAAAATATGAATATACATGTATTTGTGAACTATTTGTTTTGGGCTCTGTTGACACCTTCCATAGTTAAATACCAATATCTGGCTAGGAAGAAGAGATAGCATCCCATAGCAGTAAACAGGTTGGATAGCAACTATTTTGAATTGCGCCATGCTGTTTAGTACACAATGTTTTTCAAAATTATCACCTAAGTAAATGGCTTGTGTTTGCAATAGGAGCATTACAAAGTGTCAAACATGATCTTCATACATGAAAAATTTAGGGTTGGGATACATAAAGTTTCTTTTACTATAAACTGCTATTGACTTGATCCATTGGGGCCTCATGTGGCAGTCATCTAAAGCAGTGGTCCCCAACCTTTTTATCACAGCGGACCGGTCAACAGTTGATAATTTTAAGTTAAACATCTCCTGCTGAGGGGGGGATGTTGATTGTTTATATTTTAGATTGTTTTGATTTAATAATTTTAATTTAATTATATTTAAACATGCCTTCAAAATAAAATAGTTACACCAAAAAATGAATATAAAGTGATTTAACATTTTAACTCACTAAAACGCTAAATCAATGAGAACCCCGAACTTGTTTCTTTGCAATGAGACCAGACGGTTCCATCTGGGGGTAATAGGAGACAATGACACCTGAAGTGTGTTGCTTATGTCCAGTTTATTCCATTGATTTGTTTTGGTTTCTCTCACTGCAGAAAACTGCTTCACACAGATAGGATGTCAGAAATGGCAATAGGGATTTAATTGGTGTGGTGGCAATCAAGGGTTATTCAGCCATGACTTTAATCCAGAACACTGACAGAGTTGTTGTCTTGAACATAGTTTCAAGGACGAAATCTCCAGCAGCTGATATTGGTACAGACATGCTAGATTCATTCACCTGGTTTGTTGACCAATGGATCAAGGATCCTTTCCTTACCAGTTTGTGGGCCTTTTGTGGTTGGGAAGTAGCAATCTAACTCTTTTGAAAAGCAAAGACAGGTGATGGTGCACCATCTGGGAGAATTAATGCTCAAGCTCAGTCTGCCTAAAATACCCCCTAATGTCTGAAACATGTCCAAAATGCCTCTGTTCAAAATGCTGTCCCCCCAAATCCAGTTTGACTTGAAATGCAGCTACTTTGTATGCCAACTGGAAAACAGTTGTCACTTTTCCCTGAATTGATAGATTGAGTTCATTGAGCAGGCTGAATATGTCTCACAGGTAAGCTAGTTTTGCACCCATATCTTGTCACTAAAATGTGCTGCAAGTGGTGATTTCTTGCCTGAGAGAAATCTTTGCAATGGCTATCATAATTTAATTTAATTTAAATACTCTGGTTAGCAATCTTCCTCCGGATAACCATCTTATTTCTATGTATAAGCAAAAGCATCTGTGCTCTGCGTCCATTATCTCACGAAGCTGCTGAAACAGGCGTGAGTTAAGGGCATGTGCTTTGATGTAGTTAATAACTTTAACAACATCAATCAATACACTGTTAAATTCTGGTGACATTTTTTGGCTTGCCAGCATTTCGATGTGAATGATACAATAGGAAGATTCACTCTCAGGTGCAACTCCCTTAATCCAAGCAGTTAAACCAGACAGTCATCCGATCATGGCAGCAGCTCCGTCAGTGCATATGCCAACACAAAAGGACCATTTTAGTTGTCCTGATATATAACCATCTAGTGACTTTAACAGTTTTTCTTCTGTAGTGTTGGTTGGCAAAGATAGTGCACATAACAAATCCTCATGCACATCCTCCTAATATACATATCGCACATAAACAAGTAGTATTGCCTTGCAGTCGATATCTGTAGATTCATCAACCTGGAGTATGTACCTCAGTGATGTATTGGCTATTTCCTCAATGCGCCTAGTCACAGTGCTGGCCCACAAAGGCAAATGTGCTATCTTTTCCACAGCAGCATCTCCTAGAAGTTCATGGAAAATGTCTTTAATGGAGGAAAAGATCAATTCTTCACAGATAGTGAATGGCTTTTCAGCCTTAGCCATAATGTTAGCCACCAAATATGATGCACTCAGTGCATTCTCCTTTATTGATGTGGTGGCCCTCATAAATTTTTTCTGTCCTTTGTGTTCCCGCTTTTTCTTTCAAAATACTCCAGGGGCTTGTCTTTTAATCCAGGGTGCTTGGCATTCAAGTGGCAAAGCAATTTTGAAGGTTTCATTGAATTATTAGAGAGCTGGTGGATGCAAACTATGCAGAGCATAGTTGGTGTATGAGAATCAACTGTCCCACAAATCCATATTTCAAGTAGGACTCATGGTATTGTCTGTTAAAATTTTTCTGTTTCTTTAATGTTGTAGGATCTTCTTCTGTCTCTTCACTTGGCCTTTCCTTTCTTCCAAGGAAACTTTCTAACGATGTCTATTTTGTACTGATTTTTTGTTAATTAGTGTGGTTAAATTTGAGCAAACACAATATACACCAAGCAGTTAAACAAGTACCAGTGAACAGAGAGAAGATCGATATTTACCTTCTCTCTGCCAAGCTACAACGCCAGACCACTCTGGAGCCACTCAGGTCCAGATGTGACCTAAAACTGCCCCATATCACAATATTTTGTGCATTGGTTCATTTAGGTGATGTATCTCAGCTGGTGGTTAACCACTCATCCATGCAAAGTCACACAAACCCAAGAGAAATAAACCACAGTAAATAAACCACAGAAATAAACCACAGTAAATAAAATGGAAATAATTTAATATCCTTGGTCAGACGGTACCATTTCATACACAGACAGGTCCATGGCCTGGGGATTGGGGACCACTGATCTAAAGCACTCAACTTTACTGATCTCTGCCATCTCATCTCCATCTGGTTGTGCTCTAGTCATGGGCTCAGCCAAATGTCAGTGAATGCTTGCCAGAAGGTTCCCATGGGTCAATGGTTCTTCCTGGTGTTTTCCCAGGGTTTCTTCCTCCACAACAGTATACTTGCCACAATGTATAGCCAATCATGCAGTGAAAAATGATGTTAAACCCAAAACAACTATTTTCATATAAAACCAAATAGATATCATATGAAGTCTCTTGGTGGAAACTCTTGGTGGAAACTCCACGTCAAGGTGGCCATCCATTTGGGAGGCATAATAATAGTAAAATGTTCAAGATCACATCAACGACAGCCATACTGAAAATTAAATAAACACCTTTATCATTTAGAAAAAACTAGGCACCAAAAGAAGTTTCTCTGATGAAAAATCCGACATAAATATATCTTTCCATTCATCAGAAGACGTTTCAACAAGATCCTGTAGCAGGTCAATAATGGATCATGATTTTCATTTAGAACTAAAACTACACAAGTCTTTCACTGAAAACTATCTTGATATGAGCATTGCACATCTAATGCTCTACAACTAAGCAAAGAACTAGCAATTTATGTGCACATGTATTAACAGAAGAGTACTTTTAGCAATTCTATGCAATTTTTCAGATTGCTGGGGTAAAACATTGTAATTACACACATCCTGAAACAATTGGATCTCTTTTTTTGTCCAATCAACAGATGGTGCAGGCAATAATGAACACATTCAACTGTTTACAGCATCAAATAAATCCTCTTTATTTTCAAACATCAAAGACATCTGAGAAAAAGTGAATCCATACTACAGCTTAAGCCAAGGTGTACCTATTTGTTTGAAAAGTGAGCAAAGCTCCATGACCTCAAACAATCAATCCATTCCACAACAGATTTGCAAGATGTTCTTAAGACAAGAAAATAAATTATCCTTTGAATCTACTTAGCTTGGCAGTAAGCATGTTGGAGTACAGTGGCATGGATTTCTACAATTCTTCACATTTCTTTGCACATTTGTATGATGTTATGAGAAGTCTGATGCTAGGACTTTTGCTAAATATGTTATAAATGTTACATAAAAAAAATATGAGTCCATAACAATACCTATATTTACAAAACAATCCAATTCAAATAGAATTGGTAAAACTTTGGTAATATTTTACTGACAAAACTATTCTTTTTCCAATAAAAGTACTGTAGTATTCAAAGTAAAAAAAAAATAACCAAACAAAATTTGATGTGAAAAGTTTCAAATGAAAAAAAAAAAAACAACAAACACCTCATTCATGATCATTTACACATTACAGTTGTTGTTAAAGGGTTTAACACCATTTTCAGCATAAGATAGGCTATACATGGCAGCCAGTAATAATGGTGGAGGAAGAACCCTTAAAAACCCAGGAAAGAACCATCAACCCATGAGAAGCTACTGGCAGGCTTTCTCACTTACCCATGTTAGCAGAGTCTGGACTTGAAGTCATGCAGAGGTGAGATGGCAGCAGAGATGAGATGGCAGTGTAATGATCAGTGCTTTAGACCACGGGCCACTTGAGACCCCCACACATTACAGAACAAAAAGGATTACCAACCATATATACTCACTTATAAGTAGAATCCAACTGCAGACAAGATAGACACTGATCTGCTATAACTGAATGTGCTGGCAGATCAGGTTCCATCTATCAAAGACCCTGATCTGCTGGCACATTATGCAACAGCAGATTTGGGTCCATGCACTTTACAGTTGGATATAACTTATAAGCAACAATACATGGTAATTCTGAATGGAATAAATGTTAAGAACCTTAAATATTAAGGATCACAAACTACAAAAAAACTGGGACTTTTTTTCTGAATAAAGATCAATTTCAACAGCTGCACTAAATACTCAATATACAAAATATTTCCAAACTATATTAATCCAAATTCCTGTTGAGAATCAAACAAGTTTGGATCAAATGAGAGAAATAAGTCTATTCTATACCAAACCCCATTACTCAAAGGCACAAATAAGATAAAGCAATAATTTGAATAAATTAATCAAACTCAATCCATTTCAATTATTTTCAGGTCTGTTTCATTTAACATTCATTAATCACCATGAGTAATTGAATACATGTGAGCAAATGAATTACTTTATTTTAAACAAAGCCACACTGTCATATTTACTTTACCATATGTACTTGTTTATTGTGAGTCCAACTGCAAACTGTACAGACCCAGATCTGCCATCCCATAATGTGCTAGCAGATCTGTTCTGTGCAGTTTGTTAGTAATAATCAGAAGAACAAAAAAAAACCTGATATGCAGGCACATTATGCTACAGCAGATCTGGATCTTTATTTTTGTACATGTAAAATGGCTCTTAAACCCAATCTCCATGCAAGCTTTATCAACATGAATATTCCAATCTCCAGCTACACAGTGATTGTGATGGAACTTTGCCCTATTTGCATGAGTATATTATGCACCAGCTTGCAAACATCTTGGACCAGATCTGTTCTTAGGAAAGTACTGGCAGATATGCATCTACACTATTCCATTAAAATTATTAGTATAGCATTCTCTTCCTATAATGCCATAAAAATGTATGACTTTGAAAATTAGCGCACTTTATACTGAGGTTGAGGTAAACTCAATATCAAAACTCTATAGATCCAAAAGAAGAGATCCAAGACAATATCCATATTACACTATTGACCATCCATTTTTGAGGTACCATATAGTAAGGAATAACTGTACATGGGACAACATAGCATATAAACTATGCTATATCACGGGAATCCTATTTCCAGCTGTATGCACATTACACATGTACAGATATGTGATTTATTAAGGCTATAAATTAAACAGATGGAATAGTTCTCATTTGTTCACATTTTTTGAATATGTGGTTAACTACATGCAAATTAATTCCTTTCTTCCAGTTTAACCTCATGGTGAATGTGTGTTTAATGTTTAGTAATTATGGTCTACAAAACAAATACATGTATTATTATGCTCACTTCTGAACTGTACAGTCAGAAAAGTTTCAATGGATTCTGCCAAGTTTGCCACATATGGTTATCACACCTTTAGCAAGTAAAGAACTGGATAATCTGTTGTATAATCGTTGAACTAACAATACACCCAGGATGAATAATTAACCAGGCAAAATTATAGGTCATTTGTCTAAAAAAGGTTTCAAACATGCTATACTGAATAAACCTTTTATATAATGTCCTGATCAGCAGGTAGTAATGGTCAATTTGTTGGTATTCTTGGAAGAAGAGAGCAACTAGGCTGTCATGTCTGTACAACTTATTGTTTTGCACTTACAGTATTTTTACTGCATTTTAATTCCCTCACATCAAATTGCCTATCAGACATTATTGTTTATAATTTTATTGTTATTATTATTATTATTATTATTATTATTATTATTATTATTATTATTATTATTATTATTATTATTATTATTATTATTATTATTTAAGACATTTTAATGGGTGTTTATAGTCATGAATGACCATAAAGAAACTAACCCATCCAAGGGGTCCCCTCAATGCATTGGTGCTCATAGTTTTTACCTCTGTGAAATGGCACATGCAGTGATTCAGTTCCTAAAATAGCCATTCAGACAAGGTGAACTGGCCTAATGGCATTCACTGATCTGTTCTAAAAGAAAACCATGTACCAGGCACTAAATTTGTTCATCTGAATATTGATGTGCAATCCAAATTTATTTTACAGTGGTAGTTAAGCATGTGGACTGTATTATCTTATAATCAAATTTGACAAATCTTTCTAGAACAGTATATTACACAAATTACTTGTGTTTCATCACCGATATATATGTCTTGAATATTTTGAGATGAAAATTGCAAGGGAATTGGCCAGTCCTCCTGAAATAATGCCAATGAAGTATTCTTATATTTGATTCATGTTGTAACATAAATTGAGAGGGATGTATGTAGAAAAGTGACTATTTCTTATAATTTGCTTAGTGCAGAAAATTACACTCTGCTTATTTGATTTGATGTTAAGTGTGTAGAATCTAAAAATGTTACATATACATTCCATATATTTAAAAAATGTATCAAGGTTTGTTTTTTGTTTTTTTGTTGTTTGTTTATTGTTTAGTTTTTCTGTATGATGCATTTATTACCATTTTCAGATGATGATGTGTTAATAGGTTACAAAATTAAGAAACATGTTTATTTCAATGTAAGTTTTACAAACAAATCATAATTTTGAAGGAGAGTTTAGAACAAATAAGCAAGCATTTATGTTCATTGAAAGGAGCAGCACTGGTTGATTATATTTATACTATATGGATAATAAACTTCCTTAATTAAATGATATATACAATTTACATTTTGTCGGGAAATGCAATTGTATGCGTGTATCAATAGAAAAAGCAATACAAAAACTGCTGTCCCTAATGATGTCACACCCCTTAAAATTATACACATTTTACACACAAAAACTAACTGAAAAGGCAATAACATAGATATAAATAAATATTATTGGTTTCAACACATTCATTTAGGACACACACACCCTTTAATGTGTACATGCAAGAGTTTTACTCAACGAAGATTTGAAAACAATACAGAAGGATGGCACTGAAATAAAATGTGCACAATTATTACTGTACACACATATTATAGTTGATTAGTTGAAAACATTACATACTGAGAGAAGTGCAAATAAAAACAACTTTATTTTTGTGAATTACTAAGTGTTACTAAGTGCTTCTTGGTGCTTTGTCCAAAAACAATATGGCAGTCCCCACATACAGTGACATCATAGCCTAATTTTAGCACAAGGTCAATTTCAGACCAAGCGAAATTGCATCACTGCCATCTTACCCTTGTGCAATGTTGGTTCAAGTCTCAGGCTCATCCAATATGGGTATGTGAGGAAACTGCCAGTAGTATTCCTTGGGTCAGTGCTTCTTATTGGCTTTTGTGAGTTCTTCCTCCACCAGTTATACTGGCTGCCATATGTGGCCTATCTTACACTGAGAAATCATGTAAAACCACAAACTAACCAACAAACCAACCTCCAAACCTGCTATACAGAATACATATGCACATTAATGATGAAATCTGAGCCTGGAATAGATATAAGCAAAACAAGAACAAAAATTCTCTAAAGCAAAACATTTTGGCATCAATACATTTTTTTAAAACAAACAACAACTTAATGTTTTGCACACAAGCCAGAGAATTCAGTTTTGCAGTGGGCCGGGGAGTAAGTAGGGTGAAAATTTTCTTGCTACACAGTGGTGCACTCCAAGTAACATAAATGCAAATGAGGAATATCTCATAATGAAACTCTGTATCAACAAAACTGATGGTTTGCTAACCTACCCATAAGTATGACTGCAACATTTACATTTAGTATGATTTTTAAGTTAAATAATTTCTTATTTTATGAGCAATATTTTATTTTTTTTGGTAAGAAAACCACACTTATAACTTTGCAGGCACTACAATTTCATACAGTCATTGCATCTAGCTGTGTTATTTATATCACCATGCCTGGTGCACATATTGTTTATATGATGCACATAGAAAATAATACTATGATGACAGATTCAACAAATACATGTCTTTCAATCTGTAATAATTAGAGGTAAAAGATTCACAACAATTTAATAAAACACAAGCTGTGTGAAATATGGTATGGGTATTGTCATTGGTTTACACATAAATAGCCAGTAGCTGTAGGTCTAATAAGCAGACCAGGAGAAAGAGTTTAAAATCTTTTGGAATGGTATTGTTTGGATTATTGAGTAAAGGATACTGGTTTACACACAATTTGGGTAAATATTGCAGCCTTACCCACCTGCAAGTCATAGAGTATCTGTGACTATTGCTGCCTGCAAGTCATTGAATATCTGTGACTATTGCTGCCTGCAAGTCATTGAGTATCTGTGACTATTGCTGCCTGCAAGTCATTGAGTATCTGTGACTATTGCTGCCTGCAAGTCATTGAATATCTGTGACTATTGCTGCCTGCAAGTCATTGAGTATCTGTGACTATTGCTGCCTGCAAGTCATTGAATATCTGTGACTATTGCTGCCTGCAAGTCATTGAATATCTGTGACTATTGCTGCCTGCAAGTCATTGAGTATCTGTGACTATTGCTGCCTGCAAGTCATTGATTATCTATGATTATACTGATAGCTTGTCATAGTATTGAGCACTCTGGTCTGACCAATGATTGGCAGCATATACCATGAACAAATTCCAACAGCTATCATATCCATGCAATACATGCCATATATCCTGTGCTCTCTTTATAAGTACAGTCCAACTGTAAACTGCACACACTCAGATCTGCCATTGCATAATGCACTGGTAGATCTGAGTCTATGCAGTTTGTTAGGAGTAGTGAGTAGAACAAACAAAATAAACACTGATCTGCCAGTGAATTATATGATGGCAGATCAAGGTCTATGCTGTCTGCAATTTGACTTTTATGTGAGTATATATGGATTTAAATCACTTTTTCCATAATGCACAATCAGACTGGAACTATATCAGTGCTGTCATCTGCATCTTGATATTCTTATATGCACAATATGTTGTACCAATCTTAATCATAAATCCCAATCTGTTTTGAATTCTCCTGAACCTGCACAACTAAAACTACTTGGAAACCATAAACATGACATTATGTATTACAAAAACACATAATTCTGTAACAAAAAAAAATCTCATCTGATATGGCATAGGAACATATCTCAGACTAACAGCCTTCACACATCCCTACACTATATCAAACTCATTCCTTCCACTTACTCAGAAAAATTACAGAAATCTGTGTGAATCTCAACAAATTTTCACACAACAGGGTCAAAACCCTGTCACTGTCAAAATGATGCAAGGATAACAATAAACAGAACAAACTGACAATTACAAAATTGGTGATGATGAACCAAAATAAACCAACATTTTTCTTCCATTAAATCAGAAGCAATTCAAGGGCAAAGTTGATGTAAAAATTTATTACATGCATAAAAATTAAGCTGATAAACAACTGATATCACCAGTTTGTGTCAAATAAGGTAACAACATGAAAAAAACAGACACTGCAAAATTATTAGAAATGTTTCTAAATACAGATTTCATATATTATCCAAATGAGGTAATTATTTACCTACTAAATATACATATACAATATGATATGCCAAAGAGTAAATAAAGTCACCCTCATCAATAGACAGAACTGTGGTCTGAGATGTACACTTGAACTGTAAATACATAAACAGAACATATGTAAGGCCTGCACTTAATCTGTCAATCAAGAGACTGAACAGTGATCTGAGGTATTATTTGAACTGTAAATTTGTAAAATATAACAGAGGTAAAGCCTGTGCTTAATCTGTCAATCAATAGACAGGACAGTGGTCTGAGGCATGTATTTGAACTGTAAATCTATAAACATAACAGATGTAAGGCCTGCACTTCATCTGTCAATCATTATAAAGAATAGGGATCTGATGTATGCATTTTAACTGTAAATCTGTAAATAGTTGTAAGGTCTGCACATCACCTGACAAACAATAGACTGAACAGTAATCTGATAGGTGCACTTGAACTATAAATTGTAAACATAACAGATTAATGCCTGCACTTAAGACAAACACTAGAATGGTAAATCTGTAAACAAAAAACATAAGGCCTGTACTTGATCTGTCAATCAATAGAAGCAATCTGAGGCACTGACTGAACTGTAAATCCATGTACAGAACAGATGTAAGGTCTGCACTTGGTATTAAATCAGGAGACAGAACAGTGATCAAAGACTGCACTTGAACTGTAATTTCATAAACAGAAAAGATTAATACCTGTAATTGATCTGTCAATCAGCAGATAGAACAATGATCTGAGGCATAAAAATGAACTGTAAATCTGTAAACAGAACAGATTAATGACAGTGCTTAACCTGTCAATCAACAGACAAAACAGTGCTGTGAGGCATGCACTTGCACTGTAATCCTATAAACACAACAGATTAATGCCTGCACTTGATCTGTCAACCAGTAGACAGAAAAGTGCATCTGAGGAATGCTCTTAAATTTGTAATCCTGTAAACACAACAGATTAATGCCTGCACTTGATCTGTCAACCAGTAGACAGAACAGTGCATCTGAGGAATGCACTTAAATTTGTAATCAGGTAAGCACAACAGATTATTGCCTGCACTTGATCTGTCAATCAGTTGACAGAACAGTGATCTGAGGCATGCACTTGATCAATCAATGAGCATAAGGAAAAATTATGTAAGGCATGTTCTTGATCATTCAATTTGTAAACATAAGAAAGATTAATTAGCTTGTACCTGATCCATCAGCAGACAGAAAAGTGTAGTAATGTCAGGCTTTCACTTCCTTTTGCTGAATATTTAACTAAAATGTATACATCTATTAAAAAATCTACCATTAATTAGCTTTTGAAAAATGAGCAAAAAGTTTTTACAGAGAAATAATGTCTTTTGAATTGAAGTACCATTATGGTTTGCAGACAGACTATCATTTTCAATCTGGAAATACTAGAGTGATTAAAGACATATAAATCAGTAATTGCAAACTATGGTAGACAAATGTAGCAGATTAATTGATGTTTTCAGCATCAATGGTTTGGAATTAGAAGTTTTATTATCCATTTTTACAGCCTTAAAGTAATTAGTTAGGATCAAATATAGCACTCAGGGGTATTAAATCTCCAATCCCCTCCCTCTCCCAGGAAATTGCCTCTGGCTTGATGATGTGGCCATTAACTGAAAACATTTGCCTAAAGCCTTAAAATTGTCACCCTCTTTCCCTACTCCAATACTCTCCCATATGCAGAGTTTTTTTTTAATAAACATTAATTTCTGTCAAAATTGCTTTCATACATTTGTCAATAATGTCTCTTTTCTTCTCTACCAATGTTGTTATTGATATTGCTTCCAAGGTTGTGGTTCATAAGCAATTATAAGTCCATTGAACTACACATATGATGACAGTACAAGTGGCTTTTTGAAACAATAATCTTTATTCATCAATATAAATGTAATAAAAAATCTTTATGCAGTTTTACTTACTACAGTTAACTATCAAGAAAGACCATAAACTAATTCTGGGAAGATAAAGAGAAGTCACTGAACCAGAAGAGTTATTTAAAACAAATAGTTCCATTTATTACAAACCTAATCAGATAAATACCTCTAATAGATACATGAAAGTGGAAGAATCAGTTAAGACTGAAATACTTTTTTGCTTTGATGCCAACAAAGTACAATCATCTGATACCTAATCCTGAGATACAACTTTTGCAATAAATGATAGTTCAACAATCCCATAAAATCAACAACAGGACAGAACTGACAGAAGTCTGATGGTGCTTGAAAGTGCATAAATACATTAAAAAGGTTTTTTTTAATGCCTTGCCATACTTAAGACATAAGTTTCATAAATCAATCTTTTTATCAGTTGGGGTTTTCTTTTTGAAATCATCAAAATATACTTTTCTTGTCAAGTCTTTACCAAAAATATCAAGACATTAAGATTTTTTGCAAAATGAAAATGTCATTAACTCTACTTAATTTAGTCACAAACTTTGTTTTACCATCTTCTCTTTCAATCATTGGGGCACCTGCTGGCTGAATGGTCATAGCTGATTGCCTTTATAGAATACATATTCATTTCAATCACATATGGGTTCAAGTCTCAGCTCAACTAGTGAGGTCATCTGCAAAAGATTGACAGCAACATTTTATGGGATGGTGGTTGTGATGTGTCGAATTTTGAAAACTCTTAGAAGCTTCCTTTAAAGGAATTGTATCAAAGTCAACTTAATTAAAGTAGAAAGGGCTAGAGATAGATGATTATTTTCATTTCATCTCTGAACATCAAAAGGGAATTCATTCTAGCCCACGTAACATGACCCAGTCAAATGCTATGGTGACCCAGTCAAATGCTATGGTACAAGAGAATGACATAAGACCTTTCCCCAAAATCGGCAGGGTTAAAGGCAGCAGCTGGCTATAGATGATAGTTCAAAGAAATGATTAATTATGGCATGATTAGTTGTTTAGTTTTCTTGTCAATCCAAAAATTCTAGAACAGTTTTAGGAAAAAGTCTATTCCGATTGGTTAATATGGATTTATGGGCGTAACTCTAAGAAATTAAAGGTTTTACTTTAGCAAAATTCCCTAGTCTTCAATCTTACTTGAAAAAGAGTGGTCAAGACTCCGGAGATCGTGGTTATCTCGTGATTTGGCAGTGAATCGAGAGTTTGTCTCAGCAAGTAGGCAAACTCTACATTTTGAATTCGTAAAAAGTATGTCTTCATTATAGAGTAAAGGGCCAGATTGTTGTCTCAGTTAGGAGACAGACTATACGTGAGATTCGTGGAAACGAATAAAAGAAACTGCTAAAGGTATGCAATCTTAGTTTCCCAATTTTAATATGTTATTTCATTTGTTGATCTATTGCAAATGTATTCTTGATATGATATATGTGTGTACGGTTTCATTTTGCAGGATTTTAGTGAAATGCTAGTCATGACATTTTATTCTTTGATTTTCTAATTATCAATTCATTTGGAGAATTGGCAAGATTGAATGTAATTAAAATTTCGTTAGATTAGTTGAAAAGATTGCATGTAATTGAATCTTGAATACATAGGAGTGATTAGGAATTTAAATGAATTAAGCTTAAGGAATGATGGGTAATGTTTCATAATTTATGGATTAACTCTGTTTAGAATGAGTATGACCTAGAGTAAGAAGTCGAGAGGGTTTACATACCAGTTCATAGGCTGAGTTGAATTTAATTGACCATCCCTAGCTGACCAAATTAAGGTCAGGACAAGCACAACCACTGTTATGTAAACATAAGTTAGCTAACAGAAGTTACTTCAGCAGAATCTATGCCTTTTGTTCTGAGCCAAATTAATGTAAAAATACAGATATACCTGAGAATGTGACCTATTGTCTATTGGAGAAATTATATTTATTGAAAGAAACAGTTTTCCTGGATTCACATGAGAAATCCCTGAACAATCACAGGATGAGAACAAATTCTACGAAGAAATCGTAAGTCCTGAGAGGATTGTTAAGTCAGAGTTCGAGGGACAAGAGTCCAAGAGAAAAAAGCTAGACAAAGATCAACAGAGCAGGGACAAACGGAAGTCTTGATGTCTGCATAAATTAGGTGATGAAGTCTCTCATTGTTACACTCAAAGGTCACATCTCATTGGCAATGAGGATAGCAATTACACGTTGAAAGTAATTTTACATTTAAAGAAATTTGTGTTGTCTTTTTTATTTGAGTACATGTTAGTACCATTTTTCCTTCTTTTGTAACTAAGTCATTGATTTCTTTTCATTTTAAATTCTGTTGATAAACTGATTAAATTTTATATTTGTTCATTGAAAGGGGGCTCATTTTGTTATTTCTTCAATATACTTGTTCAGTGATCTGCATTCTTCTTTCTATCTATCCACACTGGGTCATTCCCTAGCAACGAACCGTAGTGAAAGGTTGGTGTGTTTTTTTGCATGCCACCAATTTGTCACAGTGGTTCTTCCCAGGCTCTTCGCCCACCAAATGTACTAGCCTATCATGTGCTGAAAAATGGTGTTAAACCTCACAAAAACCAAAACATTTTCAATGAAACATGTATACTTTTCAAGAACATAGTTTCAGAGGTATAAGATGATAAAACCTGTTTATATATGATATCCAAGGACAAATGTTCTAATAGATGTTCTTTATGTATGGTTAAATATACATCTAAAGTTAAAAGAGTGGTCACTAACTTCATCTTTAATGAACAGCTCACCTTTATATTAAGATGCCACTGAGTCAGGTTTCACCCAACCTAAATAAACTGTTTAGAAATTTCCAGGATCTATTTTAAACATTAATTATTAAATAGAAAAAAAATCAAGACTAAAGTGACTTAGAGATGGAAGTGAACAAAACATGTACAGCAAACAAATGAAAGCAATAACATGTCTTTTGTGTCAAAGTTCAAAAAGAGACTGAACCAATCCAAAATACCAATGCAGTGCATGTAAATACATGCTTCAGAAATGGAACACATGTAAATTCCAGGAAACCCAAGAGTGCACATCTAATAAAAAAGCCTGGTATCATAAAACAAAAAAGGGACTCCACTGGGCAAAAAGAATTTGCAGATATTCAAGATGAGACCATTTCCTTATAACTGCTACAGGGTCAAACCATCTCTGATATTCTTCAACAATAGCAAGATTTTTAAATTAACTGCTATGGTTCACATATTGAATATTAGCTTGGCACAAATTTTTGTTTAGGACTGAGTAGACATCATTAGAAATCTTTTGGTGAAAATGCCATGTCATAAAGATCATCCATTTATGTGGGGTATCAATAACAAGATTTAAAGATGGCTGACGTGATGGCCATATTGAATTTCAGACCAGCACCATATTCATTTAGGACCAAACAGACATCATAAAATGTCTTTCAGGAGAACCCCATAATGATATCACCATCAATTCTGGAGGAAAAGCAATAAAAAGTTTGTCAAGATGATGGCTGTGGTGTTCATACTGGCTGTTAGATTGGCAAAGTTCTCATATAGGAACAACTAGAAGTACTAAGAAGTCTTTTAGTGAAATCCACATGCTGATATAGGTGTAGTAGCAAATACAACATTTTAAAGATGGCTGATGTGGTGACCAGATTAGATATCTGAGCAACACTATTCATTTAGAATCAGCCAGAGCATGAGATGCATGTCTGTTTTAGAGTTTAAAGACAATCCTCTAAGTTGTTTATGATGAGCAGCAATAAAAACTAAAAGATAAATATAAAACAAAAATAATTGAATATATTCTCATTTTAACTGTTTATACTCACAAAGCTGAATGCAAAACTTTAAGCAATGAAAAAATGAATAAATGAGAACTTTTAATTTTTTTAGTTTTGGATTCACGAGTCCCTCTAATAAATGAAAACAATTTCAAGGAATTAAAGATGAGACCATTCTTCCTTTTAACTTCAGTGTTGAAACCATTCAAATTAGCTGCAGTGACTTGTCACCACCATTTTCATTTAGAAACATCCAGACATCCAAGAAAATCTTCTGCTGAAACCCTGTTTGAAAATGGCTTTCCATTCAGGAGGAGTAACAATAACATTTTCAAATGGTCAGTCAGTATGGCAAGCATATAAGTTGTCTGAACTATACCATTTGGATCAACTAGGCATCATAAGAAGATGTTCAATAAATAACCGATGTTTATCCAACCATCCAATCAGGAGGAGTAGTTTTTGCAATGATATCAAGATAGCTCCATTTGTGGCCAGACTGGACCAACATCATTTACATACTGTACCAACTATACATTACAAGAATCCTTGTGGTGTGAACATTTCATTACAGAGCAGCATAAAAAGTAGGGCCCTTAATAGGCATTATTTTCATTTTGGGTCAAAAGAGGCATCACAATAAGTCTTTGTTCAGGAGAAGTAACTATAGCAAAATTATAAAGATGGCCATATTGGACATCAGATTGGCACCATTTTCATTTAAAACCAACCAGACATCAAAACAAGACTTTTCATAAAAACAATGTTGATATGACCATCCATTTAGGAGAAGGAGTATGAATAACAAAATTATTCAAGATTGCTAAATGTATTGTGTGTCCAAGTGGCACCTTTTCACTTAGGTCCAACTGGACCATAGGAAGAATGTGTGTAAAGTTTCATTGAGGTTGCCCAGGTAATTTATGAGGAGTCTAAACAGCAAACTTTGCTGATGGATGATGGACAACAGACAACCATAATCTCTTATAATCTATGTCCAGTACAGCTACAGATCCATAATAATGTAAATTTGTGACTGAGTGTAGCTAAACATTTTTCTCAAGATCTCTATTTTTCACAGCATACTGTGATATTTTTTTAGTAAGAGTCATTCTTTTTTGTTGCTGCAAACAATAAGGTCTTTATTTTCATGAAAGCACTTATAGATGATGCAAGAATGCTAAAATTGTGGCTTCATTACAAGGATGCCAGAACAGGTAACATTGTCCTTGAGTAAATCATTGCAGTTACATTATGAATCAGGAACTGGTAAATTGCCCTTAAGAAAAAAAATTTGCCTACCATTACATGACATATTACTCCAAAAACACGATATTTTTTACTCTCAAAGCCACTGACCAGGTCACATTTAAAAAACAAAAAACATAAATTTCAATAATCTTCAAGAAAAAAAGGAAGAACAAAAGCCCATGTCTAATTATGCCTGTAACATGTAGAATGTATAAAAGGTAAATAGTACCTGGTCACTGGCTCATGTAAAACTATCCTATGGCATTTTATATAACCAACTGGTCTGATGGGCAATTAAGTCAAAAATAAGACTGTCTAAAGCAAGGGAAATTGTGAACTATTAATAAAAACAAACTCAGTTTGACAAAACAGCTGAGAAATATTCATAAGCCATAAATTTAAATTGTGCAAAAAATGCTTCCATGGTAGTAAAAGACCTTCAAAATATTTTACTGCCTTTTACTGTTATATATCAATGATTAAGTACATGCACATGCATGTATATACAGCAAGCAGACTTTCATGAATGTCTGATGCCCTCCTTCTAGACATTTTGATAAGATAATTAATGGTTCAATTACAACATTAAGACAAGAATGCCAAACTTAAGTAATTTACACCACTCCTGCAGTGACTGCATCCCTAGTACCACTTCTTTGGCATGCTTCTTTGTCAATCATCCTTAACTAAGAACTGGAGAATATCAAGCAGCAAATTCAAAACAAATGACAAACATTTGGAATCTGCCTGTATAGTAACATTTATGTGTGACCAATGCATCTAAAATACATAGATCAGAGACATATCTTCTGCCATGACCTGGTTAAAAGTTAAAAATCTGGAAACAGTTTGTATGCAAAAACGTATGTGTATCATTAATACAAATGGGGAATTGACTTTAATTCCAAATACTCAAAACAAAATATTTTTTTAACTAGTGCTTACAAGCTTGTATTTTTACTCATCTGTGTCCAACAGTAACAAAGAGAGTTTCAAAACCAAATTTGTTGGCTATGTCAAAAACTTGGAACCTCAATGTTCAGCAATCTGTTTTGTGCAAGACAAATGATATGCTTTCATAAATGCAGCTTGAAAACAAATGCCAAAAATTGTGAATTAACTTTTTTTATTACCAGGACCTCATGCCTTCAGAATAAAAAAGGGTCAAAGGGCAATGTTCTGGGGCCAAAAACATTAAAATGTAGCAGTTATGGTCAATTTATTTTTCAAAAGCTGTTCAGTTATCAACGCAGATAAAATTCTCCTTTTATTGTAGCAATAAATGATTGTCCATGATAAAGTATCATGTCTTACTGTAGCACTAAGAGGAAGACCACCTACAGCACTAGTGGAATTGAATAACACAGAAGTGCAAACAATTTTGCTAGGAAAGAG
Organism: Potamilus streckersoni; assembly: GCA_016746295.1. Taxonomy (NCBI): domain Eukaryota; kingdom Metazoa; phylum Mollusca; class Bivalvia; order Unionida; family Unionidae; genus Potamilus; species Potamilus streckersoni. Next base: position 520,648 of record JAEAOA010002219.1, on the reverse strand, counting down.
TTCTAAGTGTTCTGCTCTTATCAATAGTAAATACATAAAACTTTATTCATAATGGAATACTCCATGGTTTCCAAACTGTAACCTTAATAATTAAGAAAAACTTGGTATACCTTTATAAAATACTTGTTTGCCACTAAAATGGAGATCTATATCCTATAAATTACACCTACTACTTATTGTGTTTAATATAGTTTATGAAATACTATTATAGTTTTAAATTTTCCTAAATAAATGTGATGTTTCTTATGCTATTAATGACATAATCAGAAGAAACAAATTACTATAAAATTAAAATGAAATATTTACTATCCAGCTAACATTTAAACACCCCCTTTATGACAGGACAAAGGTGACTCCAAAGACAGCTGACTGTTTAAAATGTTTACTTGTATTCATATTTATGGTGAATTCACAATTTTTCTGGGGGGGATACCAATTTTCATTTTCAAAGATTTTGTGTTTGCTCTAATCATAAATTTGAAAACTAAAAAAAAAATAATGACTCTTCTTCACCAATGCAAACCACAAACAGTGATACCAAAATAAAAATAAGCGACTTGATAGTAGCCGAATATTGAGATCCAAAGTAAGTGATTTTAAAACAAAGGACTGGCATTTATCTCTTTTCTTATAATTCAGGAAATTCAAGCACATAAGACTTATTAGTTCATTCATTTGATATTGTAACTGTTTCACTAATATATTTGACCTCAACCAGAAATGGTCATCACTTTTTTTAAGGTCAGAAATGGTCATACTGACTGAACAAAGTATGAAGAAAATCTATCAAAGGATTTAGGAAATACAAGCAAGGAAATAAATGTTCACAAAAAAAACTTAAAATATATTTTTGATGACTCTGACCTTGATTCCAAGGTCATAGTGGCAAACAAATATTTTATAAAATGAATTATCTTAATATCATAATGCTACATGCCTAATATAATGAGACTAGCATGGGGTTTAGGACAAACAGCAAATGAAACAAGAGTCTAATGGCTAAAATGGATTCCCAGAAACTAAAAAAAGACCATTTCTTCCTTTTAACTGCCAAGGGTGGAAACCATCTTTGATATTCTTCAGCAACAAGCTTTTCAAATCAGTTTCAATGTGGCCATATTGGATGTCAGCTTGGCAACATTTTCATTTAGGTATAACAAGGCATCCAAGGCATCATAAGAAGTCTTCTTGTGGAAACACCATGTAGATATCACTTACCATTGGTAGGAGTAGAAATAGCAAGATTTTTCAGGATAGATGCCAAGGTCAACACATCAACACATTTGAAACTTCAGAAAAACTGTCCGAACTAATAGTATATTTTAGGATAAAATTCTAAGAATTCATACATTATGTTATTTTTATTTCTTTCAATTTTTTAATTGAAATTTAATTTAAATAAATATTTTTGAAAATGTAATGCTTGTTGAGTTTACCAAGTCTTTTTACTTACATTTAAACCTCTACACATAAGACTATTTTTGAAAGCCCCAGCAATATTATGTTGATATGAACATCCATTTAGGAGAAGTGACTCAAACAAACTTTTCAAGATGTTAACTGTGTTGGCCATACTGGACATCAGACTGGCATCATTTTAATTTTACACCAAACAAATATCATAAAGAATCTTCTATTGAAAAGCCCATATAAATATGACTTTCCATTCAAGAGGAGTAGAAATAACAAGAATTCTTGATAGCTACTATGACAGCTATATCTAAAACCAGACTGATCCCATATCATTAAGGATCAACATCATCAGAAGACAATTTTTTTTTTAAAATATGGCCACTGTGGCAGCCATGTTGAATGTTCAAGGGGCAGCATTTTAATCTGGAAACAATTAGATCATGGGATTAATATGTGGGTAAAGTTTCATGCTAATCCTTGATAAAGATTAGGCAGAGTAGTGATAATAACTCTGCAGTGAAAATGGAAACACAAAATGATGGACAACAGATCATCCCATAAGCTCATCTGCTCTATAACCAATAGAGAGATAGAGCTAAAAACTAACCAAAACCTAAAAAAAAAATGTTCCCAATGATGACTATGCCACCACCAGTACAGAAGTGGCTGTATGTGTTTTTATCACACTAAGGTGGGCTCAACAAAAAAATATTGATCTAAATATCAGTTGGTGGAAGGGGGAAAGAAATAGATGCATTTGCATTTGATCAACTGATTTATTCCCTTAAACAATAACCTAAACTAATACTAATCCTTCAGATAGTAGACTTAATTAATACTGGTACAGATTTGATCTATTTGATAAAATCAACAACCCATTACTTCCTTCCACAGTGATCAAGTTCCCAAGTGATGTTAAGCAGGCAAATTATTCTGCTATCACCTTCACTGATCTGACGAAAGGACCAAACAATCTCTCCATCAAAAAGCCAAGAAATCAAGTTTTGTGCAAAAGTTCCTGTAGCAATGGTCATTTATCTCACAAAAGTAAAATATCAATTATTTGTCTACTGCTAGCTTTAGATTCATTCAAGTCTCATGTAAGGCTAGGAGAGGAGATTACTAATGTTAGTCTGTAAGACACTCTAGGGCCATACAAATTATCCTTTATGGGGCACTTTACTAATATATTATATACATGTAAACACAGATTGGGAAGACAAAAAGGGACACTAGTACAGTAGTAGGTACACCCTATCGACTTTAATACTTTATAAGTCAAGCCAAACTACAAATAACAAACATCCTGGTCTGCCAAAGGGTAATGTGCCTGCAGATCAGGGTCTATGCTGTTTGTTCTATTGATTACACCTAACAAACTGAACAGATTTAAATCTGCTGATGTATTATGCAATGGCAGATCCCAGTCTGTGCAATTTGCAGTTGGGCTTGACTTATATGCCAATATATACAAGTATCTAATTTCTGCCCACAGCTAGCACCAAAAGGATTGAAATAATAATCCTCACCCTCAGACATCAAGCTGATGTTAATGTGTCACATTAATTTGTAACAATCAATACCACTAGATATCTTAAATGGGAGACCTCTGTGCATTTATTGGATTACCCTTAAGCTTTTTGTGAAAGGCACTTATCATCCACATCATATGATCCATGGAATCAAAAATAACAATGTAGCATTCACAAAGGGGTGGGGGTTAGAGAGTGTTGCATGAAATCATCATTACTATTTGCAGCTCTTTTTTAAAATTATAGAGCAGATGTTATTTCATGATAATGATCATAGTAAAATGACATGCATCATTTGGTTGATGAATTAATTTTTGCTGGCTATATATATATACATATATATATATATATATATATATACTGACAAATTGAGTCATGCAAATGAAGCTGAAAATATGGCACAAGATTAAGTTCAAACTGTTTAGTAATTATTAGCTTTATTTTCAAACTACTTACTATACTAACTCTCCCAAACATGACTGACTGCCCCCACCCCGGTCTTGCAACAGATCCTGCAGGCGCCTATGCATATAAGATATGCAATATCCACACATTACTGCTGGAATCTTAAAGCCTGTGCTTCTAAAACATCTTTTTTCAACATTAAACTTACTTGAGAAAAAATAAATGTTTAAGTTTTAACAATTCACACAAATGCTTTTTGCTAGAGCAAGTTAATGCATGTGGAGGACTGGTAAAGAATGTGAGTAAACCACCAACTGTGAGCAGAAGACCACTGACCCCTGCAAATTTCTGAAATATCTAAATTCTGGATTGGAATGTGCAAAGTGAGTGGTTCTACTATTGCACTATTGTTGGCACCCCATGCTCTCTCTCTCTCTCTAGATCTCATAAACTGTATGCTATCTCCTTGGGGAGTATTGACACTAAAAAGTTGGTCTTCAACATCATTATAGTGTATCAGTAGACAATGTGGCACCAAAGGCTGGGCTTCATTTCTCAGAATGGCTAATTAGCTAGATTCTCTATGAACAATAGAAATCTTGTAAGGAAGCAACCAACAATTCATTCATTCCCGCTGTTCTGCTTGTTCACCTTGGTGGTGTACATTTATTAATTTGGCCAACATTTAAACACCTGCCCAATGCATTACCATTAGTAACACTGGAAGGTACAAGAACATTTTATATTTGATATTTTTCCAATGAATTACTGAAAAGATCAGTGGCTTTTGGCTAAAATAAAAATTTTTTACATAAATATAAGACTCTACCACAAAAGACCATAATCTCTAACTTCACTGGTATATATTAATATTTATGCTTGGTAATATTTGTTGATGAAATGTTTAAGTATAATAATGCTTACAGTGATTTTACCAATAAATTTTGGCCCTTTTATGTTTCCTTAAATACTGATGTGCAAAGTTTTTACATCATTCAGTTAAAACACTATCAATTGTCCAAATGTATGGCATGTACAAGCTCATCCTGACTTACCAGCAGTTACTGCTGATATGTGACTGGTCAGTTCTTAGGGTAATTGGCAAGTATGTGGGGAGGTAGGTCAATTTTTATTTTACACTTCCTATTTTTTTTTCAGGTGTACAATTAAGTATTGGTGAAATACTATATTTTTCTAACTTAAATTTTTTACATCCTTTTAATAAGAAAGAAACTATTTATATAGAAAGGGGAAAAAAATTAAAAACAATATAAAGTTTTTGATGGCCACTAGTGCAATATATTTTCAAGATGATACTGATACCTCTGGCAAGCAAGATTTAATTCGTTTGAAGACTGAATAAATGACAACTAAATTGAATTTTATGAATACAAAACCAGAACTTTAATTAATGATTTATTATTTTGAAACAGAAATTATTTCAAGAAACATTAGCATTTATTATAATAAATGCTTGGGTGAAAAAAAACTTTGAACCTGATGTTAAATGAGAGCAAGATCTAGAACAGGAAATCTCATCATACAGCTCATTTCAATTAGGCCAGCTATTCAAACAGCTAGGGAAAATGTGATAGTACAGTGCAGAACAAGTTATGGTTTTAAAATTGTCAAAGCAGGTAATATTTTCTCATTTTTATCACTACTATGCTCAATTTTTTTTCCTTTGTCCCTCTAAAATGTTGTGCCACCAGATCTGGAGGGTGGGGGACACATTTTGCCCTGGCCTTGGGATCCTATGTGCAACACTGCTTCAGTTAGGAGAACATGTTCAGTAAAGATTAAAAAAAACTCAAAGTTTTTAACATTTATATCCAATTACTAAAGAGAATTAAATCTCAAAATTCCTTGAGACCAACCTAAGTTTGAGATTTTTGGATTGTTTTGACATAAAAGAGAATTTGGTCAAGTTCAGTGATTGATGTTTGAACTAGCAATGTACTGACAACACAACCCCTTCCTGCAGCAACTTTCCCAATTATTTGACCTCTGAATTATCTCTGATGAGTTATGATAATGAATAATAGCTTTCAGGTGTAGAAGTATTCCTTTCTCAGAAATCATATGGGGAAGTTTTTATTTCAGACGAAATACCATCTCTACTCATCTGTAAGTAAAGCTGAACTGCAAACAATGAAGATCCTGCTTTGTGGTAGCATAATGCCCCTGCAGATTGGGGTCTATGGTGTTTGTTCTACTGATTACTCTTAATAAACTGCACAGACCCAGATCTGCTAGCACATTATGGCAGATCTGGGTCTGAGCAGTTTGCAGTTGGACTCATCAAGTAGCATGGTATTTGTCATTCAGTGTGATATACACATTAGAAATATCATCAGTATCAACAGATGCACACAGTCAATCAAAAATGTTTTTATAAATTCCAAACTCTGACACTTTTCTCTGGTAAAGCAATTCTGTGTGCATATTGTGAAACTGTCAGATTCGAATTTCCCACACAATTAAACTAAAGACAACAAGGGCACAAATATATTTGAGATAGACTGTCAAATATGACTGTAGACTTGGATTCCATGCCAATTATATCAAGGGGACATGATTAAAGTTAACAATAATACCAAAAGAAGTGACACCTGAAATGTTTTTAAGACTTCTTTAAGAGATCCCATTGTCCTAACTGTTTCCCTTTATTGATATTGGTGGATAAATTTTCAAGAAACACAACTAGTGAAATGAAAGTAACCACTAACAAATTTTGCACTGCTTTCTTTTCTTCGCTGTTGGCAGATAGCACAAAGCTATGTAAACATTATATGTCAAGTGGGAATAGCAAGAAAAACAACCCCTAGGGTCCAAGCAGACATGTTAATGATCTGTTTAAAGCAAACATATGGTCTGCTGTGACAAGAATGCCTTTCCATTGAAAATCCAGAACACTGTCTCCTTTTCTGTCAAAAGTAAACATGCAAGTGATAAGACAGCAAATTCACTTTTTTGATGGACCACTAAAATAAACAGTCTGAGTGACTGTAACTACCACAGCAGGAACAATTTGTGTCTTTTGGCTTTAGCTGTCTGCAAATACATCTAAGTTTGAAAATAAGGCCTTTAACTGTTTTCAAAAAAAATATATCCTATCTAAAACAGATTATAAAGATTTTCCATTACAAGCCACAAAATGTAATATGTTTCAAAAGGCCCAAGTGGGAATCAAATTGCTAATCTGGCCTAGATGACTATTTTACTAACCAGGCTTTTGTAGTACTATTAGTACATATCTTATGTAGATTAACTCCCAACCTTCATATTATGTCAGCTTTACATATTTTACTACTGTTTAAAAAAAAAAATTATCTCCAAACAAAGACTAAAATCTTAAGTGTCTTTCAGGCTCAATATCAAACACATCCAAGATCTTGAAGATACAAACCTATCTACTAAATTTGTTCAATATAAACTCTTGAGTAGTAACAGGCTCAGCCAATCAGATACACAATCTCACTTGTATAGTCCATAATAACAGGTCATTTTATCAGTGAAACAAAAATAAACTGCATGACAAATGCATATATGATGACTGCATTTTTACAAAAATGGAGAGTGCAAAAACAAAATGCAGAATGCAGTACAGAGAAATACAAATAATAGAAAGAAATGCTAATGCGTTTTATAAATGGGATCTAAAAATAATTTTTTTCTTTCAGGCTGCCATTACATTTCCAGGGTCAAAAAGTAAAAGCAATCTTGGGCATGATTGTTACCTTATAATATTTCACTCCTTAATCCATGTTATTGTACTTACTAAAGCAGACAACAGCCATTGTGATGACATCATCACTACTGGCTGTGTCTATACAATTCAAACAACTACATTTTCACATTTGTTGCACTTGCAATAATAATTATCTAACTTCAATGCTATCTTCTGCATTATCTGCATTTGCTAGTTAATTAAACCATACTTTTTTTTTTAGCAAAATGTGTACCGGACAAAAGGAAATTCTAGAACAAACCATTATTTCTTTGAATTGTTGAGCATCTTGTTTAAAAAGTATGGTATCTCCTATTCTTCAGTGATAGCAAGATTTTCAAATTAGATCCTGCTAATTGGCACTATTTTCATTTGGACCAGGTAGTCATAATTAGAAGTCTTTAAATGAAAATTTGTTGCAATATGATCATCCATTCAGAGAGAGAGAGAGAGAGAGAGAGTAGTAATAACTAGATTTTCAAGACTGTCATTTGCTAGTTAATTAAACCATACTTTTTTTTGGCTATCATACTGGATGTATGACTTGTACCATTTTTTTCATCTAGGACCAACAAGATACCATAATAAATCCATCTGTTAAAACCCCATGTAGATATTTGCCATCGATTGGGGTTGAGTAGACATTTAACAATATCTTCATAATAACCATCATGGGCCACCATACTGAGAGTCACTTTGCATTATTTTTATTTAGGACCAACTAGACAACAAAAGAATTCTTCTCACAGAAACTTGATATCAAAATGACCTTTCATTATCGATGAATAGCAAGAGCACAATTTTCAATTAAGTCCACTAAGGTGACAATACTGAACATCATATAATCACCATTTTAACTAAGGACCAAAATGCAGCTTAAGAAGTCTTCTTGTAAAAACTCTATGCTTATATGATTTTCCATTTTTGAGGAGTTACATACAATAACAGGACTTTCAAGATGGCTACCACAGTAGCCATACTGGATACTGGATTGGCACCTATTCATTTAAGACCAACCAGATATCATAATAAATCTTTTAGTGTAAGTACAATATACATATCACCAGTCAACTAGGAGAAAGGATGATAACAGGATTTTCAAGATGTCCATGTTGGTAGAAATGCTGGTAGGTAAAATTGACATCATTTTCATACAGAACCAACAAGACATCATCATCAGAAGTCTTTCAGTAAAAACCCCTTGCTGATATCACTGATCATTTAGGACAGGGAAAACCACTATTGATATCACTGATCATTTAGAACAAGTAATAGCTACAAAAGTTGTCTTTCTGAACAGCACCATATTCATTCAGCATCAAGTAGACATCATTCAAAGTCTTTCAACAAAAACCTCTTGTTGATATAAAAACATGATTTTTTAGATGGATGCTATGGTAGCCATTCTGGATGTCAGATTTTCACGTAGGGTCAACTAAACAACATCATAAATCTTCCCATGTCAAAATGACTTTTAGTTCAGGAGGTATAATGACAACCCATTCGCTATCCATATCTGACATCTTACATGTACTTAAGGACCAACTAGAGTTTATATAAAGTCTTTTAGTGAAAACTCATTCTGATATGACATAGATTCAGGTGGAGTGAGATTTTTACAGTGTCCATAGTGGGTGTCAAATTGGAACCATTATAAGTAGCCTTCAGGTGAAAATCCATGACAATATAACTTTTTATTCTGGGGTAGTGATAACAAGGTTGTCAAGATAGCTGTCGTGGCAGCCACACTGGACATCAGATTAGCACCAATTTCATTTAGGACCACCTAAACATTGTACGACTTTTTGTAAAAAATACATTTTGATTGACCATCCATTCAAGAGGAATAGGAATAATAAGTTTTAGAAGATGGCAACTGAGTGACTATATTGGCTGTCTAAGCAACACCATTTTATATTGGTTTGGTTGTTTTGTTTTGTGTGTTTGATGCTATATAACCAGTAATGGGAATGCAAACTGAATGCAAACAAAGCAAAGATTTAATGCATCTCAAATAGAAATGAAGAACCAATTAAACACACAAAAAAAATGCTGATTTGGTAAAAATGCCCATTTCTGGTTATAATCTGCAGGAATTTTAAAATTTTACAGAAATCAGCTTTAGCAATCTGACTGGAAAGTTGAACTTGCACTTATGAAGTCTGAGCTTGTGAGCTTGCCCCAAACATAGCATCCCAACACATAGAATAATAATATATAAAATATGGGCTATTGTAAGGAAATTGCATTACATTTATCTTAACTTTTGTTTTTTATCTTTGTTGGCATAATACAACCATATGCTGAAAATTAAAGTTATCAAAAAAAATACATATGGAAATAATACATGGTACAGGTTTAGAATGCAGACTGAGTTTTAATTTTCCCTGCCATGGGTAAGGTGCCTTTATATAAAGTTTACATTTATCTTAACTTTTGTTTTTTATCTTTGTTGGCATAATACAACCATATGCTGAAAATTAAAGTTATCAAAAAAATACATATGGAAATAATACATGGTACAGGTTTAGAATGCAGACTGAGTTTTAATTTTCCCTGCCATGGGTAAGGTGCCTTTATATAAAGTTTGTAAATCATGCGCTGCATCAGTGCCTGACTGACACTTTATCCTTTCTTTGCCTTGATAAGACAGTATATCATCAACCACATCAACAATAACGAAAGCAGCACTGTAATGATTTACTTACTCTCCAAACTTAAGGTGTTGTCAATGCTTATTTTATTCCTTTAGTCAACAAGTACCACCTACTCACCATGAAATCAGCAACATGCATCAAAATTTTTGCCAAGCTGGTATTTGAGATTGAAAACAATTTTTCCCCATTTAATTGTTTGCCAAACAGTAAGAATATAACAATCTCATGCACTTCAAATGAAATCCTCCTGGTGGTTACTAATTATAGATGAGTGCTTGTAATTGCATACACAGCTATCAAAGAAACTTCACAACTTTTTAACAATTAATACCTACTAACCTTAAAATCAGTGATACAATCAAGGCACTCTTTTTACAAAGCTGATTATTTTGAGTTGGCAAGCTTTTAAACTCACTATAGTCCAATGCTACAGTCCCGTTTGTTTGTACCCCCCTACTGATTTCAATAACTAAAAAGTTTAATGTGATAAAATGTGCACAGAACTAAGTCAATTGAATCATTGATTTACAATTTCTAACCTGACTGTGACCAGAATGGCACTAATACTGACATCCCCTTGCACCTTTCATGCTTAACAAACTTTCCATACTAACAAGAAGCCATATTTAATACAATATGAGGTAGTATATTTCCATCTGACAACAAAATGACATAATTCATCCTATTCGGTAACTGCCTGATAATTCAGTAAATTACCATATGGTTGAGTTTGGAATTAAATTCCTTTGCATACATGAACATAATAATGAAAACACTTGTTAAATTCACACAAAAGGCAATTTTTTTGTCATTCTTTTCCTTTGCTTAATTCAACACATTACATATCGGGAACAGACAACATATGTACATCTTTAGTAGCACATACAACTGTTTGCTGAAAATGGACTTGTCCAGAAATTGGAAATGGGTCTCAGGTAAGTCAGTCTATAATACTGAAAACTCCGTTAAGCATGAAACGCGCAGACAATGACAGTGTTATGGCCATTCTACCCACAGTCTGGTTAGGAAATATAAATCATTGAATGAATTGACTAAGTTCCTTGCACTTTTTATCAAATTAAATATTTCCATTATTGAAATCTGTAGGGAGATACAAACCAATGGGGATGTAGCATTGGACTATAGGTTAAAACCAGAGAGTTGGTGTTTCCTGGTTATGCACAAATATTATGAATTTAAATGTAACTGATAAGGTAAAATATAAATATCTATTCCTTATTAGTCAAAACTTGTTTTAAATAGTTAATATTCACATTATCACGCATATTTGAAAATGTGAAAGTAACCATGACTGGCTAAAAGACAGAAATGACATGAAACAGCTGAATGACAGTTATTTAAAAGTTGAATGTGGTATATATTATTACTAAATAAAGGTGCTGAAATACATCCTATGGTGACATTGCAGAAAATAAGACTTGTAGAACAAAGAGCATTACAAGCAGAACACAGTCACCTTCCTACTCAAATTCTAAATTTTGTTGACTTGCTCATAGGAAAGTAACTTAGAAACTTCAGCTTCACAGAGCCAGGTGGATTTGTAAATCACTGACCTGTCTGAAAAATGATATTTGTTTATTTAGCAAATTCTAAACCATATTCAGTCTCCCAACTAGAAATATGCTCAGCCAATTAGATAAAAGATTACCTCACACATATGTGCCATGCTGCAGATATGGCTGAACACTGTACACAGTTAATGTATTGTCACATTATACCATGGCCAATATGGCTGTATGCTGTACAGTTGGCTGTCACATTATGCTATAGCCAATAAGGCTCTACAATGTACAGTCTGGTTTGCGTCTATATTACAGATGATATGGCTGTATACTCTACTTATATTCCTGTCACATTATACAGTCAAATGTCTCTTCACTGAACACCATCTGCTGTCACATTATACTACAGCCAATATGGTTCTAAACAGTATGCAATCTGGCATCACATTATACTATGGAAGATAAGGCTCTACACTGTACAGACTGCTGTCATATTCTGACACAGCTGAGTGTAGATAATAACTACAACCACTTTCCCAACTGCCCAATTCTGCATCCAGTCTTCCCAAATATTACAGACCTAACTAAAGACAAAATTTATAGAGTAATAACCAGGTAAATTATCTTCCAAGACAGCAGCAACTAAGTGCTGGGAACATGAAGTACAAGAAATCATGCTCACCTTGCATATGTGCAATCCTGGATTTGACCCTTGCTTCCTATACTTGGAAAGGTAAGATGTCCTATTCACAAGCATGGTACATGCAGTTCCTCCAAGTTTTCTGATTTCCTTAAAAAAAAACAATCCCACAGGTCTGAGCTAACTCTTGAGCCACATGATTCTGAACATGAGGCACAAACAAGTTGTAATTTTGTAAACCTACCTGCAGAAAAGATGTCAGATCACTTTCCTTGAGGACCTCTATACAGAAGTGGAGCAGGCCTGTAGTTTGTTGAAGATGACTGGTACAGTGGACAACCTGGTCCTTCAACACCCGAATCTTCATCTCCTTCTCCTGGCTTACAAATTCCAGCAGCTCTTGTTTCCTCTGCTTTATAGCTTCAATCAGGGCATCACATTGTGCAACCACCTGGGCCTCAAATTCCAAACAATTGCCCTGCAAAATTTTTAAACACATCAGATAGACTATACAAATATTAATATATCTTTGCATTTGTTTAAACATGCACCTATATTTATAGGTTACTGCATCTGTATGGAAAAATATGAACGAGTTTTTTGGATAGCTATACTGCACGACTTTGGGAGTGCAGTATAGCCATCCGAAAAAACGAGTTCATATTTTCCCATTCAAATGCAGTAACCTTTTTATTATATGCTCATTTTTGTTTCATTACCAAAGACTTAATAATAAAATTCACAACAAAATATATTTAATAATAAAATTTATTATTTTATTATTAAAATAAAAAAGTTGACAATCATAAATTCTCTTTCAATACACAATAATAGTATTTATGCACATATAGCTCCGCCCATCGACCTTTTGACTTCATAGTGTACCGCGCGCTCGCTCATTTAAAAAAGAAATCCCATTTTGGTCTATCTGAAATTGAAATTTAAAGTCATATAATGAATGACTGCGCCATTGAACAAAGTTCCCAGCTGGTCAGGAATTGAGAGATTTTGTTTCTCTGTCAATACAGCCAAATTCTGATTATCTCCGTCTGTGTGTTTTCCGCACGATGTACGTGTGATTTTAGGGACTGGCGATGACAATTATCTGCATAACTGTTTCTGTTCTGCCATGGATAGTTTAGAATCATAAACTGGAAAAATATGAAAGTTTTTAAACATAAATTCTTAAGAAGATGCTTGTTTCAATATTGTTTATTTTTTGTGAACAGATTCATTTGTTGCGGAGTTTCGTACAGTCTACTATGGAATGTGATTTTTATTTCAACAATGTAGTCTGGATTCTATAGGCCTATATATTATAAAACACAGATGTGTAACAGTATTTGGAAATACGTAATTCTTATTACCAGAAAGAGTCCACAAAGTACAAAGTACATTTTGAGGAGATTAAAGAGGTAAAAAGGCAAGTAGATTTATTCTCATTACTATTACCAGTTATAGATGACATATTTTTATGCCCAGTCACTTGCATTATATTTGTTGGAGGGACCCCAGCTTTTGACAGGTTTGTCACAGTAGTCTTCCTTACAGAATGATTGGTAATTCTCCCCTGGATTTGTGTCCTTTTGGCTGCTGTTTCATCAGAGTTCCAAGCTGATTGACCCCCATTGGTCTCGGATAATACCAGCAATTTTTAACATTTGCATCTCGAATATGTTATATTTAATTCAATAACCTAATGCACCTGACATAAAAACCAGTTTTCTTATATTTGGCAATGTTGATTAATGTATTTCATTGTGAAAACAGTTTGGTATGTGCAGATTATACAATTCATTACATATTTTCCCCATATTTTTTGTTTTATGTTATGTAATTTTATTTTCATTTATTCTTTGCATTGTCTAAAAAAAATTGTTACTCCTTTTTTCTTTGTTTATATTTCATACAGCCATTGCTGAACATTTCTGATATCACGTTCAGTCGCCAGCTTCGTTGAAAATTTCTTCTATGAATCTATGAATTCATCCACATTCTCAACTTTGGCATCTCTACTTTCAAATGGTTCAAACAGTTGGTTTACTTTATTCACCGACAAACACAATAAATCTAAAGTACTGTCGTCTGCGTCCATTGTTTGTTTACTATAGAAAGTAGTTCTTCATTCACGTGCATCAGTCACGTGGGAGTGCAATATGAAGGTGTTCAATATCCCTGGATATTGAATGATTCTGACAATGTAAAGTTAACAGAGAAAAAAAAAAGATGAGCATATAATAAAATGTCATATAGTCACTGTAAATAAGTGTCCAAGCTATTAAAATCACTTTTAAACAAATTACATAATGTTAGCCTGCATTTTATTCTTCAATGAAAATCAATCCCCACATAAAAAGCATCACTTATAAATTTGTACAAAAAAGTACACTGCCAAAAATTTCTTTAAAAATAATAGCTGAATGGGTATATAAATATCTGCCAGCCTGAAGATTGTATTCTTATCAAATAAACAAGATTTTCAAGATATCTTCTGTGGTAGCCATTTTTGAGATCAGATTGGCATCATTTTTTCAGAATCAACTGGATCAGTTTCCTATTACAGTATTAGCTGAGTGAAGGTGTCAAACAGCTCCTTGTGTGGATAGCATTAAAATCTCAGGAAAAAATGGCTGGTATAATGAAAAGTATAGGCATAGCTTATGGTTTAAATGAAGAAGTATATGCCATTTTCAAAATCAACACCAACAAAATAATGGAAGTCTTTCTTGCATCATTGAAATTCAAACACACTAATGAAATCTGTAAATCAATTACATTTAAGGTGCCACAATGTCTACTTTTATGGACAGGTTTCTTACTACTGAGAATTAAAAAAAAGAAACTGGTTATATAATTCTCCTTTATGAACAAATGTCCTGTAGATGGAAATATCTGCTGCCTGGTGTACTGAACATATCTACTAGGAATATTTTTGTGTATCTAATGACAAAATGAGTCACCTACAATATGTAGAGACAATACTGGACATCAGACCTGTGCCATTTTCATTGAAAAACAACTTTACATGGTAAGAAATCTGCTAAAATCCCACACTAATAGTACTTTCTGTTGTTGTATAATTGTGATAACAAGAATTGTATGATGGCTGCCACGCCAACAATATTTGATGTCAGACTGGCAACATTTTTATTTAGGACTAACTAGGTATGAGAAGTCTTTCAGTGAAAATCCTAATCTGATAACAAGATTTTCAAGATGACTGCAATGATGGCCATACTGGAGATCAGATCTGCACCATTTTCATGCAGACCAACTAAACAAGATTTTCAAAATGGTCACTGTGGACTGTGGTGGTCATTTTGGATGTCTGAGCAGCACTGTTTCCATATGGGACCAACTAAACCTATTAACCTAAAATAATGAAACAATATTATGCTTGAAACTGGACTGCAGAGTTTTTTGGTGTTTTACTATTTAATATTAGGCTTAGCAGAAATACTATATATACTTGTATATAAGTTGAGTCAAATAGCAAACAACAAAGATCCTGATCTGTTCTCGCATAATGTGCTTGCAGATCAATGTCTTTGCCATTTATTTTATAGTTTGTTCTACTGATTACTGCTAACAAATTGTACAGATCCTGATGTGCCAATGTATATGGCAGATCTGGGTCTATGCAGTTTGCAGCTGGATTCATTTGATAAATGAGTACAGTATATATATTTTATTTAGTGCTGATGCAATTAGTTATAGTGTCTTGCTGAAAAACACTACTGCTGCAGTGGTCCAAGGTTGATAAAATGATAGGAATTGAACCCCCATCCTTTTGGTTGCACATCTGTCAAAATAACCACAGAGCTAGTGTTGCAGTGTCAATTATTTCCTCTTACACATGGACATATCTAGTCAATTATATGTCCCTGTATCTGACATATGCATGTGCATAAATGCTGAATTTTGAAGCACTATCCTTATATGGGTCTAACTGATTGAAAAAACACAAAATCAAGGCAAGGAAATCATGATAGAACTTCCTATTACAACAGGGCACATTGGACCAATTCTACATCCATGAGTCAGTCTACTCAGGGTAAAACAGTTCTTGAATATAATGTATTACATTGTACTTGCCTTGAAATGAGATATTTATAAAATTACTCAAAAAATTTTAAATATTTTACATAAATTTAAGTTTCTGTAACCATTAATTTGAACTTCTCTAGAATAGTTTTTTCCTGGGCTGCCTGATAACTTGGATCAATGGACCTTTAAATTCAAGAAAAAAAAAATCTGGGAATGTGGAACTCCATCTATTATGGTGAACAGAAAATACTCAAGCTCATCAATTGTAGCCCTTCTTTTATCATGACTTGTTCATACATTCACCACTTACTTGCATTTAGTGTAAGCTAGAGCAAACATATTTATTTCAAAGAAATCCTATGATTTTCTAAAAGATCCAAAACTATACTGTATCAACTAATTACATCAACTTTACAATATTTTCTGCCAAAATGTCTTTTTTCACCAACATGCAAGTTTGAAAGCCAAATTTCAGACAAATAACATCTAATTTTCAAATCTGAAACCTATATGGCTTTTTTCCAATCCAATAATGGAAACTTTTCAGAATGCACTTAACATGTAAACGATTGAAGGAATAAAAATCAGTATCCATTCTTTTAACTGGAATATGTTGGAAACAGCAAGTCTGTGGATAGGCTATGGAAAATAAGGGCTGATTTTTGTATTAGGGTACATTTGTAAGTAGCCAATGCTTATATTTGCTAAAACAATAATCTCTCAATGGGAGAAATGAATTTTTAGGAGGGGGCCCTGAGTGGCAGAGTATTCTTTAAACGCTGTCCATTACGTATCACTACCATCTCACCTCTGTCTGCGTGGGTTTGAGTCTAGGATTCGTCTAATATGGGCTTGAGAGAAAGCTTGCCAGCAGCTTCTCGTGGGTTGGTGGTTCTTTCTGGTGATTTCCTGGTTTCTTCCTCCACCATTAATACTGGCTGCCATGTATAGCCTATTATGTGCTGAAAAATGGTGCTAAGCCCAACAACAACAACAATTTCAAGGAATTTAATATAAGACCTTTTCTTCCATTTAGCTATGAGTGTTGAGACCATCTCTGTTATTCTTCTCAATAACAAAATTATCAAATTAGCCATTGTGGTGCTGCATACTTGATGTCAGCTTGGAACCATTTTCACTCAGGAAAAGGCATATATCATTAGAAGTCTTCTGCTGCAAGCTTCCTGACATAATGATTCAGGGGAAGCAGTGACAAAAAGGTTTTTAAGACACCTTGTGGCAGCTATATTGGATTTACATCTGGTATCATCTTCATTTAGAACTAATGAGGTATCATAAAAAGCCCCATACTGATGTAGTATTCTATATGGAAGGAGTTATATTTTCAAGGTAGGACTTTTAGAGGTTACTGTTAGGACTGGTCGGCCTGGTGTCAGGATAATGTGACTGGGTGGGACATCATGCTACATGTCTTCGCCATGATGCCCTAGAGCTAGACATCACTATAAAATGCCACACTGCAGACATCATAGCGATAGGACTGAAAAATTGTTAAAGCTACGCTAAAAAATATAAACACCACACCACCATGAGTTGCAATAGCAAGATTTTAAAGATAGCTGCTGTGGTGGGAAACTAAATATCAGATGAGCACCATTTTCATATAGGGCCAGCATCTTTCAGTCAAAACTTTCATGTTGATATAATCATCCATTCTGGAGGAGTAGCAATAACAAGATTTTTAAGATGGTTGCTGATGTATTGGATTGGCACATTTTCATTTAAGAACTCATCATAATAAGTCTCCTAGTCAAAGCCCCACATCATTATGACTTCCTGTTCAGGTGAGTTGTGATAACAAGATCATTAAGACTGCACCATGGTGGCAATATTGGATTTCAGACAGGACAATTCTTATTTATGACCAACTAGATAACATAGCAATAACTGTAGCTAGAGCTCTACTCTGATCCATGTAGGGATAACAACATTTTCAAGATGGCTACAATGGCAGCAATATTGAGTCAAACCTCAGCACCATTACATTTAAAAACAACTAGACATTGGGGAGTTGCAAAAGCAAGATTTCCAATATGGCTACCATAATGACCTTATTGGAAGGCATGATATTCATATGACTAAACTGAGACCATAGAAAGTAATTTAGTGAAACCTCCATGCTGATATGACCATCTACACATGAGAAAAAATTTCCAACTAAAACCGCTCAATATTTTTTACTACAATCTGTTTATATTTTAAAATAAGGCCTTAACATCCTTATATGGCACACAAACGAGGTTTAAAATGGAAGCAGGCATTATTTGAACTAATATGGCAGACAATCAAAACGAAATATCGGATAAGAAAGGTAAACAAGATTTTACCACTATTTCTACAATGATTTGTGATGATTCAAGTATTAATTAGGAGGACTATTCAATTTATTTCATTATATATCAAAGAACAAGTTCAAAATTTTTTATATTAGGCTAAAAAAAGGTATGGGTGTGATTCACACTCAGCTGCTCCATTGACACACACTCATGTTAGTACCTAGTCCACAAGATAGGACTAAGGGTACTAATATTAGTACTACAAGTCCTTGTACACTTTGCAAATCTTATTTCATGTAAATTGACTGCTACCCATTTCCACGAGTTTATACAAGATCCTATTAGGACAAATTTCATGAAGGTCATTCAAATATTTTAACCATATATTCAACTGATGAGTTATGGGGTTTCAAATTAAATACCACATGTACTTGCTTACAAGTTGAGCCAACTGCAAACTATATCTGCTGTCACATAATTCATTGGCAGATCTGGATCTGTGCAGTTTGCTAGGAGTAATCAGTACAACAAACAACATAAACCCTGATCTGCAGGTGCATTATGTTATGGTTGAGCAGGATTTTTGTTGTTTGCAGTTTGACCTGATTTATAATTGATTTCCTATGGTAGTTTTCATCAGATTAATGCCCCATTAATGAAAAAAGATGGTATTGTATAGTTCCAGTGTTAAGATTTTGAAACTAACTATCTCTCTCTCTCTCTCTCTCTCTCTCTCTCTCTCTCTCTCTCTCTCTCTCTCTCTCTCTCTCTCTCTCTCTCTCTCTCTCTCTATATATATATATATATATATATATATATATATATATATATATATATATATATATTAGTGATAAATGAAATTGTTTCTACACTGATGGACTCTGATCTAATGTGGCAGGGTACAGTTTGGTAAGTTTGCCCCTGGCAAATTTCTTAAGGGCTTGTGTTTGCAGTGATGGAGCACCACATGGTGTGAAAAGTGACCTTTGGACATGAAAATTGCAGGTATAAATTTGGGGATGGGGTGCATAAACTTCTGCTATGAACTGCCACTGACTTCTCTGGTCTAGTGGATAATATTTTATACATTCTTTTAATATAGGTATCTTAAAATATGGACATTCTTGACCTCACTTGTGTATTTGATTTTTTATGATTTTTTGTACTAGGTCACTGATTGCTGCATTAAATTTGTACATTAAAACTGGCCCCTGCCCCCTAAAAGTATCACATTTGTCTGTTAAAAGCTACACAAATCCATGCCTGCCATTATATGATATTGTGGTAGCACACTGCTATTAAATAATGCTCAAGGTCTGTAACAATGTCCAGTTATAGTTTTAAATAGAATAAACAGTGAACATACCATTGGATCCAAGTGCATGCTGTGAGAATCATGTCTAGGCAGCTTGCAATTTTATTCCTAGTACATTAAGGTAAACATGGTATTCCTACAGTAAATTAGTCTCCTAAACCAAGAAGGAAGTAACTAAACTGAGATAATTGGAGGTGACAGTCATGGTTTCCAGTGACCATAAAAAATCAATATTGTGATCTATATGGCTCATAAAACACTAATGCAGACATTAGTGCAACAGAAAACACACACACTTGATACCTAACTCCTAATGGATGAGCATAAAAGTTGTATCTAGTACCATATACACTCACTCACCCATTGAGACCAACTGCACAGACTAATGACTGATTTGCCAGGGCATAATACACCAGCAGATCAAAGTCTACTGATTACTCCAACACAAACTGCATAGACCTAGAGATGATGGCACATTATGCTATGGAAGATCCAAATCTGTGCAATTTGCAGTTATATTGATCTTTTAGGAGAGTATAGAGTACATTGACAATGAGGGAATCCTGGATCTTGTGTCCATCAGAATATCTGACCATGTCTGAACAGATAGGAGACCCTGCTCAACAGGCTAATGATTTTCTTGTTAATATTCTGGCCCTGGTGAGAAGAACACTATACTAAATGTTGAACTCTAACAGGAAACTTACAGAAAACCAGCTAGATTCTACAGATTGCTTCCTGGGAAAATTCTTGGCATTAGGGCAATTTCAAATAAGAACATGCTGGAGATTCCAAAAATTGGTAGCCCAAAAAAGGTTCCAAAAAGGCTGAGCCATTTAGACCTAAAATCACTGGCTTCAAAACAACTTCAACTTTTCAAACCAAGTTCAAAAGATTTCCAATTCATTTGATTGGTGTCTTTTTGAGTATCTTTTTCTGTAACTTTCATGACAAAGTACAACTTAGAAACAACAGTGAAGATGTATTTGCACATGATTTTTTAAAAAATTGTTCACTTTCTCAGCAAATCACCATTTTCTTGTGGTACACACCCCTTTTGATGCCAAAAAAATTCTAAATGACAAAATTATTTACCTTTTAAAATGAATGAATGATCTAAGTTCAGTACATTACCTTCAGCATAATGTTCATTCATTCAAATATAAAAACATTTCAATTGTATTAAAGTTGGTCACAATGTAAACAAAAGTGTAAAATATCTGACATTTCACAATCTGTTATCTTTTCAGCTATCTGATTACCTATTTACATTAATGAGTCCCACTGACTCCATGAATCTACTGGTTTACCTGCAAGGTAGGTAGGTAAGGTAGGACAGAACTACAACAATAGCATTAAATAATAATGAAGTCTTTATTTTATTAGGGTGCTACAGTTAGTACAAAAACTAATCTCCCTTGTGACCTGTATTTACAAATATATCAGATGCAGATGGGGGCAAAAAGGTGCAACATAATAACTTAAACAAGGTATTATATCTGCTTACAAACCATATCAATTTAGTTACCAGCAATTGATCAGAGGGTTATATGAACTAATTAGTAATGAACCTTCTTTAACAAACCATTAAGGGTTCAAAGCCACCCTAGACATGTGTCAGAAAAGGCGTCAGAAGTAAACTCTTGTGGGTTAACCATTTTCTTACATGCAAACTGCAGACAATATGACTCCATATTACACTGGGTGGCCAGGTTCTTGGGTGTATGTTTTGTTAGTACCACAAGAAAACAACATGCTACATGTACTTCATTAAATAAATGAAGAAGTGCAAAGTATGGTAAATAAGTAAGAACATTATAGCTTTTAGCCATGTTAATAAATTAGAGACTACATTTTCACTTAATATCAAGAACACTTGGTGCATTGGCTAGCTCTGTTTAAGAGCAAGGCTACAACAAATAAAACTTTAGGTTGACTCCTAAATCTTTTTGACCAATCAAAAGGCTGCATTTGTATATTTCAAGAAAGATTTCCCAGTCTGGAGTAAAGTTTTATGATGGAAGAGCTTCATTTTTGCCATTAAGTAATTCCACATATTGTCAGTAGCTATGGTCCTAATTCCTATTTTTCTGTTTTTATATCAATCTTGAGTATTTTAAATTACAGTAATTTTCACTGTTAAATGCGCTGCATATTTTGTTGCCTTTATACATACATATGATATTTCCCTTGCAACAGACTGTTGTCACAAGATTGTATCCCTTAAAGTATTCCTCCATCATCTGACATTTGTGACTGTTCAGGTGTCCTAGGGGTTAGAGCATATGCCCCAAATGCAGGAGGTCACAGGTTTGAACCCCAGCTGAGTCATGCCTGGTGTCAGGATAATGTGACTGGGTGGGACATCATGCTACATGCCTGCAGCATGATGCCACAGTGCTAGATATCACTATAAACTGCCACACTGCAGACATTAATATGACTGAAATATTGTAAAAGCTATGTTCAAATTCCAAATCACCATACACACACACACACACACACACACACACACACACACTCTAACATTTACCTTTTCATGTACTTTCTAGATTAAATTGACCCAATCTTTGATGTCCAAAAATAGAATATTTTTTAATATCTCATAAGTGCAAATAAGCCAATGATTCTATAAATGCACTTCCATGCATTTTTCTGAGACAAAGTTCAAATTATGATAGATTAAATCCCACTGAATTTGCTACACATTTCTGCACTATGACTGGGTAATATTTTCAATCACATCTACCATAAGAGTCAAATCACACACACAAAAAAAGATCTTGATCTGCCTAATGTGTTGGACTTTCTATTGAATATCAGGGTCTATCTTGTTTGTTCTACTGATTCTGGGTCTATGCAGTTTGCATTTGGACTTGTCTTATAAGTGAGTATATACATCATTCAACAAAATATGCTGTTTATCATGGGATCTGTAAACCTTCCAAGCATTACAAATTTTTATTCAACTCTTTCAAAATCATTTTTGAACATTGTTGTCCTTACTTTTGTGGGTTTAACACTATTTTTCAGCATATGATAGACACTACATCACAGCATGTACAACTGAAAGTGGTTGTTTGATATGGAATTTTAACATAGCTTTAAAAATTTGCGGTCATGTTGCTTCTAAGTCTGCAGTGTGGCAGTTTATAGTGATATCTAGCATTGGGGCACAATGCTGCAGACATGTAACATGTTCCAACCAGTCACATTATCCTGACACCAGGCTGACCAGTCTTAACACTAACCTCTTAATGCTGAGCAACCAGCAAGGCAGTTGTTAGTACCATTTTTGTAAGTTTCTGGTATGACTGCCACAGTTTAAACCAACAAACCTCCCACCTCAGAGGCAGATGTTCTAATCACTAGGCCACCAAAGCAAGGTCACTGGAGGACGACTCTAGAAAGATACTCACAAGCATATCTCACATCTTCACACTGAGCCTTAGACTTGAACCCATGCAGGCAGAAGTGAGATGTCCGTAATCAGTAAAGGGAAACACTTTTGACCACTTGACTACCAAGAACCCCATCTTTCAATATATTTCATTTTACGAAATCAAAAAGGTAACCTATGTAACTGATCCGTAAGAAACAAAATGCATTTATTTCACCTCTGCAAAAGCTAAGTGACTTTACTCAGGTCTCAAGTGTGCCATGACCACAGACAAAATACAGATTGTTAAAAGCAAAACGACACATAATTTTTAGAACTGTAAAATCATTTCCAATAACCATGACATGTTCTTGTGCAAACTTCCATGAACAGGTCCATTTTAAACATGACTTGTAACATGAATCAAAATATAAGATTCAAATGAGCCTTAATATGTTTCCCTGACTGACATCTGCCTAAAAGTCAAATACAAGAGCAAATGCCAAGAATCTGGGTCAGCAGGAAGCTT
Organism: Potamilus streckersoni; assembly: GCA_016746295.1. Classification (NCBI taxonomy): domain Eukaryota; kingdom Metazoa; phylum Mollusca; class Bivalvia; order Unionida; family Unionidae; genus Potamilus; species Potamilus streckersoni. The sequence goes on along the minus strand of JAEAOA010002219.1, from coordinate 497,181 downwards.
TATGTTGAAATTTCTCATGTGTATTTGATTCCAACATACCTAATAAAAACAAATGTTTTAAGGTTTTCTACCTTTGCTATCTACATCTACATTTCAATGCATATCAGCTTCGACTGCTCATTTTGAAAGTGCACTATGTTAGATTGGTTTGCATAAATTTTTTTTTATCAAAGTTGGTCACATTCTGTTCAACATTTTTTATGAATGTTTTTCTAATATTTTTTGTTTTGGCAGCCATATGTGATAGTGGAACAGCATTTTATTTATAGCTCTGAATGGCATTCAAGCTAGGACATTTTGTTAAATTTAGAAAAATTCTCTTGAGTGGCTACTTATAAGTTATTGAAGATATTTCTATTTATAGTAACAACAGCCATACTTTGTGGCAGATGGCATCATTTGTATATTGAGAAAGGTGTTCACATTCTACTCAAGAGCCTTGAAAAAGAAGGAAATAGATCTATTATAAAAAATTTGTTAGTAATGGTGGTCAAACTTGATGGCAGATTGGCTTTAATTGAACAAAAGGTTTCTCTTATATAATGATACTTTGTTTCAATTCTGGGTCCAATTAAAATTTAAATCCTGCAGTTTTGAAGAAATCATTTAATGGTTTTCTATTTTTAGTAAAGTGGCTGTATTTTGAGGGCAGATAAGCATCACTGTGTACAAATTTACTGGTATGCCCTGGGGATGCTTTTGGTTAAACTGCATATTATATCAGTTTTGGAGAAGTATTAGTTCAAATGTTTTTCTGTTGTTAGCAAAGGCAACCATATTTCAAAGGAGATTTACATTTTTTCTACAAATTCAAAAGACTTTCATGCCTGGATACTTTCTGTCAAATACTTCATGAAAACTTGTCTAGCAGTTTTTGAGTTCTTTCTATTTTTAGCAATGGTAGCCATATTTGATGGCAGATCAGCATTTATGTGTTCAACCTTGAAAGGCCTTTATGCCAGAATGTCATTTTCGATTTTGGATTTTGGTTGATATTGGTCTGACAGATTTTACTAAAAAGTTTTAAACAGCAGTTATTGACAGATGTCAGGCAGATTATGAGATACAGTGGATGAAGAGCCATACATACCATAAGCTCACATAGTCATAAAAAACTAGTTTGTGTTGACCTGTCAAATATGCATTGCATGTGGTTATTCTTTAATCTCAGACAAGCAGGGCAATAACTGTCATGTCAAACAGAGAACCAGGACTGCAAACAAATTAGTAACCATGACTGCAAGTAAACATTTCACTACCCCCCCATTTTGTTCAACTACAATGGTGGTCATGATAGCAGCAATAAAGCAATCCTCTTCCTCTCTCTCTCCATAATGAACAATTCTCATGATGATGATGATGATGATGATGATGATGATGATGATGATGATGATGATGATGATTATTATTGTTATTAAAAAAAATAATATTATTACAAATATTATTTAAAAAAATGCTAAGGAATTATATTCATTCATCATCACTTATTTTTTATAAAATATTTTTGTACTTATTTTTGTCTGTTAAAATCATACCATGAATTTTCATTTTTGACAAAAATCAGTAATTATCTCTGCACTAAACTCCATTGTCTGGTGTTACTGTCTGTGGCTTTAACAGGTGACTGCATTACACTGAACTTATTTATGCTTATAACTACATGTAAATATAAAGGCAAGAAGAAAATGCACACTGACAGTAGCTCACAAAGATCTCAAATAGGTCACTATCACCCATTATTACTCTTAAATATGTTAATAAAATCTAGTATTATAATGACCATCTGATTAAAAGCCTTAATTTAACAATGAGTTTATAGCAGATGGAAATGGTCCACTTTACTATACCTCACAAAATGAGTCCATTTGTGTAAAGGACTGTATGACTGAAAGTAAAAGATTCTGCTTGTGTAATTCCACTGATTATTTTCCTTGTCTTTGGTACTAATGCCCTAATGCCAAGTTAACAAACATGCTGTGACCTTATTGGTTCAACAAATAACTTTAACCTACCAGTTTGACAAAGCTAAACTATTATTTTCAGAGAAAAAAAAACCCATTTGGTTTGCATAGTCTTCATCTTGCCTCAACATTTTCTTAATCTGTCAGCACAAAATGTTTGAAATTATTCTATACAAATCTTGTGAATAATGCTAATATTTAAAAACATCTTTTTAAAAGTACAAATCCTGGCAGGACAAAACCTAGATGAGCCAAAATAATTTGAGATTGGATGAACACAGTTATGATACAATAGTACAAACATGGCCCTTTCATTTGATGAGTTGTACTTGATTATGTGGAGTGCTAAAAATCAAAATGAGGCTGTCACTGCTGGGTAAATGTTCTTTATATTGACTTGGAAGTGGGTGATGGAGTTGGGAAGTCTGAATGATATGACATCATTTTAAATGTGCTGATAGTGTTGATGAACAAATATGAGCAGCAAGAAGAAGAAGAAGAAGAAGAGGAAGAGGAGGAGGAGGAGGAGGAGGAGGAGAATAATAATAATAATAATAATAATAATAATAATAATAATAATAATAATAATAATAATAATAATAATAATAATAATAATATTATTATTATCATTATTATTATTATTCCCGGAAAATGGTTTTCTACTAAAAATTTGTTTGGAATATTTTTTATGTTATTTTGCACTAAGCAAGTTTAAGCAAGTTTTTTCTCAGTTTTAATAATAGTTTTTAAATCATAGAGGTACATATAGTTTGCCTATCCAAGCATCTTTAGAACTATATAGTTTAAATATACTGCAACTACAATCAATGGAAAAACGACCAGTATCCTTGCAGATTCAGAAGGCAGCAGTCATCCTACCCTTTCTGACAAATTTAAACTTAAAATATAATTTTCTTTAATCCCATTATATTAATACCAATGTACAAAATTGAGTCTTTAGTGAAATCTACTAGTCCCTGATTCAAATCCAGAAAATGTCAACACAAAGAGATTTTAAGAATCCTGGATCTAGGTCAGACAATTATCTAAACAATTTTAATATAAAATAGCATTCTTCCATTTTTTTGGGTATTTTAATTTAATTTAACATTATTCTAAAGGTTTGGTATTTATTTCAAATACAGTTTGTCATTTTAATTTACAAAAAAATCCTTTAGTTTTAGGAATTTTAATTTAAAATATGATTATTCTAAAGTTTTTGGTATTTTATTTTTCATGGATGTAATCACTTTTCACATGCACAATAAGGTCTCTTCCTTGAAATTTTAATCTGTTATGCTTTTCAGTGAAAAATGGAAATACATTTTCTTTTTTAAAACTTGCTTTCATCACTGTTTACATTTTCTCTTCTAAACAGTGATAGTCATAAATCTGATGAAAATTAATTTCTGATAACTTTTTTATATCTCCAATCCAATGAGCATTCTCAAAGAGCCATAACAGATTGTGAAATGTTGGAAGTCAACATCACACCTATTATTTCAACTGTGAGGCATTCTTTTTACTGAAACTTAGGGCACATGTACACAAATAATGTCCTTTGTCTGTGTTTGTCTGTCTGTTGACACAATTATTGTTCAGATTTCATATTTCTTTTAACTGACATTTAAACCTGTCAGTTGTCAAGGCTATAATCATATACTTCTCACATTCTGATATTTTGATAGTTTGTCAAATTCCCAGCAATGAGCACCTCATTTTGGAATTGCAAGATTTTGTGAGATAAATCAAGAACATTATTTTCAGGTATTGAAATGCTAGTTCATTTTCTACTGCATTAATGTAATGTCTATACATGTACTTGCTTTCAAGCTGCAGCCAACTGCAAAGAACATAGACCTGATCTGCAATCACATAATGTACCAGCAGATCAGAGATATGTTATTTGTTCTATAGATTATGCCTAACAAACTGCATAAACTTAGATCTGATAGTGCATCATATGACATCAGATCAGGGTCTATGCAGTTTGCAGTTGATCCAATTTATAAGCAAGTAGAGACAAAATTCTTTTTTATTAAGCCGATTGTCATGATCTCACTTTATCTGGATAAATTTAGAAACGATTAAGGATATGGGTAGCAACAACATATATTAGTCCCTGAGTGACACTGACAGCTGAATTGAAGGATCTAGTGCTTATAGTGCCCTCCTCTTTCATGTCTGGCACTAGTCACTAAATCCATGTCCACAGTTACATATGACAGGGTCAATAAATGCAATGCATCTTTACTTCCCTAAGTCCAAACAAAAAATATATATGGTCCTGGTAATATGGCTACCTTATGTTAATGTCACTAACCCTATAACTTTTTATCCCATAAGCCCAAAACATTAGTACTGGCCATGCCCAATTTTTCACCTTGGAAGCAGATTCGTTTGACATAAACTGTGACATAAACCAAAACTAGCTGGATAAAAAGTAAAACCAAAATTAGTACCAACCTTTGTACCCAATAATTTTCATTTTTTTATGCTTTTGGTGTAGTCATAATAAACAATATGTACAAAGAAGAACTCTACATGAGCAAAACTGAAACCTTATGCTAAATACTTTTTGGCTTGGAGGGTTGGTTTCTAAATTGAGGGTGGTGCAAGAATTACTGTTCTTTTTGCATGTGATTACTGACTGGTACTCACATTGACTCTCTCAGACATAGATTTAAGGCGATGTATGAACTCGGTCCCAGAACGTGCCTTCTCTGACATAGCTTGCAGAAGCTGAGATAGTTCCGTCTGCAAAAGAACCAAAACAAAATCATGAATTTAGATGACAGAATAAGGTAACTAATCTATTTCATTAGGATAAATATCATAGGAATCAATAGACACTGATGTAAAATAAACCTTTAATTGAAAGATAGAGAGAATTGGGGTTTGTTATTAACTGCTTGCCCATGCTGCATCAAGGTGTGCTTATAAATGTGTATTGATTACTGGAAATATTTCATCAGTAAAAAGTTATAGCATTTGATAAGAAAATAATACTTGTCTTTACTTATATAAATATTACATCCATAATTAGATACAAAGTTCCAAGGTACACTTAGTCATGACAACTAATACTGAAATCCATCAAGTCTAGACAAGCACAGGTACCCTGGTGAGCAAATGGTAGGAAATGCTCATCTTTTCAGATCACTGCCATCTCACTTCTTTGTGGGTTTGAGTCTCAGTCAGGTTTGGCTAATTTGGGTATGTAAGAAAACTTGCCAATTGCTTTCTGTTGGTCAGTGGTTTTCCCTGTGGCTTTTACAGGTTCTTTATCCACCAGTATATAGGGTCACAATGTATAACCTATCCTGCTCTTAAAAACAAGAACAACAAAAACAACTGATGTGGACATAGCAAAGACTTAAGTACATATAAACTCAGGTCAGTCTTGTGCTGTGCTACCTATACTGATAACAAAGCATTTGATGCTTAAGGTAAATTTTATGTTAAATTATTTCTTAAATTTTATTTAAACATTAATTAAGAATTAGGTTCCTCATAAAACTCACACCATGAACAATAGATGCCTTGAGGTGTATCATATAAGTGAAAAACATTGGAAAAACATGAAGTGATTAAATAATTAGTAAAATGACCACTTGATCTTGCAATGCTTAAACTGAAGATTGAATGCTGGCCAGCAAAGATGCAAGGCAGTAGAGCATCAACTTGCTATCAAGAAACAAAAAGCTACTTTCTCATCAAGGTAATATAAAATCTGAGCTTCAAATTGGTGGTATGGCCCTGCCATTCCCACATTATTGTTTTCATTATCAGCAGCCCTTTTGGCACAGAATGTAATCCTCTCTTCCAGATTAAAGTTTCCAAGACAATCACTATTATAGTTCCAATTGCCAAATGCATCATCCCAAATATGCCAGCACATAATGTACTGACTGATCAAGTTTACAACTTGTATCATGTATTAAATAGTGAGGTCTGAATAATCCAAGGATTGACTTTGAAATCTTATTCAAAATGTTAAACGTCAGCTTTTTGATTGGTCATGTTTTAGATTTGGAATCAAAGTTTTATGAGGAAATGAATTTTTAGGAGTTAAAGATAAAATGATTTCATCCTTTTTAATACTGAATATAAAAAGCCATTTTTGATATTCTTCAGCACAAGATTTTCAAAATGACTGCTCTAATGGATATATTAGATTTCGAGTGGCACCATATTCATTTCAGACCAATAAGACAGCAATAGAAATTTCCTGTTGGAAACTTTATATTTACTGACTTTCTATTTTGGAAGAGTAACAACAACAATATTTTCAAGCTGGCTGTCATAGTGGACATACTGGATGCCAAATTGGCTGCCATTTTTATTATAAACTGAACCAGACATCATAATATGCCTTTGGTGAATTCAAAATGTTGATATGACCAGTCATCTGTGAGAAGTAGTGAAAAGATTTTCAGAATGATGAGTGTGGCAGGCATATTGCAAGTCTTAATGCCATTAATTTCACTTAAGAAAAACTAGAAATTATAAGAAGTTACTTAGCAAATACCTTATGCCATTGATGAAGAGAAAGAATGACAAGATTTTCAAAATGGTTGCAATAGTGGCCATAATGAATGTTGTAGTGATATAATTTTGATTTCAGGCCAAGCAGACATCAAAAGAAGTCTTTTGCAGAAAACCCCATTACAATATTACTGTTTCTTCAGAAGCAGTAGTGATAACAAGATTTTCGACATCAGACACCATTATCATTCTACCCAACAAGTTATCACAACAAGAAAAATTTGCTGTTATGACTGTCCATTCAGGATTTGTTTCAATAACAAGATTTACCGGATGGTCTCTGGGCCAGCCATAATGGTGAAATTTTCAGACCATTTTCATTTAGGACCAACTTCTCATTATATGAAGTCTTCTGGTGAAACCCTTTATGAAGCAACAAGAAAAGTTCTATGTCACTGCCGTGGCGATTAAACTGGTCGACAGATTTGCGCCATTTTAATTTTAAACCAACTAATATATCAGGATGTCTCTAATTAACACTCCACTCGGTACTGATATAACCATCCATTCAGATGAAGTTGCAATAAAACTATTTTCAAGCTGGTCATAGTACTAACAACATTGGATTTGGAGCAGGACCATTTTCATCTCCAACCAACTAGATCATGGGATCAATATATGGGTAAAGATTCTTATCAATCTTCCAGATTTGGGGTGAGTAGTGCTAACAAATTCAAAATAACTAACAGACAGACAATGAATAACAGCCTATCAAAGACCATTAGAACCAAACACCAAATCAAACCATATTTGTTCAAAGAAACCAACAACAAGACATTACTGTAAATTATTATATTAACCAAAGTTTCCAGCATTAGGTAATGCATCCATTAATACATGATTATGCTTATTAGTGGCAATCCATTTGGAACTCCTTACCAATTTTAGGGATTCACCAATAAAAAGGCATGAAGCTGCACAAAGATGTTATCTAATAATAGATAAGTGATAACAGTCAGGAAAACAATTTTCCTATTTTAGGGCATGTACTACTTGGAAATTTGCTATAACTATGATGTCATTAACACTATCCATATTACATGAATGACCAAGAAGGCAAAGGAAACCATGTGGAGACCATGCTCCATGAATCGTCTTGTGACCTTGGCTCCAATGCCAAACAATCTGAGGGAGTTTGTAGCAGAACAGCTTGCTTTTGCTTCACAATGAATTATAACAAGTATGAACAAAATCCAACATTAGGTTTATGAAATATTTAAATAAATGGGGAAAAAAACCTTAACCAAAACCTTAACAGAACTGTTTCTGCTGGCAAAAGATGCACAATGTCAATATTAAAGCCAATGATTAAGGGAAGATAGGTACAGTACCTTGTCATGTACATTGTTTCAGTTCAATTATTTATCTTACAGACAAGGCCAATGGCAAAATGTCTGCCACAACTTATTCCCCAGACAGTCGATAAACTCAACTTCTGATAGATCTCAGCAGTTGAAAGATAACTACAGACATACATTAATGTAAGCAGGAAACAAAAAGTGCAAGTTATATTATGAAACATTTACTTAAAGATAATGAATTCCAAAGGTTATGTCCCTACTGGGCTTCTGTAGATTTTTATTTGATTCAGAACTATAATAACTTTTTTTAATTTGCCTCTAGTCGCCAGACTGCCTCTATCAACCCATTACTGTATGATTATTCTGCATCTGCTTCTGATATCGTCATATTTAAATTTTTTAAAACACAAAATCTTCATGGAAATTCTGAATCAAATTGCTCATGATCATTCCTTGAAAAACAAAATATATACGTATAAGATCTACAATATTTTCTTACTAATTAGTAGGGTTCAATTGCAAATTGGATAGACCCCTATCTGCCATCGCATAATGCGCCTGCATATCAGGGTCCATATTTTTTCTAATGATGCCGATTAAAAAAAAACGCACTGAACCAGATCTGCCAATGTATGAAGCAACGGCATATCTGGGTCTATCCTGTTTGCAGTTGGACCAAACTTATAAGTGAATATACAGTTGCATATAATGCATCTATACTCAGGGATTGATACCATTCGTGAGCTGAAAGCAACTCGGAAGCTTTGGGTTGTTCGTGAAACATTGGATTTAATCTGGATATACATGTAATCTACTTTCATATAAAAGTACATTTTTTAACAGTATATAATAGTATTGAGACAACACTAACAGTTTACGTAAAGAATCATAGTTATTTTCCTAAAACAAAAAGTACATGACCATCAGAAAATGCTGCACAAATCTGAAGGTCTCATAAACTGGTTTCTCTGGAATCTCCATGATCAGAATTTATCTACATTATGTACTATATAATCACTGTCATGAGTTGTCTTTATTAAAGCGCCCCCACATAGCCAAAAAAAAAAAAAAAAAAAAACGAAAAATAAAAAACAAAAGAACATTAAAAGGTCTAAAGATCTATTAGGCGAAAGAAAATTTCCTAAATTAAGACAATTTCCTTCTTTTAACAACTGAGCGTGTAAACTATCTTTGATATTCTTTATTGATAGGTAGATTTTCAAATTATCTGTTGTCATATTTTCATGGAAGAAAATGTATACATCATTAAAAGATTTTGGTCAAAACCCCATTCAAGAGTAATGACAACAAGATTTTCACGACAGTCGTCATGGAAGACGAATTAAATGTACAAATGGCACCATACCATATTTTTTTTAGGACCAACTAGATAATATAAATCTATTTGTGCAAAGGCCATTTTGATATAATCATGTATTTGGGAGTAGAGGTATCACTATTTTCAAGATAGCCAACATGGTGGCTATATCGAAGGGTAGTTATTTTCACTCAGGACCAAGTACATACCATAACAATTATTCCGACTAAATACATAAGTCAAATTACTTTCCCCTATAAGAGCACAAGAGAGGATTTCAAGACGACCACGTGCTAGACGTCGGATGAGCACCATTTTAATTTAGGATCAATAAAGCATTATAAAATGTCTTTTATAAAAATCACCATGGGGATATGATGATCATTCATTCCAGAGAGCCATATTATCCCCCCCCACACACACACACACATGAAAAGAATCATTTTCATTCAGGACCCCATGCAGACATCATAAAAAACTTTTGGTGTAAACCAAATCAATAACTTTCCATTCAGGGGGATTAGCACTAAAACGATTTCCTAACTTTCTAAGAGTACTGAAATTTATTTTCAAAATGGCTGCCATAGTTTCCATATTGGACATCAGATTGGAAACATTTTTACCAATGACCAACTAGACATCACAACAAATATTTTGGTGACAAACCATATTGAACTGAACATTCAATCAGGAGCAACTACAAGATTTTCAACGTGTTCTAAGTGGCTTCCATACAGGACGTGCGAGCATTATTATTTTCACAGAGGACCAACTAGATCATAGAATGATTGTGTGTTTAAAATTTCATGACAGTCTTCCAAGTGGTTTAGGAAAGGAAGAGATAACAAACATTTTTACGGACGGACGAAGGATAACCATCCCAAAAGTTATAGTTCCTTGAAGGAACTAACGCTCTACTGAACGAAAAGAATTTACACGAATTCAAGTTAAGACCATTTCTGTCTTTTAACTGTTGAGTGTTGAAACAATCTCTGATATTCTTCAGCAATAAAACAATTTTCAAATTAGCCGCTGCGGTATTCATACTGGATATTAGCTTGGCGCCATTTTCATTTAGAGCAAAGTGGGCACAATTATAAGTCTTTTGATTAAAACCAATGTCATAATGATCATCTATTCTGGGGATGTAGTGACAACATGATTTTTGTATGTTCGACTGGCACCATTTTCATTTAGGATCGACTAGGCATCATACCATGCCTATCTTGAAAAGCCCATATTGATTATACGTCCATCTGGCGAGGATATGAGATAATAATTTCAAGATGACTTTTCATTCAGTAGGAGTAGCAATAACAAGATTTTTAAGATGGCCGCAATGGCGGCCATACTGGTCGTCAGGTCGACATCTTCATTTCTGATTAACTGGACATTATATGTTTTCTGGTGAAAACCACACCTGACTGTCTGTTCAAGTCAAGTTGTGTTAACAAGCTGTTTAAGATGGCTGACATGGTGGCTTCATTGGATGCCATATTAGCATCATTTTTACTTGGGATCAATTCATTTCTGTATTTTATGGCGAGACATAGTTAACGCGCTTTGAGCTATTCCAAGGACATTTCCCTTGCATAAAGAAAAGTAAATTTTCATTAGCTGTCTACTTCATAAAGAACAGAATTAGCATAATAGTTATCAAAATTAAACGGCATTGCAAATAAGTAAAAGACAAAAATGTCCGTTAACTTAAAAATACACTATCAAATTTGTATAGCAAACAACCCTGGTCAATGCAAATGTCGACATCTTCAAAAAAACCCGCATAAAAACAAAAAAAAAGATAAGTTACAAAACTGCTGAGTTGATTCACTCATATAAAAAATGTGTATGAATAAGTTACAACATATACAGGATAAATATTTCAATACATATCCATGTATTCACCTTAAACTTAAAAAAAAAAATACAATAAAATGGCCTCGTATCAGTCAAACTGAGCTAACATATACATAGCGGCTATAGTCGCAAGTAACCCGGATACAAAATATAGTAGTACACGTAAGACTGGACGACGTGTGAAATTTGGCTGAGCAATTCAAGCTAAGCGAGGACAAAAATATTTCGATCAATAATTTTCTGTTTGTCTGCAATAATATAAATTACATTTTAAAGCCAATATTTGAAATTCATTTCAAGGTATGTTCAATATGTACACAACAATTGGTGCAGCCACGTCATGTTTGCTACCAGGAAAAGGTGGAATGAAAGCTTCCTTCATGTACAAAAGAGAGAGAGAGAGAGAGAGAGAGAGAGAGAGAGAGAGAGAGAGAGAGAGAGAGAGAGAGAGAGAGAGAGAGAGAGAGAGAGAGAGAGAGAGAGAGAGAGGATAATAGTTTTTCAAAATCGATACAGAGATTAAATTGAAGTGACGGGCTATGAACAATGATTTTTTTTTTATTATGCCATCCAGTCAAAGAAAAACTACAGAAAACATCAAATTGCGGAAAGACAACAAAAAAAAAACAATACGAAATTAAGAAAACAATGAAAGATGAAACGAAAGTACCTCGAATAGACTAGCACTCAAATGGACGAAAAGAAGATTGCCCCTTTTACCGCCCAAGTGTTGAAACCGTCGCTAATATTCTTCAGCAAAAACAAGATATTCAAATTAGTTTATATGGTTGACATAATGTATGCCAGATTGATACAATTTTAATTTTGGGATAAAGGAGTAATAGCAAAAATAATGATAATCCATTCTGTAGATTTAGTGACAACCACCTTTCCAAGACGTCAGATCGGCGCCATTTTCATTTATGACCAACATGACATCATAATACATGAATGTCTTTTAATGAAAACCGCATTTTGATACAGCTATATATTTATGGAGGAGTAGATATATTATTTTAAAGATACCTTTCATTCAGGAGGAGTAATAAGATTTTTAAGATGACTGATGCAACCGCCATACTAGAAATCAGATTGGCACCATCTGCTGTCAAGACCAAATGGGCATTATAAGAAGTCCTCTGGCTAAAATCACATGTCAAAACGACTTTCTTTTTTAAGTAGAGTTGTAACAACTATATTTTTAGGATAGCTACCACGGTGACATTATTGTACGTCAGTTTGGCACCATTTTGTTAGAACTAGCAGACATCATATGACTATCCAATCAGGAAGAGTCAATATAATACGATTTCCAAGATGATCGATGTGTCGGCAATATTGGACGAAATATCGACACCATGCTCATCCGGGACCAGCTAGACATCATGATAAGTCTTTGGCAAAAACTACGTCTTGATATCATAATTTCTATAGAAAGATAGCTATAACAAGATGACTTCCGTGGCAGACATATTGGAGGTCAGATTGAAACCATTTTCATTTAAAGCAAACTAGAATTTTAAAAAGTCTTTTAGTAAAACCCCATGGTATGGTATTTTGCTCATTCACTCAAAAGATTTTCTACATGACTACTGGCATCCATATTGGAAGTCTAAGCAGCAAGTTTTTCCTTTAGGACCTAAGAAGAGAATGGCGCGTGCGTGTGTGTATGCGTGTAAAGTTTCAAGGCAATCCTCCATGTAGCACAGGAGTAGCAATGAGAAACTTATGCTAACGGACTGAAGAGACCATAATATAATGACAAAAATATAAACTCTTTTGTGACCAGCATCTAAGTATCGAAAGGCCACGATCCTAAAATAAATCGGTTAGGCAATATTCTCTCCTGTGGTACCGTGGATATTGAAGGGTGGGTGACTCAAATGCTGTTGACAGAAAATTCAAATGCCAACGCGCTCTGGATTTCACTGCTAATACCCTTTTTCGTCGCCCCGCCCTACATTATCAGTGATATTCTACTCGCAAATATAGTGTAATTAATACTAAACATTTACTTTTGAATCTGGGCTTTCTATGATGAATACTGAAAATTAACAAGTGTCCAATTAATGACTCATCAAGCTCAATGCAATGTGACTCACAGAAACAAGCTTAGCTGACAAATTAACAGCTTTAAACATTTTTTTAAAAAATATAAGAAACCCAAAAGGCAATTTTTTAAAAAAAAAACTGTTAAACGGACTGCAAAATGAGCCACAGCGAGTAAACATTTTCTTGTTAGTAAAACCATATATATATATATATATATATATATATATATATATATATATATATATATATGTATGTATGTATGTATGTATGTATGTATGTATGTATGTATGTATGTATGTATGTATGTATGTATGTATGTATGTATGTATGTATGTATGTATGTATGTATGTATGTATGTATGTATGTATGCATGTACTCGTTATCATGTATCATAGTGGCATGAAAGAGAAATAATGAACCGCCGGGTCGAAAGAAGCAAATCAAGTATTTTTCCCTACATAACCAATATATATTAGAATTTTCCTCATTATCTTTCCTAACTGATTTCTTCCAGACTTTGTAAATCTAAGTGTTACTTCACATCATCACAGATTATTGTGTCTAAATGTCCAAAAAGAGATTGCTAGTTTCATAAATTATTTATATATTCCATCATGCTGACAAGTAAGTACTGTAGACAGTAATAAGGGAGGAAAATGTGACGTATTAATGAGTGTCCGATAAAGAAACGTTACATAAATTACGTAATAGACAAAATCTACCCGCGAAAACCACATAATGTGTCATGTATCATTCAAACTAATATAAGCAATCAATACTGAAGAATTTTTTTTTAAAGATATTTCATTTCTTCCATTTCACTGTACAAAAAGTCTGAAAATGTATTAAATAAACATCCAAATCAAAACGACCAGTGTATCCATTTAGAAATTTAACTGATGGTACATTGTGGTCGCTTGTAAGAAATGCCAGCGTGATGCACCAGGCTTTCTTACAGTGCACCCTCTTGCCCCAGACAAAAAAGTATCGAGTCGAACATGATTGTAGCCAATAACAGTCTCTGTTGTAATGACAAATCCGTATACAATTTCAAATGCTAGCAATTTACTCCTGAAAACTTGGTAAAAAGTTAGCCCACACCTCATTCTGCAGCACCTTACAAGGATATTGTACATTCTACCTTATAAGTCAAGTACAAATACAAACAGCATAGACTATGATCTGCCGTTGCATAATGGGTGTGCAGATCACAATCTATTGTTCTATTAATTAGGGTGGTCTGTTTGGCCAATTGGTCTATGGCGCTCGCTTTTTCTTATAACTGACATCTCACTTCTGTCCGTAAAGGTTCGAGTCTCCGCTCTGCCAATGTGGGTGTACAAGCTTGCCAGTAGTTTCCAGTGGGTTTGTGGTTCTTCCGCGTTTCCCAGATTATTCCTCCGCCAAAACCCACTAAAGAAAAAAATGTGCCGATTACTCCTAACAATCTGCATACACCCAGAATTCCTAGCGCATTATGGGTCTATGCAGTTTGCAGTACGATCTAACCTTTAACCGAGTACAGATGGGACCTGGAATGGGGTATATGGATTTCAATTTGTATAACGACGACTTTGCGGGAGAGATGGAAAATTAAGACCAAATACTACCAATAAATCACTCGAGAGAAATGTTTAAACAATTTCCATAAGTTCTGGCGCTTCCTGGTCCCCTTAATTGCTGTTTATAAATGGCCATCGGGAGCAGTGTGGCGCCAGTCCTTCGGCGTGGGTCAGCGATAATGTACCCTACGCATTTATTGATTACGATATTAATTAGATTTATCCGCCCAGGGTACTGTTTCTACACTTCAGGTGTCCATGTATCAGATGCACTAACGGGACTTTGCAGTCTTGTACCAGTTAGGGAGAATGCCAGTAGATGAGAGGTGGATCTACTGTTACACAGAGGACCATCTGATCAATGTTTCTATACTGGACTTCAAATTATAAGTACCATTAAAACAGCCCAGCTCACCATATAAACTGCCATTCCATTATTAAATTTCATCACTCAAAGACTCTAAAATGATCCTCTATATCAGAGTGGTCCAAAGAAAGACCCTAGGGTTGTGTGTGTGTGTGTGTGTGTGTGTGTGTGTGTGTGTGTGTGTGTGTGTGTGTGTGTGGCCTGCATTTATGCAAAAAGTCAGTTTTAGTTATAATTATATCATATATGGCCCATGAACTGTGGAGTTTTGGTCCATGTGGCCCAATGTGTTGAATAACGCCTATTTTTCACAAACCAATACGGTCACACCCACCCATATATATATATATATATATATATATATATATATATATATATATATATATATATATATATATATATATATATATATATATATATATATACACACATACACACAAGATTGGCAATAAAAAAGGTCTAACAATGTATTTAAGTTACAGAATCTTCCAAGTGTCATGATGATACAGTGTAGCCAATCTTTTTTTTTTTCAAGGACGTAAACTGGTCTTTGTTTCTAAAAGCAGACTCTCAGTTGAGTTGTCACGATCCATTTTTTTTTTTTTTTTAAATATAACTTCACTCAGGGAAACTTATCACAACCTCTGTGGTAGTGATCATTTTCACATGGAGCGAAAGGGATAAGCCAGAAATAAAAACCAAATGAGGCAGATGATTGTGGGAAACGCTTTGTTCACTATGCAAGTTAAATCTTACAACTGAACATTTCGTAACGTAGAGTTGACGATCTGATTATACCGTTAATTACCATACACGAGGATGTTTATGTGTATACGGTTATTAAAAACTTTCAGAATATTAGTGAACAGTTCAACAAAGTTCTTTATCAATGAACAGTACGTCAATGTAACGGGCTCGTAACTTTTCTTACAATACAACTGTCAGTCATACGTATAGTATATAATAACGTTATTATTACAGTATTAATTTACACTGTATGACTGATACGCAACGATATGAGACCCTGTGGTTAGTGTATGGCATAAAATTATTCCCCATAAACCTGTCAGTTTGATTATCCAAATATTAAATGTCATCACTTTTTGGTATGCTTTTATACACATGAAAACTGCATTTCTAACCACATGGTGGCTTTCAAACTCGTCCGACCCTCAGGGAATCTTTGATAACGGCATCCAGTCAAAATCAGATAAACTGTGGCTGTGTGGGAGATGTGGCAAAGTTGGGATGCCGTCAGCCACGATAACGGATTTATTGCGCTAAAGCCTTGTCCTGAAGTAGCTGGATACCTCGTGTGCCCGTGCTCCGACGAGTGGTTCAAAAATGTTCCACTAAGGGGCAACGCCATTGGAGTTAAAACAGAATTCCACAGACACGGTGTCAATCTTAAGTACCTGTACGACAGGGTTTATCAGTACTAGTGACAATCTTATTGAAAAGGCGGGTTGCTATTTTGGCGATTTCTGCTATAGTCTGTTTTGGATTAACCGTCTTGCACACACATTTCTGGCTTCAAAAAATTATTCAGAATATTAAAAACAGCTGATGAATGAATGCCTGTGACAATTAAAATCACTTGCACAACATATAAAACATTTTCAGCAAAATGTCCCCCCCCACTCCACCAGCACATTGATAATAACATTTTCTCCACTTATTTTCGAATTCATCCAAGAGATCTTGACGATGTAAGTAAATATTGCAAGTGTAATCCAAATCAGATCAGAAAAACAGCATGCATAGTGGTAACAAACTTTGCCAATGGAGTGCAAGATTATCTCATTAACTGCGACAGTAATATAAAACTCCAGAGGAGTAAAGAGCTCATTTAAGCTGATGCAACTATTTGTATGCACAGATCTAGCTCTTATCGAAATCGTCTAAGATCTTCATGTTTGAGTGTGTTTATGATTTTAACGTAGCTTTTAACAATTTTTCAGTCATATGACTACGATGTCTGCAGTGTAGCAGTTTATAGTGATGTCTAGCACTGGGGCATCATGCCGCAGACATATAGCATGATGTCCCACCCAGTCACATTATCCTGACACCAGGCCGACCAGTCCTAACACTAACCTCTTAATGCTGAGCGTCAAGCGAGGCAGCTGTTAGTACCATTTTTGTAAGTCTTTGGTATGACTCGACCGGGGATCGAACCCACGACCTCCCGCATCCGAGGCGGACGCTCTAACCACTAGGCCACCGGAGCGGTTGATCTTCATGTTTGATCAAAACTTGCTAAAAATACTGCATGCAGAACTGTAACAATGCTATGTCATAGATTTCAAGAGTACCTAATTAATATGCAAAGACCTTGATTATTATTGAACTCATTTAAGATTTTGATGATATGGATCCCTCTTCCAAGTCTAGACTAAAGTCACAGGGGCATATATCGTTGCTTACAATTTACCTCTCACACATGCACTCTATAATAACTATATAGTTACTGTATAGTGCATGTACGACAGGTATATTGTAAGCAAACTATACCAGCCTATGATTCGCATCAGATAAGAAAGATGTATGCCAAAGTGCTAAAAAAAAAAAAAAAAAAAAAACGAAATTTGCAAATGTGTTTTAAGAGGGGCAAATTGGACCAATACCCAGCAGACTGTACCTATGACGTCAGACTCTCCACTTGGAACGTTAAACCTTGGATATCAGCTGCCTCTCAGCTTGAGTGATACAGTGTACAACCCTTGCTCGAAAGCGGACCGATAGATTAGTTGATATGAGCCAGGTTTAATGGTGGACAAATTTGTTGTGATGGAGGGATCCCAAGTTTTTTGACTGGACATTCGTCCACAGCGATATCTCCCTTGTGGTTTTCATCAGTAGGCCAAAGAGATCGTAAACCAAAATTGCTGGCGTAAAGGGGAGGGGGCTAATAGAATGAGCTGTAAGGTCGACGTCCGAACTCTGAGCAGGATTTGGATCAGTCTTTTGGAAGTAAAGGGGTGTAGGCGTGCAGTCGCTCCCACTTTAAGCTAAAGGCTTCCACCACCCATGCTCTCCGATCAACACTAAGGAGACATAAAGAGTAAGTCTTCTGTTGATAATTACTTCAAATACGTCTACAACAGGTCTCTCTCTCACAACTAAAAAAGGCTCTCTACTACCGATTGGTGAGACTTTTCTGCGAAATCTGCAAGTCCTTGTCTGGACGGGCTGTCTGCGGAAATATTATTTTTGTCTTTAATATAATAGACTCTGTGAACGCAGTTCACTCCAAAGGTGTCCATCAAAAGCCATTACTGACTTCAAAGCAAAACGAGGGCATGCATGTCTCTTTGTCACGTGAGACATGTCACAAATGACAGTGATCGTGACAACCATCGCACAACTATTTTTTACCAGGTTGACGCACCTCTACCAACATTTCTAGTTTGTTCTGTAGAAAACAAGTATAACCAACATTCTTGAAAGACTATCCCATTTGGTTCTAGATGAGCACCCTGTCCCATCTGGCTCTAGATGATCAGCAACCTGTCCCAAATCTGAGCAATCAGTATACAGGAATTAGTGAGGTGGAGGGAATCGGAACTGATGCCAAAAACCTCTCCTGTTTCTTCCACAAGCTGAAGCGGCGATAAAATCCAATTTGCATCAAACTATTTGAGATGAAATGTTGTCTTTGCGAGATCTCAGTTTGCAAGCAAAATGAAATTGGGTAGGTCTTGTATGGAATCTTCTTCGAGGTAACCAGATCCGCTATCATATTCAGGATCTCATACAGAGAGACTGAAGTGAGCAGCAATGATGTTCACTTGAACATCCTAATTGTGGGAGGCATCTGTGTGAGCGTGTCGGAAAAAAACATGAATCTTCTCTTCTTTTGTGAGGAAACTCATCCCAAAATATATTAACTTGTGAGAAGGAACTAGACCTGGCATCTCCTGATTAGAGATTAAACCCTGGAGCATCACTTTCTCACACAAGAGTGACAGGTGTCCGAGTAAGATATATCTGAGATTGTTGTGGATGTCATCCAAATCCTGGATGATTGGAATCCCCAGTGAATCTAAAAGTGAGCTGCCGTAACTCCCATCCCCATCCTTCATACCAGGATGACACCTCTCAAAACTGATCTATGTCTGCTTTGAGTAGAAGGATGTTAAACGGTTTATCTAATTTCAGAAATGGAAGCCATTTTTGATGGTGGATCAGCATGATTTATATAAGATCTGAAAGAGCTTTATATCAGGATCCCCTGTGACAAGTTTGTTCGAAACTGCTTCAAAGTTTTTTGACCAGAAGCTAAAAATGTGCAAAGCTTACAAAACTTTACACACACACACACACACACACACACACACACACACACACACACACACACACACACACACACACACACACACACACTATTAACAGGGGTCACGCTACCAGGCGAAGTGGGCGAAAAAGTCGCCTGAGAAGCGTAAACTTCGCCTTCTACTGTTAATTATGAAAGCGAAAACGACTTCGCCCTTTGATTTTTCGGGCGTAATATGACTGTAGTTTACGACTTTGAGATGCCCCCTCGCTGTAGCCCATAAGTTCCGGCACTGCTGTAACCCAACGCCAAATGTATTTACGTGGTGTTGCTACCAATCCACTTATGGCGACGAAGAAATTCTAGCACATTCACCTACAAGTTTTAATAGCTAACTGACCATTAACACTTTTCCGGAGCAAGATATCACTGCTTCATTTCATGAAGTTGGGCTTACTGTGCTATTATGAAAATATACCAAATTCTGTTTCGAAATTTAAACAAATGCAAATAGTAATTTGCTTTTAAAAATATGATCTAAGAAAAGCGTTTTCCAATTTATATCCTAATTTTAATAAATGGAGATTTTAACGGCCGTATTTGCGTATTTACTGTATAAAATCAGTTTGAAACCGTAAATGATTTTTTTTGGCAAAAATCGATGCGTAAATGATATACCATTTCATTAAACTGTGAAAATACGATATATATATATATATATATATATATATATATATATATATATATATATATATATATATATATATTAATGAAGCAAAAATTATTTAACCAATGCATGTCATTATTACCAGTAGGTAGACAAACCATGAATATGGAGAACTTTTAATGAATTTTTTTTAACGAAGCAAGAAAGTGTGTAGTTCAAGAAAATCCCTCCATCGAAAAACAGACGCACTGACTCTGTGCAAGACCAATCTTTGATTTTCGGTTAGTGTAAAAAAAAAAAAAAAAAAAAAAAAAAAAAAGTCCAGTTTAATTATATATTGGCTTTAGTGATTTAGTGTGTTGTCTAGGAATAGTTACGGTAATGTTTTATCTTATCGGGAACAATGAGATCAGGACGAACAGTATGGTTTGAAGTCAATGGTGCATTTATTCCTAGGTACGTATATTAGGGGCTGTTTCAAAGAATGTTAAAAATCTTTCTGACTGCAATTGTTTACAAAACTTAAGAAAAAAAAATAATTAAGCGGTAGTTTATTAAGCATTTTAACCAAATTTCAGTTACAAGACTCTAATCTTGTTACTTCTATCAGTGAAAAGTAATTACAATGTATAGCTTCAGATGTGCTTTTAAGTCCTACTGCCAAAATACACTGCATTTACTTCAATTCAAACACACATATACTAAGTATGAATAGAATGGGTATGAGTATAATGTTTTTCATATGGGTACAAAATATATTGAATAATGTTTTTCATATGGGTACAAAATATATTGATACTCACAAATAACATATTTTTCAACTTGAAAATAAGGCATTGCTTAAAACTGTTAAAAAGCATACCAAAAAAGAGCACATTATTAAAATAAGATAATGCATCTCTCTCTCTCTCTCTCTCTCTCTCTCTCTCTCTCTCTCTCTCTCTCTCTCTCTCTCTCTCTCTCTCTCTCTCTCTCTCTCTCTCTCTCTCTCTCTCTCTCTCTCTCTCTCTCTCTCTCTCTCTCTCTCTCTCTCTCTCTCTCTCTCTCTCTCTCTCTCTCTCTCTCTCTCTCTCTCTCTCTCTCTCTCTCTCTCTCTCTCTCTCTCTCTCTCTCTCTCTCTCTCTCTCTCTCTCTCTCTCATGTTTATCGTTTCAGTCTCACTTTTTCTCCCTGTTTAGCTCCCACTTCTCCCTGTATGGACCAAAAGGAGAAGTCACTTCTCCCTAAAATTTAAGTATATCATCTTGACACCTGTATTTATGTGAGTATATATATATATATATATATATATATATATATATATATATATACACACACACACACACACACACAGAGGTGGGGGAATGTATGGTAACAATGGTCATTCTTGACAGCACAATGGCATCATTTGCTTTATAAAACTTAAATGTCCTTAATGCCAAAACACAATTCTGTATTCTGCTTAAGTGGTTTGGGAAAAGAAGACACAAGTTTTTCTATCTTTAGTAATGGTGGCCATATATTTGAAGGTAGCTTGACATCATTTGTAACAAATCAAAAGGTCTTTACACCAGGATGCTCTGTCAAGTTTAGGTGATATTGGTTTGATATTTTTAAGAATTTGAAAACAATTGTGGACCTACAATGGATGAATGACAAACAAGTGAAGATGCAAGACAAAGTGTACTAGCCTTAGAACCTAACGAGTTAAGAATTCTTATTTTATAAAGCGAATATTTCAGAGGCAAATAAATTACTGCAATTTATAGTTTCTGGCAATTTACTTGCCACACAGTTCACCTTAGGAATAGGTTTCTGGTGTTTTCTCAGAAATATAAAGTACATTTTGCCATCTTGATTTTTTTTTTAACTTTTAGATGTGGAATCCCATGTAAAAACAAAGTAACAGCTGTAGTCAGGATTTGAGGAACTTGATTCTCAGTGACTTACAAATTGCATCCATCATGATTTTATTGATTTTTATTGATTTTTACTGGTCTGATCACCATCTGTGAGTATGTGCAGGGGTTGATGCTAGAACTGAAAATATAGTGGATATTTAACTACCCACCCACCCCAAATGGTGGAGAATTTTTTGATATAATTGGGATTTAACAAAAAAATTAAGGTAGGGCCTGCAAAAATAGTGCATGATTTGTGTGCATTTAGATGAATTTTCATTGTGAATTCCTAGAAATTAATGTAATTCAAATAACTGCACATTAAGCATGCACACAAGAAATTCAGCCATCTACAATCAATATATATTTTTTCAAATTCCAGTATGATAAAAAGCTTGCTGGTTGACATATTGGGGTCAATCCCTTGACAGACAAATATAAAACTGTGGTCCTTGAACAGTTGAAAATGACAAGAAGATTGCCTGGAAAATTGATCTGGCTGATTAATTTTAATACTTCTTGCTCACTCTATATCATGCAGGAAATGGGAGCAAAATGCCTTTTCCAAAGACACACCAAGGTGGATGACTTGTGCTTTACCAACTCAACTAGTTTCTCCCCAGCATATATCTGAGAAATCAAACCTAGGTAATTAATATATGCATAAATTAACATTTTAATTTATTCTCCTGCTTTTATCTATTTGTTGAGTACCTTATTAATTGACAAGTTATGTAATTGTTCATCTAAAAGACATTCTGGAGACATGGAGCAAAAATACAAGAGACTTTGAACAGCATTAACTGTCCTATAAATTTCACCATTATGTGGCATTAGATAAATAATTCACCATTAGGTGGCATTAGATAAGTAATTCACCATTATGTTGCATTAGATAAGTAATTCACTGTTATGTGGCATTAGATAAGTAATTCACCATTATGTGGCATTAGATAAATAATTCACTGTTAGGTGGCATTAGATAAGTAATTCACCATTATGTGGCATTAGATAAATAATTCACCATTATGTGGCATTAGATAAGTAATTCACTGTTATGTGGCATTAGATAAATAATTCACCATTACTGGCATTAGATAAATAATTCACCATTACATGGCATTAGATAAATAATTCACCATTATGTGGCATTAGATAAATAATTATATGGCATTAGATAAATAATTCATCATTATGTGGCATTAGATAAATAATTCCCCATTAGGTGGGATTAGATAAATAAATCAGAATGTACACAAGACTTAAAAATTGCAGAGGCATAGATGGATAAACACATTGATCTAAACACAAATGCTTTACATGGTATAGGTAAAGAACAAAGTTTAGGTCACAAAGACCTTTTGGTTTGGAGTATATAGTACAAAAAAGATGCACTAAATTATAAAGTTTCATGATTATAACAGAACAGACCCCAAGAAATTATTCTTAAATAAATAAAAAAAGTATCAAAGTCACTGAAGCATAAAATAAACGTCCCATAAATGTATTTTTCCAATATGGATATATACTACTTAATATGATCCCCTAAGCAAGTTGTATGATTCTTGGTTGGTTAGTACTCATATAGCAGGCCAAAGCCCTCACCCCTAGGCATTTATGAACTAAATATTTAAACATAATAAAAGTAAAAAGTGAAATTCAGGTTACAGTTAGCTTCTTTTCTTTTAAAAGTATGCTACTATCAAAAGAGAACATTATCAACCAATTTTACCATAAAAGTATGCACAGTGCCTAATATATGAACACCAATTATAATATTTAAATCACTAATACATAAAATATGGTTCATATTAACCAAATTTTCTACAGCTCATCAAGGGTCATAATTCTTATTCAGATAGTACATATACAGAAAACCCCAACTGGTCAGGATCTAAATGCAAAAGCCTAAAGCAGTAAAATGTCAGTGACCTAGTTTTGTTTTAAGGATGTGTTACAAACAAGAGACACATTCAATCTTTCAATCATCTGATTTAAGGACCACATACATCATGAATAGGTGTTCTTTTAAATAAATCATAAAATATAACTTCAGTTAGTGAAGCATGAAATATTTGTCAGTTACCTCTTTTGGCAATGAGGGTGTGGTGCTCAACAAGATAAATTCCCTTACCAAGCTTAATAATTACAGGTATAACAGTAAGCAACATGCCAAGTGCACAGGACCCAGGAAGAAAGAATGGATGTGCTGTGGTTGAGCTTTACATACATGTGTATATGCTTTGATATATGCAGACACTGATGCTGGGCACAGTACACTATAAGTCACCTATAAAGTGTAGATGCATGATAATATGAGAATTAAGTGGAAACTAAATGACATGCTTCTTTTTGTTTTTAAAACCATGAATGGGCAGATCCAGGATTTCTAAAAGGATTTATGATTAAACAGGGAATTCATTTTGCTTAAAAAGGCCATTTTGCTATGTTATCAAATGAAAAATATAACACTTTTACAGGAAATGTGGTGGAACAGAAAAGTCAAACCATGTACCCCCATCTAAATCAGCCCCTGACTACAAATGATTCATAAAACAAATGTTGACCATAAAAACTTTCTTGGTTTTCTAACTTGTCTCTAACAGTAAATCACAGCTATCATTGTGTCCCTAATAAAAAGGAGCAGCTGGAGTTGATATTTGCATTTCACGGATATGTTTCATAGTTACAGCACACATATTCCTATGTCTTGACAAGTTGTAGACTGTGTCTCAATTTATCAAAACAAAATCTGGAGAAAGCTGAAAGAGCAGAGAACCCTGAAATAATTATCCCATTATTAGCTACAAAAACTATCAATGTTGTTTTGTTATACATATGTTAAAGTTTGGTGAGGTAGAATTTACAGTACTACTGGAGAGGTGTTGAAAGACCAAAACAGAAACTCCCCTCATAAGAAAGGAAAAATAATAAGACCCTTATCCAAACCTTAATCCACCTTCCCAGAGGTGTTTCTTTAATAATCCAAAAGACCAGTGGATTAAGGGGTGGTCTTACAATATTGTTTGGTACCAGAAAAGCTTTGGTGTAATGTATTTAGACCATCTAAAAAAAAAAAAAAAAAATATTAGGATCAGGTAACCAGACATGCTATTAAAATAGCCACAACCATAAAACATTTATGTACCCCCCAAAAATCAACCATAGACAGGTTTTCATCCTCCAAGCCATTAACTTATGATTGGAAACTTGTTGTTGTTGTTGGGCTTAATGCCATTTTTCAGCACTGGATAGGCTATTCATGTCGGCCAGTATTAATGGTGGAGGAAGAAACCAGGAAATCACCTGAAAGAACCACCGACCCACGAGAAGCTACTGGCAAGCTTTCTCACATATCCACATTCAATGAATCCTAGACTCAAACACACACAGACATAGGTGAGATGGCAGTGATCCGTAAGGGACATCGATTTAGACCCCTAGGCCACTCGGGGGTGATTGAAAACTATAACATAAAGAAATAAAACTGAATAAAAAGGCTAATCAAATAAGCATTACCATCCTAACCTTTTTATTCACACCATTAGTAGAAATATACTTACTTTCTTTTTGGCCTTATTTTTATTTTATGGATCTTTTCTGGTTAAATTTTTTCATGCCATGTAAAATACATTTAAATCTGATTCAAATGCACCCAATATTTTATATAATACTGAACAAGATTCCCTTGACTGGGCTGACACCCTATTGGCCAAAAACAATTTCCAGTAATTTAAGATAAGACCATTTCTTCCTATAAAGTGCCAAGTGAAAGTATCTCTTATATCACTGAATGATTAAATATGTTTAAATTAGCTGCTTGGTAACCATATTTAATGTCTGATTAGAACCATTTTTATTATACAAAAAGTAAATGTCACTAGAAGTCTTTTGGCAAAAACCTTATATCAATATGACTGTCCATGGGGAGGGGATAGGGGAGTAGTGACAACTAGATTTTCAAGATCTCCATTATGGCAGTCATAGTGGCTGTATGAGTGATATCATTTTCATTTAGGACTAATCAGGTCTCATTAAATGTATATTTGTTAAAAACCCATATTGATATGGCCATCCATTTGGGAGGAGCAAATATAGCAATATTTTACATATGGCCACCTTGAGGGTTAATCTGCATCATTTTCATTAGGACCAAGTAGAAATGACATACACTTCTGATGAAAATGATAAAAAAAATTAGATGGTCACCATGGTGGCCATATTGGTCATTTGATGAGCACTTTTTTTAAAGACCAATCAGACAGTTTAAGAAGCCTTTTGCTGAAAAAAAAACCTCATGCTGACTTTTTGTTTTGTTTTTTTTTTTTAATCCTACCAAGGTTTTCAAAATGTATATTAGAGTGGCATCATTTCCATTTAGAGACCAGAAATCCTAAACAATTCTTTTTAGTCAAATCACAAAATATCAATGGGAGAAGCCATTTAAGGAATGTTGCCATAACAAGATTTTCAAGATGGCTGCTATAGTGGAGGAAACAAATATCATAAGCCTTTCATTTAAAACCTCATTAATATGGCCATTCCTTCAGATGTGATGAGATTGTTAAGATGGCTCTTTGGCACCCATACCAATACCAGAGGTTGTAGCAGGAGGAATTTCATTTAGAACCAACTAAATGCTGTGTAAAGTTTTAATGGTAATTTTCCATGTGTTTTAACCCATTAACCCCTGGAGGTTTTTGTCATTTTCACCTGAAATGGAAGTTAGGAAACCCATTTTTGGAAGATATTTCTGAATATACCCTAATACGTGGACCTCCAAGACATTTTACGTTAACCTAATTCCTATTTGTATTAGAAACATGGTTTTGCATTGGCTCTTTCCCCTGAGCATGAGCAGAAGAGTAAAAGCTGGACTTTTTTTGCTTAAGGTAAACACATCGCCAGGGGTTAATGAGTTAAGAGGATAACAAACTTGTTCTAACAGAGAGACCAGCAAATGAATAACAGAACATCCCATAACCCCAGTTAGTCTCAGACTTGGAAACCAAATATATGTATTTAGCATAGATTAGTCCATTTACAGTATTTACTTATGACATTGTAGAATAAAATAAAGTTAAATAAATTTATATTTATGTTTTATAGCAATATGTTTTTTTCACATGAGTTTGTTACAGAAGGACATGTAGATCCAGGAAACAAGAAATCCTATTTTACAACAAACAAATAATTCTGGAGTAATATATAAACATTGTTTAACAGTAATGTAAAACGTTGCAAGTTTAAATAGATCAAAATGCAGATTTTTAACACTCAAACAAACTTGGAATAAAAGTTGTAGAAAAAAGAACACTATCCTCTTTTAACAAAAACATTTCCAGTTCTCAGATTAATTGTCAATGTAAAAAGTCTAAAGTTAAAATTAACCTCTGTGGAAACTAACTGGTGGGATTTTGTGTCAAATATTAGAGTGACACCTCTACTGTCAGCCATTACTTTAGACTAGAAAATGCCCACTTCCTAGAAATGAGCTACATGTTTATGTACCCATTACTCTACTTAGCACAAAAGTTTCCATCTAACCTTTGGATTTTATATTACAGCCATCAGATTCTCAACAATCCTCCAAAATAGTTTGAATTATATAATTAGAGACCAGCAGGCTAAATCATTAGAGTAATTAGGTTCCTATAAGTTCCACTAGTTCTTCCTTTTTAACCTGAGTGTCAATAGATGCAATTCAAAATCTAATAATGTTCAAATCTGTCAAAAGGTTTATATAGGGGCTAAAACCAGAGTTAAATGTATTTGTGGAACAAAGATTACAACCATAACATCAATATTTATTTAGAAATTTTACTGACATTTTCCTGCAAATCCTCATTACAATGTGGCAATTCAATAATGTCCTTTTCTAATGTACAACCCACCTACATTTTACTTAAATGTACCGAATTTATTTTTAAATCAAAATCCAAATTTAAACTGACACAAATAATGGAAACTGATCAAAATCAGATTTTAATCAGAAAAGTTTTGGATTTCTGGATTATCTGAGCATTGGTTTATATAGTAATGTATTTTCACCTTGGCATTTTATGGCTTTACAGATTTCCAATCTTATCATGGCATTTTTTTAAAGTTGTGGAGATCAGGAGGATTAAAATATAATCAGTTATACACTTTGCAAAGTATTTAAAAATACAGAAATAAATTAAAGTTATTTAAAATTGGGTTTAGTTGCAGCAAAATTTTGGCACAGTATAACCATCAAATGGTGCTTTATGGTAAAATACTATGTACCAAACGTTTTACAGTACCCTGTTGTTGGCATCAAAGTTTCCCATTTTTTTTAAATGAAGGAATAACACTTACACTTACTAAGTTGACATAATGCTATTATACCATACTTCAATTTTACTTAAGAGCAGACAAAAGCTAAGCATGGAAGGAAATAATGTTTTCCTAATAAGACTTTTCTTTTAAAATTATTATAACATCTTCATAACTGCCTTTCTGTAAATTTCCCAATTTGTACCATCAGAGATTTTATTTACCATATCTTTAAAAGTGCCCTTGTGAGAACACAATGCCAAATAACATAGTTCTTACTTACTTTACCACCCATAACAGTCTAACATCAATTAGGCCAATAACTGACCAGATGATGGACAAATTGCTCTGGCCACTTGATTGAGTTACTATCTCTATGGGGAGCCAGAACTTCTGGCACCAACCAAGACAGGCCTAATGAATAGAGAACCATCCAAAACTGCAGACTGGGATACAGGTATGCAAAACAGTCCAGCCACCACCATCATCATCATCATCATTCAAGCAGGAGAGATCATTCTTACATTTTTAATGTACTATTCTCTTTTAACACAAGACTACCTCTGAAGTCCTCATTTTCCATACCCTTGAAAAAGGATTGTACTGGGGCTTAAAGCTTAGATTATATGTATGCCATAGATCTGTCCCTGATCTCCACTCTGTTCCATCAAAGAATTTTATCAAATAGAAATAGCACCCTCATACCATGTTAAGTAACTCAACATTAGCAATCAACCAATACAGGTGAACTTTGAAGAATGTAGGAAAATATAATTATTTTAAAAGTAATGGGAAAAAAGGAAAACAAAATCCCAGGATAAAATAAGTGTATGATCAAATTGTTTTCAAGGTAAAGTAATGAAAATTCTAGTAATACTGATGGATATATTTATATCTTTCGAGACAAATGAGCTATTTACATAAAATGTCACCATGCTGGAGCAACAATTGTTTTTGTTTTAATAACTTAAATTTTTTTCACATACTTAAAATATAGTGAACGTCAGAGATTCCCTATACGACATCACAAATAAGCATTGGCAGAGCTCTGGTTGGAAGAACCACCATGGCGATAAAGGAAAATGATATATATATTTGCTTAAGTTATTGAATTACCAGTGCTAAATTTTTACGCCATGATGATGTTGGGTATATAATCTTGGTCATCAAGATTGTCAATTTCCTTATATATATATATATATATATATATATATATATATATATATATATATATATATATATATATATATATATAACTTCTGGTAAACAAGCATATTCAATCAAACATGGAGTAAGCCTATGGTCTTTCTGCCAACCAGACTAGGGAACGGAACACACACCCCCACCCCCATAATCATGCCCTATGACATCATGGTGATATTCACTATAAATTGTAGTTGAAGGCTTAATGCCATTTTTTCACCTTACAATATGCTCTATACAGCAGTCAGGAAAAGTGGTGGAGGAAAAACTCAAGGATGAACAACCAACCCACTTGAAGTTACATGCACACACTGGTTGAGTCCAAGACTCGAAAACAGGCAGACAAAGATGAGATGACAATAACTTGTAAAGGTGAGTGCTTTATTCCACCCAGTGCCCCTAAATTAGAAACAAAAATTTTGCAATAAAATTTAATACTGATAAACACAAATGTAAAGATAAATTTGGTGGAAAATTCTTTGTGTAGGGTGCACATAACCCAATGGTCACAAATATCCAAATTAAGTGTGGCAAGCATAGTTAACACTTTTTACAAATTTAAGTAGGTCTCACTTGGTGATTCATTATCTGTACATCCGTGTATCATATCTCTAAGAATAGCATCTAATGGTAGCAGTGTTAAGGAAGGATGGAGTAGATTCATCAATGGCATCAATTAGAATGGTACATCTCTCATATTTGATTATTTATATTGGATGTAAAAATAAAGCTATTGCTCCCAAGTCAATAAGCAACTGACCTGAAGTTTTAGTTAATAGAGAAATCTACAATAGTGCCTAAGGGCAATTTATGAACAGATGAAAACTCAAGTCAAGGCAGCAATGCTAACAGAAATGTTTAAGCTTCTACAGTTAAAAATAATTAAAATAATGTTTAAACAAATCAATTTAAAACTCAACATTTTCCCTTATCTGCACATTAGACATACATACAGCTGAGTCGGGATCATGGTAGGATATGTAATCCAAAGGTCACAGGTTCAATACCTGCAGAGGTCAGCTGCCTCTGCATGTCCTTTTGGAAAGGCATATAGCTACCATTTTCTCAGTTGGTAGTCAATAATGTGTTAAAAGTGCCATTGAAATCAACCAACAACTGCTCAGGGCTATTCATATATACTGTTATATACAAAGATCCCTATCTCACAGCAAAATAAGCATGCAGAACAAGGTCTAAGATGTTTGTTCCACTGATTAATCAAAACAAAATGCACTGAACAAAATCTACTGGCACTTAGGTGATGACAGATCAGGGTCTGATAAGTGTGCAGTTTGACTAAACTTACAAGTTAGTGTATATATGATAAAGAATTGGCAATGTACATGCCCTACTCACTCAACTTGTATTTGTTTCATTTGCTTATGTCTTTTACCTCTGGCTATGACAGGATTCAGTTTTCAAGCATGTCTTTGTTGCATGTCTTTGTTGAATATATGTGCCATCTCAAACCTTAAAATTGCATTTAAATTATTTTTTACTACTACATACATGAGGACACATTTTACAAAGCAACATGGTATACTGTACCACAAGGACATGCATATTATGACAAGACATACTGTACCACAAGGGTATGCATATTAGAACAAGGCATACTGTACCACAAGGGCATGCATATTATGAAAAGACATACTGTACTACAAGGGTATGTATATGCATATTAGGATAAGATATAGTGTACCACAAGGGTATGCATATTAGAACAAGGCATAGTGTACCACAAGGGTATGCATATTAGGACAAGACCTACTGTACAACAAGAGTATGCATATTAAGTTGTCTGTGTAAGTTCTCTACAGCTAAAACAACTCTAAAAGAGTGCTTTGCAAGTATACCAGTTTGTGCTGTAAATGTGTAAAGTTACTGTCTGACATTACAATACTGTATGTACAATATTCTTTTAATACCTCATTAGCATATTTTCAATTGCTGGATATTATGCCTTCATCAATCACAATATAAAAGTAAATATTATTGTTCATGTGGGGAGAGTTTATGATTGTTGCTTAATCTTTTATCTCTATGGTTGAATTTTGACTTAAAGCAAACTGTACTGTTTAAATAAAACTTCATGTAAAATAAAATGTTCATCATCAAAGGTACTGTTAACAAAGACTTTTGCTTAATGGTAAATACTACAGTTTAAAAATGTCTGTGAGCATTATCAATAAATCAACCTGTTGTGTAATGGGCAACACAATGAAGAAGCTTTGACCATTTTCTAGGGATGGATGCAATAGTCATCCTTAGTAAAAGAAAAGAAATTGATGTAATTGAAAAAGTCTACGAAAGCTCAGATGTAGAAATATATAATTTAATCTGAACTGGTAGTTCCTATCACACTAACAGCAAGGTACATGTTCATTTACACTCTTACTGATTTTAGAAGGATTTACAAGCAGTAAACTAGACTACTGTATGTACTCACTGATATAGTGAGTCCAATTGCAAATTGCACACTCAGATATCCTGTTGCATAATGCAGTGGCAGATCTGGGTCTGTACAGTTTGGTAGGAATAAACAGTGGATAAAACAACATAAATCCTGATCTGCAGTCACATTATACTAATTGCAGATCAAGATCTTTGATGTTTGACTCAAATTATAAGTGAGCACATATGGTAAGATAAGTGCAGTCTGACACTAGGCACTTTCTTAAAGGGTAGGGTGTGCTATTCAAGAAGACTTTGAGCTGCAATGTAAAAATCCACTCAGGGGGCTAACAAACTGTTTGAAAGTCCAAATAGGTGGCTTTACAATGTCTACACACACATAGAATTATGCAATACTGAAATGCTCTTTAGTGTACAGAGTACAACAAATAAGTAATCCTGGTATTATTATCACACCAACTACAAAGAAACGTAGCAATTAAAGCTGAATTTAAATATTTGTCTTGGTCTAGTTTTGTTGAGTTTAACACCATATTTCCGAACATGACCACTTGACTAATTATTTAAGACTCAAGGAAGAACCACCAACCTACAGTAAAGCATTCCTATATATCCACATTAGTTGTGCCTACACTAAAACCCAAAATGACAGAAGAAAATGTGCAAGTGATCTGTAATGGTAGGCTTGTTAGCCCATTCTGCCACCCATGTCCCCTAATTTAAATATGTATGAAAAGGGTTTAACAGCACATCAGCACTATTCTGACTATAATTCACAATAAAAGAAAGAAAAATGGTAAAGGTAAAACAATTGATAAAATCATCAGGATGAGAAACCCCAGAATGTAAAAATAAATGCTACCAGCATTGCCCCTAGCCAGTTTTAGCAGGGCACTGTGCCCTGTCCTCTCTGTCATCCATCCAGTACTAATATTAGTTCTTTGACCTACATTCAGATAAATAATATGATCCTACATCTATCAATGGTCCAGCTTGGCATGAATCACACTCAGGTGTTTTGGAAAAACTGTCTTGCTCATAACAATGCATAGTACTACAGAAGGAAGTATCATTCCAGCCAAAAGAAAGGACAATTCTTACAAAATACTACTTTAAGTCCTCTAAACAAATATTTTCTCAAAGGAATTGTCACATTTTTAAATTGGCATCTGTTTGGATGAACAAAATACATAAATATGACAAAATTCCATGTAGTATTACATTGTAGATGGTAACAATTTATATATGCATTCTGACCATTAACTAGCCTGTTTTTCAGTTGCAATGCATCAGAAATGTTATCTTAAATTAACCTTTCTGGTAAATTAGGTTCCACCTAGAGAAACTTTAAAATACCCTGAAAGTCAGTCTTATTAGTAGTGGTCAGTCATAAGATTAAAGACTAAAGGTAAAAATGAATACAATTTTTTTTAAAAGGAATATTGCATTCAAGGATGAAAGAAAAAGTTGTTGAATCAGACTAACTTGCATATTTTATTGTTTTGTTTAAATTAATGTTTTTATATTTCCAAAATATGCAAAAGTTTCATTTGAGTATATAGTAACATTCTGTCAGCACATTACCTCTAGTGCAAGAATAATAAACCTTTTACAATGACACAATTGATTAATGAAATCCATGCAGTAGAAAGAAGTTCCAGACATTTGCAAAGATGGTAATCAAAAACAATAAATAAAATAAAAATAGACATATACAGTTGAGTGCTCCTAGCTTGGTCTTTGTCACATATGAACTATGATGAGAATACAAATTTCATCCCAACAAGAAAGATGGGCTGGTCTGCAGTTACAATTTTGCATCAAATAAAATAAAAGAGTTGCATCGCAATATAAACCATTCAAAATTATGAGCCAAGTTTCATTTTGCTACTAGTTGGCACCACATTCTACCAAATGCCACATACAACTTTTAATGTGTAACAGATGCTGCAGATGTGCTACAGTGTATATACTCAGTCCAGTCAGTATTTACCCCATGCAGACAGTGTCTATTTACCCCATGAAATCAGTGTCTAGTTACCCAATGCAATCGGTGTCTTAGAGACTAGGAGTGAAATGATACATCTCTGCCATGTAGCCTATGCCATGATACATTATTGATACACCTATCAACTTGACTGAATTACTGTCAGTGATAGGATGGTGTCATTTTGTGTGTTGACATAACTGTTGTATTTTTTGTATGCAGATTATAGGCTGAAAAAAACCTGTCATCAGTTCATAAGCCATTCTCATTCTTGAAAAGATATTTTAAAAATATTTCCATACAGAGTTAGATGTCGGTAATTCTTATTCAACTTTTTAGGCAATTTTATTTTGCTCCATAAAAATCAGATACAGAATTCCTCTTGGTCGGACACTACACCATTAGTTTTACAATGCTTCATATGAATGCTATTAAACATTTTATTATCAATGCTATGTCTTCAATTAGATTTGGAAGGCATTATGGTGTCATCTTCAAAATAGAAGAAATATTGCAATTTCCTTGTAGAACAAGTCCAAGAATGGGAGCAGAAATAACTACAACCGAATCCTTTACAAAGCACTTAATGCAGATGCAAAACTACTGACAAAGATACATTTTCATTTCTGTAAATGAAAATATAAATTATTGATAACACCCACTCCCCTTATACAAGTTAACAATAATCAAAGCAGTTTGTTAAATGCCCCATTGCCAATTCTGTGCTGATTTATTTTTCAGCACATCAGTTGCAGATAACATATAAAAGAAGAAATTCCAAACTTTTCCTTCATGAACAATTAAGTACTTTAAAGATCATTTAAGAAACACTTTGCAAGAAGTTTCTCTTTTGCTTTGTATATATTTAGATTGAGTTTGGATGCCAATACTTCTGGTTTGTCACAAAGTGAGCAAGCTACATCTATTTCCAATTGATGGTTACTCTGGTCCCTATCAATGAGAGTTGAATGTAACAAATTTCATTGTGTGACATACCTCAAGTATTTGATACAAACAGATAGGATTTGAAGCAACCGATAACCTGTTGGTAAAAGTGCTTATTAAATGATCATCAGTAAAGTACTTAAATCATAGATAGGTAACAAATCTGGAATGATTCCTTTGGGTAGATGCATGCCATTAATTGCTGAACTTACCTACTGGATAAAATAATCAGCATGGAATTGCAGGGGTGGGGGTATACAATTTCCTACTATGTGAGTTAGTAACTTTGTGTTAGCTAATTTATGAAGGGCTTGTGGATATTTTCAGTATAGTACTTTTCTTGGCTACTGAAATAAATAAATCCATGTGACTGCTATGGATGTCTCAGATGAATTCTCAAGTTAAAGTAAGGTAAGGGGTAAGTATCATTTTGTATCAATTCATCATCTCTTGTAATCTGATTAAAATCAGATCTCCACTGTCTCAAATGAAGATCTGATTTTAATCAGATTATCACCACTTCTATTGATAGAATAAATAAGACTGATTAATCATCTCACCAAATATGAGAGACTGTGCTGGTGATAGATGTTTTTTTTTTCAAACTGAAATTTGTTTCCTTTTAATTCAAGACAATTTATTTTTATAAGTCAAAAATTGCTTCTAAAAAATCAGAGGCAGATCCTCCCCACCCAGACTAAATAACAAGCTTAATAAATTCCTATTGTCATAAAATTTATCACTTTCATACAATTGTTTTCTTCAAACTTTTGAACCTGAAATAATTATTCAGGCAAAAAACATTGTACATAAAATGAAGCATACTCCTGAAGCTGGGTAACCTTGCATGAAATTTCAGCCAAAAAAAAAAATCATGATTGTCCTTTAGAAAGCAAATCCAGGTGGGGAAAATAATCTGTCTTAGGGTCTATTATCTACTTTGAGATTATACAGATGTATGATGTGGATATTCATTATTGTGTTGATAGCTAGTTTAATCTACACTGCAATCAGAATCTGACTAAAATAAAACTCCATGCAATCTTTAAAGTAGAAATATTCCCAGTATTACATACAGCAATCCAATTTGTAGTCTACAAAGCAATGTACATAGTAATATTTTCAAAGATAGATCATTTCATTTGAGTTGAAAGGATGACAGTAGTCCACCATTTTACTTGCATAGTTTATGATCAATAGTCATAGAGAAACATAATATCTCATGGATCATTAGGAATATACAGATATTTTATCACAATTGCTGAATCCAATAATTTCAATGCTTTTTCATGACACTCTCAATTAAATATATGTCAAGTATTAACAAATCCACTAAACCCCCAATCCTGGAAGTGTCAATTACATTCACTTGCCCCACATTAGACTATCTAAACAAGAGAAACTTGTCCATGGCAATTATGGGGTATCTTCCCCATAGATCTACCACAATCAAAGTGCTAACAAGAGTTTGTCAATGCAGACTGTGTGCATGACCACAGTATTTAAATGTTTAGAATTCATAGGACTATGTAACTGCAATTCAAGCATTAGGAAGCATTAATGCAATCAATGCAGGAGCCCAGGAAAGCATTTGTTCAATAATTTTATCTTTTCATGCATACAAGTGGTGTAATCAGTCAGGTAATGAAAACTGACAATTGCTTGGCAGTGTGGAGGCCCTGTAGGTGGTAGTTTTCTTTTCTTCTCATATCACAGGACACTATAAGAAGTCTGACTCCAGCTCTATTCTGTCTTCTTTAGACAGACAAACAGTCTGCAGCTCTGTTTACCCAACACATACATCTAGGTAATGGTTCTTAGAACATAAAACCAGTCCACCTCATATGTTGACTGATTACAAAAGTGCAAATACAAATTGATCTTTCACTCCATCTCACAGGATAAAGGTGTAACTGTATCACATATATTATATACACAACTTCTTGCTATAATTAATATGTATCTTACATAGGACTAAACTGTTGAATAGGATTTTTTTAATGTTCACTGAGAAAATATATCCTTTTCTCTTGTTATATATCAGAATTTTAAAATCTGCATGGTCTTTGCAATGATTTTGTAGTGTCTTTATAGTTCTGTGTAAAGTACAGTACAGAACCAAAGAACAAGATGCTCCTCTGATCAAGAACCCAGATTTCATTTTGTGTATTGTACAGTTATGGAAACTGTAAGTGTCCAGCAGCCAAAAACAAGCTGAGAAAATGTTAATTTGCCCTGAATTTTATATATAATTAAAATTTGTATGCAAGTTCTAATACAGGGCCACTGCAAGCTATGTGTGAGCAATGCTTGCAAAGGGAGGGACCTGTTTTCAGAGGGGTGCCAAATCGAAAAGAAAATGGGAAGCAAAAATCAGATAAGTTAGCTGACATGAAACAAAACATTTGTTTTCCTTCATTACAAAATTTATATGTGGTCATAACTTACATTAATTCTTCTGAGCTTTATATATCTGTATCAGTAAATATTTATAAGTATATACAATATGAACACTGGGATATGGCTAGGTATGTTAATTTTCTGAGATTGGATATGGCAGAATTAATATACACAAGAATGACCACTGGGATAATGATGGGTATACTCTCTGAGATGGGACATGTCAGAATTCATATATACAAGTATCAGTACTCTCAGAGATGGGTTATGTCAGAATTAGCATACACTAGTGCAAACAGTGGGATATGTCCTGGTATGTAAATATAAGCATGACCAATGAATGTTCCCTGTTACTCAGTTCAATTGGTCAGGTAAGTATTGTGATAAACCATACCAAACTGTAACCACCAGGAGCAAAAGTAAAAACTTTATGATAGTAAATAGGCACTGTAAGACCATGTTGTGTAACATTATTTCAAACAAGCACAAGAAACCACTAATAAAAGCTGGAGGACCATGTTTGCACAATCTGGGTCCTATTCTAGGAAAGAAACAAAGTAAAATTGGGCTAATACAGATATAAAAAAATGAAGTAAAATTGTAAACTAAGTAGATCAATTTTCTGGTTCCTCAAAATCTCACTCAACATTTTGCAATGTGCAACAACTATTGGCAATGCAACTGTGGCTTAAGTCAGAGGTATGCTGTACATTATGAAGGTCAATTTTTGGTGACCAAACAAAAAAAAGCCTTAACTTTCCATGAGAAAAATCCCTTTGTTGCTCAAGTTATTTCTAAAACAAGAAAAAATTTTTTCTAAAATGAAACATTTTCATTTGTGAACTCGTTAGTTTTCAAATATTAAAAATCAGGAGTTTTAGCTTGACAGCTTTTCATCAGGAGTTTTAGCTTGACAGCTTTTTCATCCAGAGTTTTTGCCTGACAGCTCTTTCATCAGGAGTTTTAGCTTGACAGCTTTTCATCAAGAGTTTTAGCTTGACAGCTTTTTCATCAGGAGTTTTTGCTTGACATCTTTTCATCTGAGATGGTTTGGAGCCCTAAAGTAAGGACAGCAGGGTGCTTATCAAATATGGTAGGGTGCTGCCCCCTGCCATCTCACCATGGGAATGAATGCTACTTAATGTAAGATTTATTCACTTCTAAGCACTGTAATGTAATCATTTTGACATGTTCCCTTATCTTTCAGTGATCAACATTTTATCTCTTACAAGATGTTGCAGCTTTGACACTTTGAAAACAGGGTCAGATGTAGTATACTGGTTCAAAATTTTCAAGCTCAAATCTTCAATATGGTCTATTTTAGGATGTGCAAATTTCGATGTCATGCTAATTTCTCTATATTCATCATGGTCTATTACTGAGCTGAAAATTTTGGACAGATGCCCTTGTCATATAGTAAGGATATAGTTAAGAAATAAATGTAAGGCTCTGAAAATATGATATGCAATACTTTTGTGCATTTGGTTGATTTTATTTAGAAATTAGGACATTTTAGAATAGATCCTAATTTGTGGCAAAAATATCAAACAATTTTTAAACATAATACTGGCATGGTGAACATTTAAAAGAACCAACACATACAATTACACCCACTTTTTTTTTCTTTGCAGGGGACCTAAATATTCAAAACCTTGAGTAGAATATTTAATATCACAACCACCCTCCAAATATGTTTCTCAGGATGACCAACCATCCCTATTTTTCACCCTAATACTTTTTCCACTGATGTTAAAAAAAATGACATTAAATAAATATGTTTAGAAAAACACAACCAGCCTACCCTAATTTTAAAACCAGTGCAAATTTTTTTTGGTCTAATCATTTCTTTTTCACAAACAAATTGGTAAAGAATGTAAGGATACAATAAGCAATTTATTATAATTTATGTAAAAAACAAGAAATCAAATGATCCATTATTCTTCACAATTCATCAAATAAAAGTAAACTTGTATAGTCAACAAAGCTTTAAGTTTTAATGATATATTTATAATTTCATTATGGAATTTGTTTATTTATCAAAACTTTTTCAATGAAATTGAATACTACACCTGCAGAAAATTAATGATTATTCCTAATGTAGTATGATGGTGTAAGTGTAAAATAAAATTATCACATATACTTGCTTATAAGTCCAAATGCAATCTGCTGTCATATGTGTGGCAGAGCAGGATCTTTATTATTTGCAATTTGACTTTTGTCTCATTAGCAAGTATATATGGTAAAAAAATATACTGTTTCAGAAACAGTCCAGATTAAGATTGAAATCTTGTAGTTGCTGTTCTTTGTTATGGTATGTTTTCATTATACACATTATTAATTGTAAAATTTCAATAAGAGGATTAAAGAAATAATATCTTAGCTACTAAAAGTGATAATCCAGACTGCAACATACAACAACAATATAGAAAATGCAATCTTTTCTAATGGTGATTCAACATTCTGTATGGTGTAAAATTTTAAAGTTAGGAATAGGAGTATGCCAGTCTATCACTGCTGCAGGGCAAGATTTATCTTAAGTTGACCAATTACCATACAAGCAAGATAAGACATTTTTAATCTGGAACTCAAGTGGCTACAATTAAACCTACTTCAGCTAAGTGTGTTCATTTTCACTGGTCCAAAACAAATAGATTAACATTAATAAACATCCAGACCCTCTTAATTGGGTTTTAGAAGGTGTGTTCACAATAACTGTAATAGAGGGTTACCTAAGTACTTTATATATCTGACTGACCAAGGTTTCACACTTTAGGCATTACAGGAATTTGCTTCAGGATATGAATGACACCTAATTAAATAGTTTTCTCACCTGATCTTATACACCTACCAAGGTAGGTATTTAGTAAGGTTTCCATATCCCGAGATCAAAAATGTTGTATACATTTACTGGAGTATACTAGTCAGTTTGACTTTTGTTTTTAATGTTTTGCCATTAAAACAGTATCATTTAAAATTAACATAAAGTTCTAAAATGGTGGAAATAGCAAAGGACACCAGGGTTAATTTTTTGGCACACAATACAAAAATGATCATATTAAGAAGGAAACAGACCAGTCTATGACTAGACTGGAGGAATGTCCACTCTAAGTGAAACATTTTTTTTAAAAAATCAATATCAGCTACATCTCTTTTTTATAGACATTTTATAGACAGCATTGACTATATGCCAAGAAACAAATGAAAATATAACATAGGGGCCATTTTTCACAATAAACACTTGTCTTCTCAATAATTGAATATAAACTAATAATACAGTTGTTTTATATTCAAATTATAATTATGATAAGTAAAATTTCTCCTTGCACAACTCCTTAAAATGAAAACAAATAACTTACCTTTTGTGCTTTGGCCATTTGTCCCAATGCTTGAACTTCGTGACTGATATGCTGACCATCTTGATGGCAGGTGATACACATAGGCAATTTACATGATAGACAGTACATACTCATATGTTCATCCGTATGTTCCTGACATTTAGCCTCTTTACCTTTGTTTTTTGACCTCAAAATTGATTTTCCCTGAGCTGGGTCAACAAGGTTATGTTTTGCCAATGGCCCCCTTGATGGATGACAGCTGTCTCTACATGTGTCACAGTAAAACACTTCACATTGTTCACACATCACAGTTGCAATACTCGATTCATTTTCACACAGTTGACATTTTATTGATACATGAATTTGTTTATTTTCTCCATATTTATGAACAATTGTTTCCAGAACTTTATTTTTGGGTAATGATTGATAACCTTTTTCTCCAAGAAAATTAATCTTTTTACATACTGGACACCTTATTCCATACACATTTCCTTGTGAAGACTGAAAAAATATGTTATTAATACTGGGTGTACCCACATAACTATTGGGTCTACTGTTACACACCACCCCACTATCGGTTTCACTAACGATACTCAATTTGTCAATTTCTGGACAATCACTAGAGTCTGAACTTCCCTCATCCGATTGAAGAATAAATTTATCCACAGTCTCTTGTAAATTGCAGGCACATCCTGAACATACATTATGTGAACAAGGGAGAAAAAGAGGGTTACAGTACAACTGATTACAAGCGGGGCACCTAAGTTCCCCCTCCATAGCGACACACCTCAATATTCACCCTAGGTACACTATTGAACGTTTGAAGAAAGCGGTAACATAAAGGCGTCCTATATACATGTTTGAACCTCTCGTGAGATCTCGTGTAATTTAAGATGGCGGTCTCCATCAGACTTATTAGACCCGCTTTTGAAAGAACTTTCCTTCTCTCAAAAGAAACGATACCAGCTACTTTATCAGCGTTAGAGTATAGACATTTATCATCTAGGTTTGCATTTGCGTTTTCTTGTTTCATTTGACCCTGAGAAAAGGTCGAAAATTCGCCTACATATTGAACCGGTGTAATGGAATTTTGTATATTTTTAATAAAAGATCCTAGTGTGATCGCAAATATGGAAAGTAAAAACTGTGTAAAAATATCTTTCATTACTACAAAAAGTGATGAAATTTGTCAATATTTGCTATACTGTTTAGAATGGTTCCATAAAATCAATAGCATTGATTTTTCATTGCTGACAAATTTTACATCTCGAGAAATACAGTTTAAGACATTCTGTCAGTGTTTCTGGGGGGGGGTATTTGTTTCAGAGTGCCAACTTAAATTGGTAGACATCGAGCCTTAGAGAGGATCACTGATATTGATAAATAATATAGGATGTTCCACTAGAGGTTTTTGGATCCTGCCACCATCCACCCTTTTTTAGATATGATTTGACACATAATTATAGACATCCCTTTTGAAGTTGAATACCAGGTTTCATGAAAGTGGAAATTGGGCTGACAAGAAAAACTAGGAATGTTAATCAGGATTAATTAGAATTCTTACCATAGACCCCTTGTCTAATTTAATGGATCTGTTTATTTGCCCTCAGTTTACCTGGTAAAATGTAGGGGTGAAACATTCATGTATATCCTATATACATGTATTGATGCATTTATACTTTTCCTACACTGTTAAACATATCAATGCAAAAAGTGGCAAATCAGAATTAGGCAATATTTACACAAGGCAGGTTATTTTAATATTCAGCAGTCATTAATAATTAATAGTTTTGTACCTTTTATTTATATTGAGAATTCATCTGAGTCTGATGTAACAGGACAGGCTTAGGCACTCATTTTTGTCAGTAAAAATTAAAAAACTATTGACAACATCCAGTCACTTTCTAGAAATTGACACAAGGTGGCAATGTTGTTAATGCCAACTCCAATTCCATGCTCATTATCCAAACTGCACATTCAGCATCAATGAGACATTTCAGATGTATTCCCATGTATAATTAATTACTTTACTCATCATTTAATAACCACTTTTGCACAAAGTTACTCTGTTGATTTTTATATTGACTATTGATGGCCACAATAAAGATGTGTCACACAGTGACATATATTACATTAAATTCTGATTGGTGGTTATTGTTTGTTCCCAGGGTGACATTTGGTAAGTACAGGAAAAACAACAGAAAAACTGAACACAAAAGTGGTTTTTAAATTAACTGTAAAATACATATATAAAAAATGGGGAGCAAATTCGGAATCAGTCTTTTTAAGCTGAGATATTTAATCGGGACTGAACATGCAAATGTGATAAAAAAAATTAGCATAGTTTAATTGAAGGGGCAAATTTCAGATTGCATGAGTTAACATTTTGCATAGATGTTTCAATCTTTTTTGTTTGGGAGTGGGTTGTCACTAACAGAAACAAGTGCATGTGGCTATGGCAGTTGTTTTGCATTTGCAGGAATAATAATGTCATTGATTTTGTTCATATTAATTCCTACTCCAAATCCCTGATTTGTTTGTGATAGGATTTTTGTTGCACAAGGGAATTGCAGCATTTATTCTCATTTGAAGATAACACCATATTGTCTTCCAAATTAAACAAAAACATAAAACTGGTAATAAGGTATTTTTCTTCATGCAAATCAAACAGCGTGTATAGTGGTCATGGTCAAGATGAGTTATTATTAAATGGGACAGCCTGCATTAACCTAAAAGTTGAATTTCAATCACTGACAGCTAGCAGGAACTCTGAAAGTATTCTTATTTTCTTGTTATCAATGAAAATGGCATATAAATAGATGCTAAATCAATGTTTATCTGTAATCTGCATACCAGTGAAACAAAGCCAGTTATGTCAACACACAGAAAAGGTCACCACCCACCACTAACATTCATTGTTGGCCATTTGTGTTTAACACTGGAACCCATTAACAATCAAGATTTTTTTAAAATTACAGTTCCATGTTTGAATCCCCAACTGCCTTAACATCCTTATCACCATTTACATATTGAGTGCAGTAACGATATTTGTAATAAAGAATCCTATCAAAATCTACTGCAGTGACTATAACCACCCTCTGAGCTTTTAAAAGGCAGAACATATACCACCACTTATATAGTGACTGCCACCCCATGGACACCTTAGGTATATAGAGAAACTGCTAAGGTACAATAATTGTTAATGTATCAATCAATGGTATTTTATTGCAAATTTGTAAATTAATGCAAAACTGCAGCATGAGTGCCACTACTGAGTAAAGTGGATATGCAGCTGTCTGTATAGTATGCGAATTTACAAAGACAGCAACAAATGTAGCATTGCTTATTTGAAATGTTTTGCTTGTGGCATAAGTGAATAAGTGAGCATGTTGTGCAAAATATATATCCATTATGTAAAAGATTTGCATTTCCCAAAGACCATGTTTTGTGAGCTACATTGTGTGACTTGTGTCATGTATGTTTTAATGTATATTAAATTTAGTGGGACATATTCCACAATTTTAAGTTTCTGATTACTAGGTTAAAGTCAAAGAAATGTCTCAAAACCAGTCTGTTTATGGTGCAAGCAAAATCACTGACAGTTTTGTCAATTTTTAAACCCTTTCAGACTTTTGTGCCATCAGTGTTTTCTTTTAAAGTATAAAAGCTTTAGAGCTTTCTTAAATATAGATACAGATCTTAAAAATTTTAGTTGATGTGGATTGTAGATTTCTAGCAAATATAATTAAAAGACTTGCTGTTTTCATTTGTTAGTCTCCCTATAATTCATTCTATTATAGATAACAATTTTTCAATCAAATGTTTTTTTTTTCAGCCAGAAGGCGAATAATTATGATGTAGTTATTGTTGGAGGTGGTATTGTTGGCCTTGCAACAGC
Organism: Potamilus streckersoni; assembly: GCA_016746295.1. Taxonomy (NCBI): domain Eukaryota; kingdom Metazoa; phylum Mollusca; class Bivalvia; order Unionida; family Unionidae; genus Potamilus; species Potamilus streckersoni. The sequence continues at coordinate 452,911 of JAEAOA010002219.1, read as the reverse complement.
AAGAGAGTTGATTCTTCATCATCCATCAGTAACCTTTGCAGTCGTGGATAAGGAAAAGGAAATTGGTATGTCTTGACAAAGATAGACTGTTTCAAAAAATGACTTTGATGATGATGTATCATATAACTTGTACAGACTGTTAAATTCAATTGAAATAAATAGCATAGCATTTGCGATCATATTTTAAATTGAAAACATTTGTCACAGATTTTATTTTATACATGTAGTTCTAAGGAGAGGTGGTTCTTCTTTGTAAACAACCATAATTATTTTTTCATGATAATTATTTTGTTTTCATGACAAATACTTACATTCCACAATTTATGTGCTTTGGTGAAATTTTGCATTAGGCTTATGATCATGCTCATAGTAGATGCTTGCCATCATAGCTAGAATCACACATCTTGTAAAAGAAGACGGCAAAGTTTATAGTTCTCAAGCGACTTTTTTGCCATTTTTACCTGGTAGCATGAGCCTTGCAATACATTGTGTTCTACAACTTTCCATTTTAGTGACATTACATTGTGTTATGTGCTCACTGATTTTACTTGTTAACATTGGGGTGTTTATTTGGGATGTTACATTCTGGGGTGTTTCTTACTGACAGGCCACCCATGAATAATTAATTATTTCAGTTAGCCATTTGCATCAGTTCTTATTAGAATACTTCTTAAAGTCACTAAGGAAATAATAGCGTATTATGAATGACTCGACAAAATTCTTCTGTTGTCATTGATATGAAGTTTATCTCTTATGGCTCCAAGCCTACAAGAGTTACCTACCATTCATAAACCATTGAAACAATAACAATCCTGCAGAAGTTACATCCCCTTCTTAAACCATAATCGATAACTACAATATTTTGTTGTGAAGTTTTAAGAGGCATTGGAATCAACTGTTACAGAGTTATTTTCATTATTTCTTTCAAAATGTGTACAATTTTACTCTGTCATTTTTATATAATAACACTCATGACAATTAACTGGAAGCTGAGAATAAGGTGACAGTTAAATTTTAAAGTTGTGTTTATCAAATTTTACTTGTCCAGAACATATGTTTTAGCTGGTATGGTTTTAAAATTGCTACAAGATACAAAATGACTCAGTCATATCAAATGTGATACAAAATACCTTTTCTGATCAATTTATTATTTTTTCCGATGGCCATTTAGAAGTTTTATAATTAAAGTAGGAATAGTATTCTTAAAAACGGACAGTTTAGTGATTTTTTTTAAACAATTTTTCACAAGAAGAAATGCATGAATATTTTTTAAAAAAATGAATAGAACATGTCATAAAAAATACAGTTGTTTAGTGAAGCTTTAAAAAAATAATGACCGGAGTTATAGGGAAGCTGACGGAAAGAAGATGACCAAAGTTATAGAAAAGCTTACAGAAAGATGATAACATAAGTAATAGAAAGATGATGACCTGGGTGATAATGAAGCTTAGCTGGCAGGAGAGTTTCATAAATTGGCCTCTTGCAAATTTCTCAATTTAAGTCTATGGTATGACCTTTTGAGCTATTATTGTGTAATAAATATGATATATTTGTGAATTTAGTCTGTCAGGCTTGTGTTGTTCTTGAAATTGAAGTGAGACATGTACATCTCATGTAGTCACTGCACAGTATGTAGCCAATGAAATACCAGTACTCTACTAGGAAGCAGAGCTAGCCACTTACCGCAGTAGACACATTGTTTCAAGGCAAGTACAATATCTCAAAAACTGCCTGGATTTAACTATTCTGAATTGCATCAAGCTGCATAACGGTTCAGAATTATCACCCAGGGAAAGGGCTTGTGTTTGCACTGTGAGCACCATATGATCTCAAAAAATGGCCTTCGGACATGAAAAATGCTTGTATAATTTTGGGGTTGGGGAGCATTTTTTTTTCATTCTTTAAATTTCCACTGCCTTGTCAGGTCAAGTGAATGATATTCATGTTTTTCTTTGTTATACCTATCTCAAAAAATGAACATTATTTAGCTCACTTGTATATTTCATTTTTTATGAATTTTTACATCAGGTGTAGCAATATTAAATCGGTGCATTAAAACTCTCCTTTGCACCCTTACAAAAGATAATGACCTGAGTGATAAGGAAGCTTACAGAAAGATGATGACCCGAGTTATAGGAAAGCTTACAAAAAGATGATGACCTGACTGAGGCATACATATGTTGAAGATATATATTTTGAGTCATTGCTGCAGAAGAAATAAAAATACACCCTAAGAGAATGTTCACATTCTTTACTCATTTATTCAAACAAGTTGTTCACATTCTTTACTCATTTATTCAAACAAGTGTGAATGTTTGAATGTGTTAACCAGATTCCCCAATCCTGTATTATTCTGTGTAAGACAAAAATTCACAAAATATTTATGAAAATTGAAATTTTACCTCTTATGAGAGAGTTTAAGTAATTAACATGATTTCCATCAAAGAGAATATTAAAATAATGTCTACTTCACTAAATAGAGTTAATGATTTTTAAAATGAACATCAAAAGGTTTTTCAATTATTTCAAGATAGCATTACTCTTATGCTATCAAAGAAGTTAAATTATAATTGATGACATTTGACAATGCAGCACTTAAACAATTGTATTGTTGCACCCATAAGAAAATATAGATTCATTCATGTTATAGATTAGCAATTATAACATGATACACACTTTCCTCAGTCTTTCTTTTTGTTCTGATTTGTGTTAGAATTGATTTACCCATACCCCACATTAGAGCAAGTCATTTGATAGTTGTCTTTTTCAGACTTCATGTGTAGTATGAATATCTATGAAGGTTTATATGCAGAATGTTACAATAAACACAGATGTGTAGATGTCTTTGGAAACATTTAGATATTTTTTTATTGTTTATACAAAACTTGCTACAAAAATACAGGCCAGATAATTGTAGAAATATGTACATTGACCGGTTTCTTTCTAAGGCACTACAATCACAAATTGATACTTAGGTGTATACTTAAGTAGTGCTAAAAATAACTTTGGAATTTAGGCTAGTAAGAATTTTAAAGGAGCTGTGACAATTTTAGCAATTTATGCCAATGAAAAATCAGCTAAAAGAAAAAGGTTCATAATTTAATTTTTAAGATGTGATAATAAATGACCCAAAACCAATATGACAACAGTAATTTCACAAACTAGACAGTAATTTTCCCATTTTGAATGATGAAGGATTCTTAGAGCAGCACAATGATAAGCAAAATGAATTATTCATGTCATGCTGATATTTCTTGCTTTTTCAGTATTCAGTAAAATGTAAAGTATTATTTTAATATGATGAATCAATAGATCCTATGCATGATTATAAAGGAAAGTGTATCTTAATATATATATATATATATATATATATATATATATATATATATATATATATATATATATATATATATATATATATATATATATGAATTTCACTAAAAGATATCTTGTAAGAGTACTTCCTTGAGAATCCACCTGTCCATGAGAAATCATATCATCAGTGTACTGATTAAACAATCATAGTCTTCTGACCTGTAATGAGAGACCACCTGCCCTATGCTTTTTTATTAGCAGATGGGTAGTCTCAGACAGGTTCTACTCTATTACAAATTATTACGGTTACATTGTACATGATACTTCAAATTTTAAAATAAATTATTGTGCCATGGCTTGAAAAATCAAAAATATTTATTATGACAATGGGAGTCAAAATGAAATTACCAAGTTTAATGTAGTTATTCATGTCAGTGTTTTTATTTGTTTAATGTTGGTTTCTGGAAAGAAACAACTGGTTTGATAGCTTGATCAACATGACCTTATAGTTTGACCTTTCATTAGCTTAATTATTAGGCCTTATCCATCTGAGGATAATTGTATTTGCTAATTGGAAATAAAAACTGGATAATTCTTCCAAAACCACATATTCCATGATCCATTTAGTGAATAACCTATTTTTACAGTTGAAATATTCCCATATTATTGTATGACTTACAAGCTGAACTGACTGATCACTCTAGACTTGTTGTAAATCTATTTACCCTGGATCATTAATTAAATGGTTTTGCAGCACATCAACACATGAAGGATTTTTAGTGCTGAGGCGGATTAAAGTAACATACCTCACTCAGTCATATAATCTGGTAGCTGCCATGGGCTGATCTTATGGCAGGACTTAAACCTACATTTGTATGGTTAAAGAGGCCAGTATGCTAACAACTGAGTTATCACTGCTCTTTACACAAGTTCTTAAATTTTATGTTTATAATGGTTATATGAAAATATAAATATTATTTCTTTTTATGTGGTATTTTTGGTGAAGAAAGGATTGTTTGGTTTGATTTTTATTTACAGCCCAGCACCAAAGTGGTCACAATAGTGGAGTGATTCATGCTGGTATTTATTATACACCTGGTTCTCTGAAGGCCAGAATGTGTGTAGAGGGATTACAACTAATGTACAAATACTGCGATGAAAATAATGTGCCATACAAAAAATGTGGAAAGGTTTGTAAATCAAAACACCATTCAATTTATATAGTGGCCACTTGGTGATAGCCCAAAGCAAGTCCTCTCATTTCTAGCAGAATCTGGTTTTTCCTCATAATTTTCCTTATACATTTCCTTTCCCATCACTAGCCACAGTCATAGTTCAATCTCACCTTCTTATGGTCATCAGACAGTCATTTGAATCAGTTGAAGCTCTTTTGTATTAGTTTAAAATCTCCTTTGAAACATTTGGAGTGCTTGAAAAAAATAAGAGCTGCTGACACAAGAATGCTTGTTGGTATAAAAACATGCAAGGTTGTGTCTTTAAACACACCAAATTTAACTTGGGTCATTGAAGCATGAATATGGGTCACAGTGACATTCTTTTCGCAAAACATTGTTTCTAGTAAGATTAGAGGCAAAAAGGTTACATTGAATGGTCACATCATTGCAATTTGAAACCAGTTACTAAAAGGACTTAAACAGTTCTTAATTGTAAAAACAAGGGTGCATACCAAAGAGACTGAAATAATTGTTACTTACCATATGTACTTACTTATAAGTCAAGTAAAAATACAAACAACAAAGATCGTGATCTGCTATAACATAATGCACCTGCAGATCAGGATTTATATTGTTTGTTCTACTGATTACTCCTATTGAACTGCATAGACCCAGATCTACTTGTGCATCATGTGGCTGGGGTTTTTTTATGGAGCCTAGTATTGAAGTCTTCTGGCTGGTGTCCTTTGATGAAACCTGCTGGTGTCCTTTTAGCCATGGAGTCAAGCAATAGAATACATTTCATTGATTTGTTTTAAATATTTTAATAAATCCCACACCTAATTCACTTTTTTCAAAATTTCCTTTCACCTTAAACAACTCTTGCTTCCTAGATTTGACTTATTCTGTCAATAGGTAGTAAGATGTATTTTAATAATTGTTTTTATCAGTTAATTTCAAAGTCTTAGTTAATATTTTGAATATAACATCATCACATGCTTACTGTCTCATTGTACCACTCCTGCATTTTAGAGTGAAAACCATATGGTCTATAAATTATGTTTCAGTAGTTCTTTACCCAATTTATACTGTATTAAGAAGATTAAAATATTTTGTATCATTATATGCTCATTTTATTACTTTTTTACATTATCAGAATTGAGCAATATTTTTCAATACTGCATGCCATCATATTGCACAACATGTGCATCTAAAATAAGAATAGTGTATTATGACTACATTGTATACAAGTCATGTAGTCAGTGCTTTAGGTGTTAGTTTATTGGGTTTGTTCATGGATGAACTAAAAGAAGCTGTTTTGAATGTTTGAAATAAGAGATGATGAAGTTGGTGATGTGGATGAGTTTACTGAGTCACAAATGAAACTTTCAAAGAAGCAAATGAATGAATGTCCACAATTCACAATGTCCACAACAAACATGAGAGATGCAGTAATTGAAAATACAGTTTTGATCATTTAAACAGTTATATAGGAGAAATGTTCGTAAGTTTTGTAAATAGAATAGTTCAAAATATTACAGCATAGAAAAGCATACCGAGGCCAAGGACACTTGCATATCTTCAGAAACATACCATTTTATAAGTCAAAGTACTATTTTTAAGAAACAAATGCAACTTAATTTTTTATAGAAAAGTAAGATCCTCTGATTTCATAAGCCATGACAGTGAAGAACTTTTTATTTCTGCTGGCTAAAGGACTGTCACATACCAGCTGCTTTGCAGTTTTCCATATTAACTTTTTGATACAATTTTTTGGATTTAGGCTAGTGATAGAAGCCATAGAGGTCATTACATTGCTGGTGTCCCTACAAAGAGCATGCAAGTGACAATACATAAACATGTCTCCCTTAGCTGGTAATAAGAATGGTAAAACATATACTTAAATTTTTCCATCTTGAATTGTCTCAGAATGTGCTTTTTTAGTTCTGCAAATCCTTATTACATGAGCAATGTCATGTGTTCTAAAACTTGATTACACACCATGAAATTGTACTGTAATTTCAGTCAAATTTCCTACTGCAGTTACATATAATTCCAAACAATCAATAACAGAACAGAAACACGCATGCAGCTGATTTAAGGTGGGTTCTTCTCAGCTCATATCACATGTACTTAATGTGGAATTGACACAGCTAATAAATCCAGTCCATCGCAGGCAGAAAAGTAGAATTGAGTAAAAAAAATCAACAAAAAAAGATCTATCCATTCCAGTTCAACAGGAAAAGTTGTTGCAAATAATATGATTAAATTTCAGTTTAAGTAGACCAAAACAACAACTCTTTTTGAAACTAATTGTGAGTGCATGACAAAGTTCAGGGGTTGCTGGGCAGTGATATTTGTGAATTAATATTGTTATTGTGTATTAATGAATCTAGGGTTGTGTATCTGTTTTAGAATACAGCATGTATTCAATTACATTGTTTCCTGTAGTGTACTTTTTATAATTAAGCTTTAGGTAGAAAATCTAAATGAATTGTTACATGTCGAGGCCTGTTAAAAAAAAAACAAAGAAAAGAGTGAAGCCAACAAGCTTTGTAAATTTAAGAAAATAATTTACTTCCCTAGAAAACAAAGTAAAAATATGAAAAAGGACTTAGAGTTTGTGAATCTAATCCAAAAGTTAATCCTAGAATTGAAAAATATAAGTCTTATCACTAAAAAGTTCTAAATGAATGAAAGTTTGAATCCCAGTGAAGTTCCAAGATGGAAGGAAATGATGTCTTCTATATCTTGTTTTGTGCTGTCATCTCAACAGTTCCTTGCTGAATCACTAAAGTTAATATTCCGGCTTTAGAATTCCAAATAATTTTCAATAAATGTCTCTGTCAAAGACTTTTGATGAAGACAGGTATTTTCCCAGATTGAAAAAAATATTTTTAATAAAAGATTCAACTCATACTGGTCACAAAAAATACCTTTGAGCTCAGAAGGCATACAATACGACTATTTCACTACAAAACTTAAGTTTTAGTCCCAGCAAAAAATCCAATTCTGACCCACATGATGGAATTACAGGGTCACTTAGTTTGAGCGTCTAAAAAAACTACAAGTCAATTATCGTTTACTCTTGTATAGCCTTAGCTAAAAATCAATGATTCCACACTGGAAATTAATTAAAAGAAAACGTTTAATCAAAATAACATGTAGGTCGAATATGACCTTGATTATGACCAATGATTTTCACTCCATGAAAGAAATAAAAAAAGTTGTTTACTAGTTCTAAATCTAGGTCAGCTAAAAGATACAAAGTTTCAAATGACTGCATTTTAATCAGGCTAAAAAAAACTGAACTGAATTTTCTGGAAAAATGCCAAATCCAGTGAATAAAGTTATCATTACAATAACATGCAATGAAATAAAAATAAAATAAAATATTTAAAACTAAGTAATTAAATTACATATACGTAACAGTATATAATAGAAAGGTTACTGTATTTGTATGGGAAAATATGAACTTGTTTTTCAGACTAATACTGCATTCCCAAAGTCATGCAGTATTACTAAAATAATTTATTCACATTTTCCCATATAAATTCATTAAACTATAATCCATTCACTCTCATTAGCATTCCTACCCATGGGTTAAGTCCCTGGTTAGGATACAATGGGGTCATGGGGTTATGCCTTTTGATACATCAACAGTTTGTCTTAGGAGTATCCCATGTGTTCCTTAACTCATATTTTATTTCAGCATTCTCTTTACTCATTAATGCCTTAAATGTGAGTAGGAAACCCATTTTGACGCTGTATCTGAATACATCCTAATACATCAACTTCCAAGTTTTTTTTGGTTAACCTAATGCCTATTTGTGTTAGAATCATTATTTTTCATTGGCTATTTCTCCTGAGCATAAGCAGAAGGGTGCAAGTTGGACTTTTTTTGTTTTTGTGCTTAACAGACCCATCATTTTTGTGTCGAGACCACCCTTTATTCCAAATGCCCATCTTATCTAACTTTTTGCAAAGGTTCACCTGTCTGTGTGCAGTTCAGACCAATCTGTCTTAGATCTGAGGCCAAAAAGTCTAAAATCTGGACACAAAATCAGATTCCGTCCTCGGGCAAATTTAACTCTGATCCAAAAAGTGACAATTTTCCTTCTGTATTTTGTAGTGCAGCTATAACGTTCATATTATTTGGTATCATTGTAAAGCTAGATCTGTCTAACTTTCTATAATACCATCCACTTTATTGTGTTGTACATACAGTTACAGCCTATGGGGAAAGATAATGAGATAACTTTAATGAGTTTGTGTTATATATGAAATACATATAGCAAATAAATAATATGTACTTCTAGTTCTATATAGTAAAAGATCATATACAGTGCAGTGCATGCAAACCTTACATGAGAAACCATCCCATTTGCCACTAAAACAACTTGGTCTGCCAATACAGCTAGTCCCTTATTATAGGTCATCATATTATATAACACAGCTAACCTTTGCATAAAAAATGTGGTCTTTCATGAATGGTGGTCTTCCAGAACATTGGTCTTTGATGACACACATTCTTCCAAATAGTGTTGGGTTTTTTTTCAAGGTCAGGGTTTTGTGTATTATTTAACTTATTTCCAGATTTTTTTCAAGTTTAGATACTATACTATACTATACTATACTATACTATACTATACTATACTATACTATACTATACTATACTATACTATACTATACTATACTATACTATACTATACTATACTATACTATACTATACTTTACTATACTTTACTATACTATACTATCCTTTACTATACTATACTATACTATACTATACTATACTATACTATACTATACTATACTATACTATACTATACTATACAATTCTATACTATACTATACTATACTATACTATACTATACTATACTATACTATACTATACTATACTATACTATACTATACTATATCTCATTATATCTCATATAATTACAAAAGTATTTTATCTCATCATCTCTAATGTAAATACTAAATTTTGGTGTCTAACATGACTATAAAGATTTTTATCTCAGGTAACTGCAAAGTTTTTGTATCTTACCATGTCTGATACAGCTGCAAAGTTTTTGTATCTCATGATGATATTCGTTTGTTTCAAGGTGTTAATTAACAGTAAGCATTAGTGGGTTTAAGATGTGACATTAATTAATTGAAATATTATGTGATTTGTTTCAGTTGCAAATTTTCAAATATTATTCATTCTAACTTACTTTTACAGCTTGTGGTGGCTGTTGAACCTAATGAAGTTCCCCGTTTAGAGAAGCTTTTCGAGAGAGGGAAACAGAATGGTGTCAAGGATCTCAAGTTGATTGGACCAGATAAAATCAAAGAAATTGAACCAAATTGCGTAGTAAGTTATGATAGCTTTCTTTATCTTTTTTGTTTTTAGAAATATTACCCAGAGAAGGTTCCCTAAAAAGAGAAATTAAATTTCTCCATTGAATATAGTACTAAATACTACCACTAGAAATTCAGTTTTCATTGAAAGAAATAGTTTTTCATCAGAGTGCCACATTAGCTTATTGGTTGTGTTGGACTTTTAAGCCAAAGATTCTGGGTTAGACACCTGGCCATGTCAGTCCAGGTTACCTGCCTCATTATGTCTGTGAAAGGCATTTACTTCAATTTCCTCAGTATTATTTAGCCAAGTAAATGCCTTTAAAAAAAACGACCACAAAATTTTCCAGCAGATGTGTCAAGGGAGATAACACTTAATACAAAACTGTAGTAGTTACTTTCTCTTGCTATATATGTGTGTGTGTATATATATATATATATATATATATATATATATATATATATATATATATATATATATATATATATATATAGTTAATACAGTTTTGAAAAATCCTTTAATTAGAGCTTGCCTTCAAAATGCATGAACTTTTTTTCTTCAAATTTAGCATTATCCATCAGAAGTCTGAATTTGCTGAATAAAATCTTTGAATTTACCACAAAAAACTCCTTGACTTTATGTACGGGAATAAAACTAAATTTAATATAATATTTTTTTAAAATTCAGAAGTGTTGTTATTTACATTTTTACAAAAAAATATAATTAATAAATAAAATAAAATGGGATTAAGTTGGATGGATCAAATGACACACAGCAATGGTTGTTATATGGGATAGATTCTATTTCCACACGAAAAAATTATTTCTTGAAAACTTTCAGAAGTTCCTAAAAAGTTCTTGAAAAATATTATACCCATTGCTGTACAAACCATGTATAATAATTGAAGCAATACATTTTCCCTACTTAATTCTTTTTAAATATAGATACAAAGAAAAAATTATGGAGATTATTTATGTGCCTATCTGTATTTGCAATAATAAAATTTTATTTTGTATAGATTGGACAGTAAGAGTCACAGGATTGCATTTAATAATATTAACTGTTTCAGCCTTTTTATTGAGACATTATGATATTAGAGACTATGATTATATATACATGCTTTAAAGTCGAGTCCAACTGCAAACAGCATAGACACTTTTCTGCTTCCACATGATGTGCCAGCAGATCAGGGTCTGTGTTATTGTTCTACTTATTGCTCCTATAAAAAAAACATTGATCCAAATCTGCCAGCTCATTATATAGTGGCAAACCTGAGTCTGTGCAGTTTGCAGTTGGACTTAATCTGCGAACCCCAATTGTACAGTGAAACTTCTTTATAACACATACTGGTGAGACCAATCCATATGTACTAATTTATCAGTTTTGTCCAACTACAGACTGCACATAATGCACCAGCAGATCTTGGCCTGAGCAATTTGTTAAGAATAATTAATATAGTAATTAATGGAACAATTAATAGAACAAACAACATAGATCTTAATCTGTTGGCACATGACTTAATGCTCTTGGGTTTCTTTCCAGACTGTTATAATAGTAAAGGTTGATTCACTTATGATGTCAGTTACTTGTAAGTTTCTTGTCATATAAATCTTTTCAAAACAATCTACCATGAATGTTGAAAAAAGAAACTGTAACAAAATTGATGAGGGTAATTTAGAAAGATTTAAAACTTAAACATTTGAATCTAAAACCATCCATGAAGAAGTTAGGCTATACATAGTTGCGAGTATAACTAGTGGAGGAAGAACCCTGGAAAGCCCAGGGCAGAACCACTGACCTATGAGAAGCTACTGGCAAACTTTCTCACATACCCACATTAACTGAGCCTGAGAATTGAACCCACACAGACAGAGATGAGACGGCAGCGATTTAAAATGGTGACCACTTTAGACCACTTGACCATTCTGAGCCCCATGGTGTCTTATATACAGTAATTGTTGTTCTGATATGGTCCAAAACAATTATGAGACTTGACTGATTAAATCCTGACTTTATCAGTTCCATTGACAAATACACTTGCTAAATTTCAAAAATATGCCAGTTTTGGACATTGTTTGTGATAAATACAAAAATCCTTCCTTTAGAGTTGATGAATTCAAGCCATGGATGATTATCAATCCAGTGTGAATGAAAATATGTTTGTCTATTAGTATTGTGTCATATTTTGACATTTGTTGCTGCCACATTGTTATGGCTTGTTTTTCTTTGGTAGAATACTTATCTCAAACACAGCAGCAGCTGTACATATTATCCTTACACATTCTTGTGAATTGTCCTTCCTGAATCTTCTGATCTTCCATGCAAAAATAATTAATAAATTAATTTTATCCCAATAGAAAAGACAACTTTTGTATGACTACTAATTTCACACTTAAGTGATCAGAACATGATCATTTAAATACAAACAGTAAACTCAGACTATTCAATTATTGTAATTGTTTCACTTCAAGCACAGTATTGAACACTGAAGGTGATCATCTGTATAATCAATAATAAAAATTAAAGATTCATAAAGGAAAACGACACTTTCATTAATTTCATTACATTGATTCCATGGATTGAAATCAATGGGTGATCTGCTAATAAGTCTGTTAAGTAAACACATAACGTTCATATCACTGCTAATTATTCATGCCAGATTTGTTTGAAGTGATTTGATTGGTTGATAATTTGGTCATTTAGCTGAATATGGGCATTCAGTTTGCATGAATGGCCAGATAAAGGTAAACATAATGATTACAGCATAAAATAAGCGCTTTCCCAATTTGTTTTAAAGTAGAAAAAAAAAACAATTGTTCTGGACTAGTGCTTTCAAAAATTGTACTTGTTGGAATTAATGTATAGTTCTGAACATTAGCCTATGGGATTTGTACCAATTAAATGTTCTCTGCACACAAAACAGAATTATACAATTACAGTGTTTTAAGTGTTACTGGTCTCATAAGAATCAGTTTAAGTTAGTAACCAGTTTTGCACCCATTCCAATTCCTTGCAATGTACAGATGATATACATGCAACATTGTCTTCAGTTGATAGATATTGCACAATGTTTAGATCCCAACAATCATGATATAGCAGGGTTTCCCTGTAAATTTTTTTTATCTTTTCAGACCTGCATAATTTTGTTCATTTTGCAGGGCTCTATATTTTTTCTTTACAATTCTAATTTCTTCTCTTTCAGGGACTTAAAGCTATCCATTCCCCACACACAGGAATTATAGACTATGCCATTGTAACAAAGTCATATAGCAAGACCTTCCAGGATAAAGGAGGGATTGTCCTCACCAATTTTCACGTGCAAAAGTTTCGCATCACCCCTGAAAGTGAGGCTGGCAGTATAAGTGGTATACAGTACCCAATTACTGTGACAGCAAGTAGAGGACAGGTATTTAGCAAAGTAAATTCCTGCTGTAAGCAGTTTTAATTAGGATCTGAACTAATGAATGTGATCAATACTGTCATAAATATCCAGTTTTCTGTCCCAGTCTTTAATGCTTGGTGAAAAATGAGTCATGGGTATTTATAGAACATTCCAGAATGGTTAAACATGCAGTGGAAATGTATGTAGTCAAATTTTGTTTTACCCATTTAAAGTGTAGACATGATGTGCTCATGTTAAGTGTAGACATGATTTGCTCATGCATACATGATTTGCCTATATAAAGTGTAGACATGATATGCCCATAAAAAGTATAGAAAAGAATATCATTGCTATATCATGGGGTTTTTTTGTAACAACTTAAGGTGAACTATGGAATATCAGACTTGGTTGTATTTTGTGTTTCCAGTTTATAATGTAATTTTTGTCCTGGACAATCTTTGATGTATATTCATTGTAAGGTAAATGGAGATAATACAGACAGGGCTAAAAGTCCAAAAGACAAATTGTCTTATTTTGAATTCTTGGAAATTCATTTGGTCCTGTAGAGCATCTATTCCTTTATGAGTTCTTGTTTAAATGTAAATTCAGATATGTCTGTTATTAGTTTTGAACTTAGGTATTTATTTATACGGTTCTTGAAATTTGTCAAATTTAAACAAACATTTTAATGCAGAATTATCAGACTTTCTTATTCAATTTATCATGTGTAATTGTTAATAAACCTAGATATGGAGTTAGCTGTCAATGATGCCCTATGATCATCAGAATATTATTAAACTTCTTATTTTGTACATCTATTAACAAGGAGGTGCAGTGTAAATATGTGGTGACATGTGCTGGACTATACTCAGACAGGATAGCAGAGTTGTCTGGCTGTAACAGAGAACCAAGGATTGTGCCATTCAGGGGAGACTATTTGTTACTTAAGCCAGAAAAAAGTAACATGGTCAATGGCAATATATACCCAGTGAGTACAGTTAACTTTGAGATGCAGTAGATCATACAACCTAAACATGAAAGTCCAGGAGTAAGCCACAAGTAAGCCAGGCTTGCAGATTGCCCTGTTTTTAAGGTTCATTTTACAGGGCAACCTAATTGTCTCTCCTTTCTAGGAAATAATGATTCAAGCATCATAACCAATTTTTCGTGTGTGTGTGTGTGTGTGTGTGTGTGTGTGTGTGTATGTGTGTGTGTGTGTGTTGATGTGCTGACATTAAAGTGTATGAACTGTTTGGTAGCAACTTTTCACAAAGAGAAAATATTTAAGTATAGAAATCTGTTTTAACACTAATTTACATTTCACTTTTAATACATTTGTTTTAAAACATAGATGTACATATTTGTATTTGTTTTAGATTACTTTTGTATGGAAACCATCAGTGTTATTCAAGTTATATTACTAAGAGTGATCAGACCCTGCTGCAGCAACAAATATAAAGTGCATTTCACAAGATCCCAAAATGTTGTGGTAGTAGACTTAAGTGTCAACCTACAATATTTGCATTTCAATTTCTTTAGACACCATTGTATGTACATAACATAGAATGTAGTATTAACAAAGACAAAAGTATCTTTGTGATGAACTTCTAGCTTTCTAGTGGCTTCATTAAACATTTTCATTTAGCTGGTTTTCTAACTCATGCCATGCACCCTTGCACCATTCTAAAAGATGCATATAAACATTGGCAATATGTCATAAAAGGCACACAAAAGATAACCATTAATGTCATTTTCAAGCTTTAAGTTGTGTTTCCTGACTGTTAAGCAAGATTGCAATGTCATCAGATCAAAGATTGCAATGTCATCAGGATGCTTGAATTTACAACTTTGGACCTTCTCACTGACCAAAATTGATTTGTTAGGGATCAAGAGGAGCAGATTGTAAAGAAGTTAAGAATATTCTTCTCTTGCTAAATAAATTTAGTGAAGGTGATAATGTTGTAGAGTCCAATCTGTCAGGGAAGAGACAGTTCAGCTGATCAAAATTCTACCAGATAAAAATATTGGCTTAAAATGTTTTTAAAAAATCATCTTTGATGGAGTTACATACATTGATTATGCTGTGTCGATTCTTGTCTGCCATTATTCTTATATTGAAACAAGAATATATGAAGATAGTTTATGTGATGAGGTGTGATTATGATTTTTAATGTAGCTTAACAATTTTTCAGTCATATTGCTACGATGTCTGCAGTGTGGCAGTTTATAATTATGTCTAGTACTGTGACATCATGCTGCAGACATGTAGCATGATGTCCCACCCAGTCACATTATCCTGACACCAGGCCAACCAGTCCTAACACTAACCTATTAATGCTGAGTGCCAAGCAAGGTAGCTGTTAGTACCATTTTTGTACGTCTTTGAAAGGATTCGACCTTGGTATGATTCGACCGGGGATTGAACCCACGACCTCCCGCATCCAAGGCGGATCCTCTAACCTCTAGGCCACTGGAGTGGTTAAAATAATTGAACAATATTTTAATTACAAGTACTTGTGTAACATTGTTGCAGTATTTTAAAGAAATAAAGTGATAGTGCTCAAAATTGTAGTGTTGTAATAACTTAAGAGTAAATATGGTTTGGCCCACTGAAAGTGAGACTGATCTTATAAAATGAATTCAGGGGGTCCTAAGGACCAGACAATATGTGTTGAAAATGTAGAGAAAACACAATTCATTTGTGTTTCTAACTTTGGTTTTAATTGTCTCTCATTGTAACATTTGCTGGCTCACTAAGCAATTTCACATACTGAAAATAATAATAATCATTCTTATATGTAATTAGGTCAAAGTTGCTTTATTTTATTGCAGGTGCCTGATCCTAGGTTTCCCTTTCTAGGGGTCCATTTTACTCCTCGTATAGATGGCAGTGTGTGGCTTGGCCCTAATGCAGTGCTGGCACTAAAAAGGGAGGGATACAGGCTCATGGATTTCAGCTTGAAAGATGCAGTTGATGCTATCAGCTTCAGGTATAGTTTCTAAAAGTAAATGAGTCATTTAGATTTCAATTCATCACCTCTTCTGCTCCAAGGTGTGCAATTGATGCTGTCAGCTTTTCTGCTCCATGGTAGGTGGTGGAGTAGGGTGTGTATGTGGATGCATGCATGTATGCATGTATTTATCATGCCCAGTTGACAAGCAGAAATTTTCAGTTGTTAATTCTGTACATTAGACATTTTTTTGTATAGGGTGCCTGTATTATTCCGAATTAAGACATTCCCAAACTATAATAGAATGCAGGTCTTTCTGTATGTCCCAAAGACTTAAAACTCTGCTGTTGCCCTGTAGTGTTCAACTTTGATGACACTGGTCTAAACATCAGCCCCTTTCACAATTTGATGTGTAACAGTTTTTATTGCAACAACATAGATGTTGTCTGTGCCTTTATTAGAACCAAAGGAAAAGAGAGATGCATCAAAACCAAAGATAATTATCTCCTGCATTACAAAATACAAGTAGTCTGCTAAAAAGGCATTGTGTATTTTAAAGTCTTACATTGGTGAACATTCAAATGTATTCATTATTTAAATTATAATAAAAGCATAACATAATTGCTGGAGAAGATTCCATACTAAAACAGTATAAATGAACAGACATACACACACACATGCACTTGCATACACACACATACACACACCTACATACATACATACAGGGGCCCTGAGTGGCTGAGTGGTCTAAAGCGCTGACCATTACGAATCACTGCCATCTTACCTCTGAGTTCGTGTCCAGACTTGGCTAATGTAGGTATGTGAGAAAACCTGCCAGTAGCTTCTCGTGGGTCGGTGGTTCTTCCTGGGGTTTTCCAAGGTTCTTCCTCCTCCATTAATACTGGCCGCCATGTATAGCCTATTGTGTGCTGAAAAATGGCATTAAATCCTGCAAGAACAACAAAATACATACACACACACACCTCCCATGATAACTCACACAACAAGGTCCACAATCATAGACCACACTATAAGTGAGGTTACAAGTTGCTGAGGAACCTCCAAAAGTTGAAACAATTCTCTTAGACATCGAGAAAACAGCAGGGTGGCAGTCAGTGTTAGGGAACTGTGCCATTTATTGACTGAATGCTCATTTTACAATCATATTGATAATAATTTCAATAACATGCTATTTTTGGTAAAGTTGGTTTTTTATTCTGATTAAATAACAATTTTTTCAAAATGTCCAACATGTGAAAGATCATTCCAACTGGTTTCAACAATCATCACATGTGCGCAGAAACATCTGTGTATTACATACTGCTTTTTATTTTCTTGATAGTCTGGATCCTAGAGTGGTATTTAATGGTATTCTGCCAAATCGGGAGTCAAAAGAGTGGAGAACTAGACTAACAATCAATACACCACCAAATAAGATGTCTTTTTTTCAAAAACAAGCAGAATTTATTTCGTGAGACAATAAATTGATGCCATGATTTCAGTATTGATGCCATGATTTCATTGGAAGTAATAATGAAACTTCTTATTATCTTCTAAGTGGCAGTTCAAGAATTCTCTGAACCTCTCTTGTCCTAATTGATCTGTATCTGTGAAGCCAAGCTCTTTTTTTATGAAGTGTTCATTTCACTCGGTTGCCTTACTGTCTTTGATCACAGTTACCATTGAGTTGGTTAATTTAAGGTAGTTTATGTTACATACACAATAACATTTATAACAGTGATTGATCAGATGAAATGAGTTCACCAACTTATGAAAGGAGCTGCTAGATTTTAAGTTTGTAGGATTTTTTTCCCTTTTAACTTTTCTTTTGTTCCAGTGCCCTTATTTGATTCAAAAGACATAATTAACACAATAATACAAAGGAGGCCAGGTTTTAACTTAGTGCAACAATACAATAAATACTTCTGCAAGTCAGTTATCAAAACACATGGTTGGTACCTAATTAGGTTCTCAAAGAAACACTCGCATACATAGCTGTTACTGTAAATTGACACATTTTACATTTAATTACAAGAGGACACATTGCATTTATGATGATTACACTTAAAAAGAACTTAAAGATAAAAGTATAACATAAATTTCAATTGATAAAAAATTAATTTGTATTTATTTGTTAAATTACAGCCTCTACTCTTCTTAAGTGATATTTTCATTCATAGAAATTTCCTTATATATTGTTAATTGCAGTGTACTACCATTTGGAAAAAAAACAAAAAAATGTATGACTTTTTTTTTAAAAATTTGATATTTCATAATTTTAGGTTCCATCTATGGTTTTCGATGATAAAACAAGTGATATATCAAAGTTTCTGTTACTAATTTTGATCGCGATTTTCATTTTCTTCAGTTTTTGTGTTATTATCTGATTTTAAAAAATGGGATCCACGCCCATATAAGCTGGTTTGCGAGTTATCAGGGGGTGAGTTATTGAATGAGTGGTGTGGTGTATGTGTGTGTGTTTATATATATATATATATATATATATATATATATATATATATATATATATATATATATATATATAAATTGTTGAAAAGTGAAAACAAAACAGGAAGGATATATGGATAGTACTAACAGAAATAACAACAAAATAAAAACAGAAAACAAATAATTTCCATTACATCACTTCATGAAATATATTTTATTTGACAGCTGTTCAGAATAAAAATGTTTTCTTACAACAAACTTTCATATTATCCAGCTGCTCCAGTTAATAGTTTGGGGGAAAAAATGTCCATCTAGAGCTAAGTAGCTTTGAATGTCTTGATACATGTAAGACAGCTAACAATAGTCTTTCATTTTTGGTGACCTGCCATGAGTATGATAGGTCTAGTTAAGGTCTACAGTTAAATCAGTTTCAGTAATATAGCAGTCATGTTTCTTTTCACTATTCTATGTTAGGATATATTTAGATTAGTTTTAGGTACATTGGTACTGCAGTCATGTTCCATACTTTTAGTTTTCACTGTTAGAGTATGGTGACCTAAAATAATTAATAAACTTCACGTTTAAATCGTATTTTAAAAAAGGTTTGTGAAAAGTTTGATTGCTTGATTTCCAGTTTTTTTGTTTAGTCTGCATAGGGAACAAGCATGTTACAGTATCAAAAGAAATGAAATATACTGCATAAGGTACAAGTAGGTTACAGTACCAAAAGAAATGAAATATACTGAATAAGGTACAAGTATGTTACAGTACCAAAAGAAATGAAATATATATACTGCATAAGGTACAAGTATGTTACAGTACCAAATGAAATGAAATATGCTGCATAGGGTACAAGTATGTTACAGTACCAAATGAAATGAAATATACTGCATAAGGTACAAGTATGTTACAGTACCAAAAGAAATGAAATATACTGCATAGGGTGCAAGTATGTTACAGTACCAAATGAAATGGAATATACTGCATAGGGTACAAGTATGTTACAGTACCAAAAGAAATGAAATATACTGCATAAGGTACAAGTATGTTACAGTACCAAAAGAAATGAAATATACTGCATAGGGTGCAAGTATGTTACAGTACCAAATGAAATGGAATATACTGCATAGGGTACAAGTATGTTACAGTACCAAAAGAAATGAAATATACTGCATAAGGTACAAGTATGTTACAGTACCAAAAGAAATGAAATATACTGCATAAGGTACAAGTAGGTTACTGTACCAAAAGAAATGAAATATACTGCATAGGGTACAAGTATGTTACAGTACCAAAATAAATGAAATATACTGCATAAGGTACAAGTATGCTACAGTACCAAAAGAAATGAAATATACTGCATAGGGTACAAGTATGTACCAAAAGAAATGAACAATATTATATAGGATAATGTATGTTACAGTGACAAAAAAAATTAAAAATATTGCATAGGATAAACAGAAGTTACAGTACCAAAAGAAATGAAAAATGTTGCATAGGATAAACATATGTTACAGTATCAAAAGAAATGAAATATACTGTATATGATACAAGTATGCTACAGTACCGAAAGAAATGAAAGATATTGCATAGGATACAAGTATGTTACAGTACCAAAAGAAATGAAAAATATTGCATAGGATATACATATGTTACAGTACCCAAAGAAATGAAAAATATTGCATAGGATAAACATATGTTACAGTACCAAAAGAAATGAAATATACTGTATATGATACAAGTATACATGTATGCTACAGTACCAAAAGAAATGAAAGATATTGCATAGGATAAAAGTATGTTACAGTACCAAAAGAAATGAAAGATATTGCATAGGATACAAGTATGTTACAGTACTAAAATAAATTAAATATACTGCATAGGATTCAAGTATGGTACAGTATCAAAAGAAATGAAAAATATTGCAGTTGAGGGTAAGGAATGTTTGCATTTTTGCTGTATTTTTCAGAGGTTTGAGAAAGCTGGCATGGAGGCATTTTGCCTATGGACTCCAAGAGATGTATAAAGGGTTTTATATCAAAGCACAAGTTAAACAGTTGAAAAGATTTGTACCCATACTTCAGTACTCAGATGTAACAAGGTAATTAGAAATTTGTACGCACACCTCAATATACTGATGTAATATGATAATTAAAAATTTGTGTATTAATTACTTAAGTACTCCAATGTAGCAGGGGGATGAGTAATTTGTACCCATACTTCAGTACTCTGGTAATTAGAAATTTGTGTATTAAATACTCCAGTACTCTGATGTAACAAGGTAGTTACAAAATTTTTTATTAAATTATTCATTATTTCAATATAACAACTCAATTAGAAATTTGTATATTAAATAATTCAGTACTATGATGTAACAAGGTATTAAGAAATTTGTGTATTAAATACTTCAGTGCTCCAAGATAACAAGGTAAGTAGAGATTTGTGTATTAAATGCTCTAGTACTCCAATATAACAAGGTAATTTGAGATTTGTGCATTAAATGCTCTTGTACTCCAAGATAACAAGGTAATTTGAGATTTGTGTATTAAATGCTCTTGTACTCCAAGATAACAAGGTAATTAGAAATTTAAGTATTAAATACTTTAATACTTCAGTACTCCAATATAACAAGGTAGTTAGAAATTTGTGTATTAAATGCTTCAGTACTCCAATATAACAAGGTAGTTAGAAATTTGTGTATTAAATGCTTCAGTACTTCAATATAACAAGGTAGTTAGAAATTTGTGTATTAAATATGACATCAAACAGTTTGTCATCAATACTATTACCCTATATGCTCATTTACAAGTCAAGTTCAACTGCAAACTCCACAGACACAAATCTGCATCATTTACTGTGCTAACAGATCTAAGCCTATGCAGTTTACCAGGAATAATCAGTTGAACAAGCAGCATAGATCCTGATCTACCAACACATTATGCAATGACAAATCAGGTTTTTTTTTGCAGTTTGACTCAAATTATAAGTGAGTAAATAAGGTGCAAGTTTGTTACAAGAGATAGATTAAATATGTAATAAGAGATAGATGAATTTATACTTCCAGTCGGAATGACTAGCCACTTTCAAAGTTACTGAAACACTGTCTTAAATATAAACAGTTTTTTCAAATATTTTTTGGGAGAAGTTTTAAAATTGGCAAATGCCATATTCTTTGTGCAAAGTCTGATCATTATTTTAAAATATCTGTAAGAGAGTATTATCATTAATCTCCAAGTTGTTGTGTGCTTAATCAATGGAAGAAGGTTTCTTTGTGGTAAGGAAGAATTTGGATGCCTAATCTGAAAATTTTAGCAACATTGTTGATCTTGTAACATTAAGTGCCAAATTTAATGTGGGGGGAAAAGTACTTTCATTGACTCATGACTCTCATCGAATATTAAAAATTGCCTGACAGTCCTAAAGGAACCAAGATTTTGAAAGCATCCAGAGTTGTGTCCCTTGCTTCAGGTGCAGCATCAGTATCTTATCCTAGTGTTTTACTTCAAATTTTGATAAACTTACAAGTTTACAGATGCCAGATTGCTTATGCAAAGTATTTCATATCTTTTAGGATATTAAATTTTATCTCTGTATTTACAGTTCTTGTTTTATTAGCACAATCAATCAAGCTTCACAACACAACTTAACAGGTACAGGTTTAAAGCAACAGCTCTGAAATGAGTTTCAGATTATGCCATAAATGTGCTTAGGTTAATTTTATTATTCTAAATTGGAGGTGCCTGGACAAATGTTAGTGTTTTGTATATTTAATTTATATTGTGTGCTTAACTTTCTACCATGATTCTAAGTTGTAAACAGAATGTTCACATAGCTAACTTGAATCATTGATTATCATTTGTAAGTAGAATGCATGACATTTGAGTTCAATATAAGTCTTCTTTACAGTTAGACAAGGTTTTTCCATTGGAGTGCTTTACATTGAATTACATTGTAAGTCAAGTGAAAAAGTATATAAATAGGGATTGAAAAATATTCATTCCTGTTTTAGATCAGTTATGCTGCTGACATTAAATATAAGTACAATTACTAAAATAAATATAAGTACAATTACTAAAATGTTCATTGGCATTTGGATTCCTTTGAATTTTTGCAAACTCATTCAGAGACATTTATCAATTGCATCATTATGTTATATTAGGACATTCAGGAATGAAATTAATTTGGAACATTCTACATTTATGTGTTTGTCATACAACATTTAGGAATATTTTGGAATTTAATTCATGATATTGTAAGTATCTCTTGAGTTTTCACTTTATATTGATGAGAAATTGCCTGTTGATTGACTCAAATTATTGGTTTTGCTTACTTTCTGTTACATATTTTTAACTCAGTCATAACACTAAGTTTTGCCACTTTAAAAGAATTGAATTTTTAGCTGTATTTTTTGCTAGTTTTTATAAAGGAGTTTGTTGCGCACTCGCCATCCATAATTTTAGGAAATATGGAATTATGTGATAGAACCTGGGCGCAATATTTCTCCTAAGATAAGAGCAGGTGATGTACTTGTTTTCTTCTGAAAAGTTGGAGTGAGCTTATCACAGGCAAAATTAAAATATTTCCTGTAAACATTTGCCAGAAAGGGGGTGGAGGTGGTTAACATCAGGTATGCCACTTGTCATGAAAATATTGTGGTAATCGTAATGTTTGATACTACACATAAAGGCTTCAGACTTTTGATAAGACTGGATTTTAATTTAAAATATGGACAGAAGTCTTTTCTTTATTGTGGATTAATAATTGGAGCTGGAGTTACGGGACAAAAGGATGTCATTTTGTTGACGATTTCTAGTAAAATTACCATTATTTGAAAGACATAAAACTTTGTGCTGTTATGTGTCAGTTTTTTTTAAAACTGATTGATGAATATTGAAGATAGGTATACATGTATATAATCACATTTGAGATTTCATCATTCTTTCAGTGGAATGATAAGATTATCATTTTTGTTTTGCTACAGTGGCTGTTTGCTGAATCAGAGATTCATTTCACATCAGGGTAATTCTTTGCATGTAAGAAGAATAATTGTGAATTATGATTTATATCAACATGAATATTAAAGTCATACAATTTTTGCTTCCCTTTTGACTATATTTAATCTGAAGGTTTTTTTTTTCAGAGGACCAGCTGGGGTTAGAGCACAAGCTTTAGACAGAAATGGTACCCTGGTTGATGACTTTGTCTTTGATACTGGAGATGGTGATCTCAGCAGGCGTATTCTTCATGTGCGCAATGCACCCTCTCCAGCAGCTACATCATCCCTGGCCATTGCCAAGATGGTTGCAGACAAAGTGGACACCACATTCAGGCTCTGATTAGATTTTCTCTGCCTTGAAGTCATGTATTGTTGTATTGTTATCAAGTTGTGTACATGTATAAGCTTTAACACCCAAGTGAGACTTAACATCAGAATATTTTGTTACTATATCACAGGTTATGTTTTGGTCATAATATCTGGTGAAAAGATACATCTTAGTGAGTAAAGCACTTGTTTTTTCCCACTAGTTTCTTTTGTACTATATAGCATAATCAGCTTTAAAGGTCACCTTTCTAATTAATAACAATTACCAGCCATAAATAACCACTTGTTGGAGATCTCTTACACATAAATTATTGTAAAACGTAACCTCTATTAAGCAGCTGTATGTCTTCAAAGGCATCTCTTCGTACTTCCTTGAGTTGGTTGCATAAGTCAGGTTTGATTGAATTCCATACATTAATAGCTTTGTTGAGTCAGCTGTGTTCATATCTGTCTTTCAGATATACTGCAGACATAGTTTATATTATTGTTTCTATCACCTTTATGAAGTTTATTAGGAACTTACTTTCAAGGAGTAAAGCATTCTTAACCACCAACTAGGTCACTTCAACAGACATTTTACATTTAATTGGCTTTGGTTAGACCTTTTGTTTTATTTTGAGCTGCAGTAAAGAAACTAGTTGAGAAGATGCAAGTAAGCAAATACATAACCAGTGACCTACATTTTGTATGTTATAAGTAAATGATTTGAACTGGTCCAATGGACTATGTCAAGTTAAAATTTTGTGATATTATTTTTATTTATAACAGAAACTGAAATTTTTAGGAAAGCTTGTTCCACAGTATAATTTTTGAAGAGCTTTTTACCATTGAATTTGAAATGGGCATTAAATGGTTCATGTACTTACTTTGATAGAAAACCTACTATAGTAGGAATGGCATTGTATCACATTCAGATTTGTTATATCTGGATCTTAATTATGTAAGATAATTTCATAAAGTGTTATCTGTATTTATCCCAATAATATTGCATTTCTAGAATCCCATACAAAGTGGTTTTGATTTTAGTATCATTTACAATATATTTCTATACTATCATGTTATATTTCTAAAAATGTGAATTCTTATGATTAAAATGGTATTTATTAGTTATTATCAAATGGATAAATTCGAATTTATCATATTTTAATATTTACAATGTTGGAACATTTTACATTTTAAACATATTACTGGTAATTCTTTTATCATGATTACTGTATTATTCTCATATAAGATGTCAAATAAACAAGAAGTAAATGTAGTCCAGTCTCAGATTTTGTTCCCTATTGTTCTTGTTAGCATTTCATATAGTCGGTTATGAAGAATAGATTTTAATTTGCCTTCTTTGCTTTATATCTTGCTCATAACTTCTTCCCATATATATATATATATATATATATTCACTTACATCATTGTTATCATTAAGACAACTATGCCTGGATTTCACCAAAAGAGCATAGGTAGGGACTTAAATTTAAGTCTAGAATCCAGCTGTCTAATAGGCTGAAATCCAAGTCTG
The DNA here is from genome assembly GCA_016746295.1 of Potamilus streckersoni. Taxonomy (NCBI): domain Eukaryota; kingdom Metazoa; phylum Mollusca; class Bivalvia; order Unionida; family Unionidae; genus Potamilus; species Potamilus streckersoni. Next base: position 427,454 of record JAEAOA010002219.1, on the reverse strand, counting down.
AATTAAAACGGACCAATTAAATGCCTTAAGTCTACACTATTAAATCTTGAAGGCTCCCATTTGTGAAGGCTGTAGAAAACGTTTGAGTTGATGCTTGAGCTTTTGTGTTGATCAGTTACATGGAACATCATGTTTGTAAAACAAGTTTTTATTGGCTTAAAGTACAATCTGAAACTTCAACTTCCAACCTGGTCTAAGATAAATGAGGACAGGCTGTAAATAATACAGGCTATGAAGTTTTAACATAAACTTAAAAAGGATTACAAATCAGAGAGTTGCTTAGTACCAAATCATACAAAGCTAAAACCAAGTTCTTATCAGAGATAGGAATTAGGAATTTTTTTCTTTATCTGTTCTTTACTGCCAGTACTGTGTTCATTTGGGACAACAAATCAATGAGCATTTTGTCTTGCAAATCGTATGTGAAATTTCAGGAGTTATGTCCCTTTATTCATAAATTCTATACCTGCAAGCAATTGTTTGGCTTGCCGCCTTTGAGTGAAAATGTTCAAACATGTGTTCAATAAAGTCTTGTTCAAAAATTAATTAGTTTAAAGAATATATTAAATTTATGTTCAGTTATTGTGGTGTCAATTTTGTTATTGCTTCAGACCATGAATTGAAAGATCTGATGAACCATATGCAAAGCAGAAAGGCCCCCCCCATCTAATTTACACATTTCTAATGATCATTAGATGCTTAGTTGTTTGATAATTCAGTGTTACTATGATAAAAAAATATTTTTTGCATGTTTTTTCCCTTTATTAATTTTTTTTAAAAATTATAATTTTTTTATTTCTTTAGTGCACATGTATTTGTAGCAAATCCAATAGCTGACAGTCCATTTCACAGCCTTTAATTGATATGTGTTGTGATATCATTAGAGAGACAAAAGAGAGTAGAAGTCATATTGGTTTTGGTTTGGTTTGGTTTGATGCTTTATATCACAGCAACACAAATAGGAAATCTAGTGTCAAGGCAGTTGGAGTAAAAGTGCTTTGTGCAAGGACACACCACAGTAGTTGACCCAGGCTGGTCCAAAGGAAATTTATATAGATACTAGTATTATCGAAATTTAAATGATAAAAAACTTATCTTTAATGCCTAATTACATTTACTCTTCACTACAGTTTATTCTCTCCAGTTGTATGTGGTTTAAGTTTTACTCGGTTGTTGAAGTTTATGTACTATTCATTTAAAGGTGGTGAATATACTTACAGCACATAAAATGCAAGATCTAATGAGCTTTTACTACTTACTATATATGACACTAATTTGAGATTTAGTCAATCTTAATAAATAATTTAGATAAAGTTTAGATACATGCAAATATTTATTCTTCTAATCACAGGTAGGAAAATTTGAATCCTTCTGTAAACACATTTCATTTTACCCACGTTCAATCCAATGGTACAACAAGATTGTCAAATACTATTCCTATCATTGAGGTATAAGTGTGTGTGTGTGTGTGTGTGTGTGTGTGTGTGTTTAAGTTGGATTTTTAATGTAGTTTTAGCAATTTTTCAGTAATATTGATACAATTTCATTTTACCCACATTCAATCCAATGGTACAAGATTGTCAAATACTATTCCTATCATTGAGTATAAGTGTGTGTGTGTGTAAGTTGGTTTTTTAATGTAGTTTTAGCAATTTTTCAGTAATATCGATACAGTGTCTGCATGTTGGCAGTTTATAGTGATATTAAGGTTGTTTCAATGATCTTGTGACAAGATTGGTATATGTTGGTGGCCATGATGATGCAATTATTTGCTGGAATGTGTGTCTATCTTGGCTAATGCTTCATCACTGTCATTCTCTCCTCATTTTGTTTTCCATGACAGTGTCTGAACAGGGGTTCCACTATTATTAGCTGCCTGGTAAGCAAGTGCTTACACCTTGTGATATTTTAGGAAGTCTGGGTACCAAAGGATATCTAGCATGACTTCTACCACTTTTAAGCCACTGTGTTAATGCCAATATTATTATAACATACTAATAGTCAATCTTTATAGACAGTGGTTGAAATAAAAGAGCATATACAGGTCTCCAATTTACACTGCTAGACTAAGACTAGTAGCAGTTTTTATCATTACAGAAGTCTAATAACAAGTAGTTTCATTTCTTGCCACTCAGCGTATTGTTGGAAGGACTAGTTAATTCTACAAGACTAACAAATTTCTCAATCTACTAGCCCTTCAGGCAAACAAGAAATGTATGTTTTTCTAAGCCTGATATAGATGTGCTTCACTACTGATTTGGCCTGGTGGTGTTGGTTGTATTGGTTAAATTTTCTGTTGAGCACTTGGAAACAATGTAAGGGACTGATTTTTACTGGTATTGGATTTTTACTTATAGTGGCAGTTGTATTGTTTAACCATTTAAGCAACCAGATCTTGTTTTTGCATATTTTGTTCTTTTGAATTGTTTATTTGTATTATTTGTATAGGTTAAACCATGGTATTAAACACATATAATTTTTCAAAATTAGAAGGAGAAAAATCCTGAAATATAAAAAAACGACAAAAATATACATTTTGTTTAGATGACCATGACATTTGATACTCACAAACAAAAACAAAACTAGTTGCATCATATTTTACTGAATTCTGCTCATAACATTTTTTTTCTGATCTCTTGACATTTACTATTGTTTTCCGCAAAGGGTTGATTTACCATAGTTTTTGAAGTTTATTATTAATTATTATTTAATTTATTTATTTATTTGGGAAGGTCAACCTTAGTTTTTGAAGTTTATTATTATGTTTTTTTCTGGTTGGTCTACCTTGGTTTTAGAAGTTTGATATTAATGTGTTCTATTTTGGTTGGTCTGCATTAGTTTTTATAGTTTATCATTAATGTGTTCAACTTGCATTGGTCTACCTTTAGGTTTTGAAGTTTATTATTATTGTGTTCCACTTGAGTTTGTCTACATTAGTTTTGAAACCATAGCCATATCCCAGTAGTTATTTTCTAGGAAACTAATATGTATTAATTTTCATACTTAAAGATTCAGATGTTTGTGTGTTTTTACACATAAATTTCTTTTCCAAAATAACTACTCACATAAAAATGATTACACATGTACCACTCACATTACATATGATATGGTATTGTATGTTTTGGGTGGATGGAAAAGTTTTTGTCACCACGTTTCATTATAACAGCTGAGAAAAAATGATAACTGCCTAATTAGGTATGTAAATATAGAGGATACTATCTTTAATTTCGGCAGTAGCAAATATGTTTCTTATGTTGAAGAGATAATTATTGATTTCATAAATGCTCTAATATATATTCAGAAGGTAAATCCATGAAGATTTATTGACAAATTGACAAATTTTCAGGAATCCTTCAAGTTTCACATTAAAACATTGATGTGGGGAAAAATATAAATACAAGAAGTATCTCATATAAGATAAGCAATAGATGTAGATTTTGTTGGGAGGTGTTTTTTAAATCGGTACTTATTGGCATGCAAATAAATGTTTTGGCATGATAAAGGCTGTCACTCTTATAACAATGTTAAGTGTTTGTGTAACAGTTTTATTTTCATGTTTTTCCATTGATATCCATATCCAGAACACAGTGATGAAAACAATTTGGCATACTGTAGTTCAGTTTACTGAACTAGGTCAGACTAACTGTTTTTTATGCTTCAAAGATTTGATTTGGTTTATTAGACCTTTATCAGTGCAGTTGATGACAGATAGCATATTGTGAAATTAATATTCTTTCTTTCCTCATTTAAAAGCAACAGGCCACCATGTGGCAAACATAATCTGCTGAGTCATTCTCCATGAAGTTGCTTTAACTCACATGGTTCATTGGTATTTTTTAATTCCTATGGTTCATATGTATTTTGTATTTTTTTCTGTTCTCTGGTACATAGATATTTTTTTCAATCATATGATATACAGGTATTTTTCACCCAAGGTTAAAGGGAAAATTAAAAAAATAATTATGTTCATTTGGGTCCAGTAACAATAGAACCAAAGTTAAAAGTACTTCATCAATAGTCCCTTATGTAGGAATCTTGTACATACTGAATATTTCTACCTATTGAACAAATATGGGGAAAAGAAAGGAAGTAACACACAGTGGAATATATATAATTAAAATACATGTTTGTGATAAAATGCAATCTGAAAAAAACTTTGAAGAATCCATTGAAAAAGTTGAGATTTTTAGATCTGCTATATTTGTCATTGATGAGTTTTGTAACCTAGTTTCTCATGTTTTCTGGAACTGGTTAACTTTGCTTTCATTGATTTGACTGAGTGGTAAACAGACACTACTGTAATAGCAACAGTTGTTATTGTTTGTGATATAAATATATGTATTACAAAACAATATACATTTATTTCATTGTGCTTGTTCTCGCTGTTCTGGTTTTCAATTACATGGCTTGAAGAACTTGTTTGCTTTGCTTGCATGTTGTATTGTGAATTTGATTAGTCATTATCACCATGAAATTAGACTCATTTCAAAAGTCTGTTTTCTGGAAATGGCTTGATTGGAATTTCTATGATGGAATGAAATAGTCTTCATCTTCTTCAGAAATCTCTTTTTTCCCCCATTTCTTCTTCCATCATTTTCCTTTGATGTTTTGAGCAAAAAAATTATTAAAATTTTAAATTTTGTCAATTACCATAGTTTCTCCACTGTTAGGATAACTGCACATTCTGGAGATCAAATCTCGTCCTCGTGACCAACATAAGTTATCTTCACATTAAATTCGGGAGTAGTGATGAGTTTCACATCTCTTCTTGGACACTATATTTTTTAATTACTTTTTTAAATTTCTAGAAGTGTAATCTGTATTGGTAAAAAGGATAAAGACTTTTGCTTCTTGCCTGTTTTGTTTTGATTTGATTTGGTCAGAAAGGATTCTGTCTCTCTTAAACGAATTTGACTATTTTTGTATCTTTTTAGATAGTTTGTCTTCGTCGTTTAAAGGCTAGAGTCACTCATCATAGACCAACATTCATTTTCCTGTAATCTCCTTGTATAGAGACACAATGTAATACTTAGACTTTCAGCCCATGGGGGTATAAACATGAAATTATGTGTATGAAAAATATACATATACTCTACCCAAAGAGAGATGGGACAACATCAGAGATACTGTGTACAGCACAGCCACAAGAATCTTTGGTAAGAAACAGACAAAGAACGATGACTGGTTTGATGCCAACTCTGCCACACTCATGGCAGCAATAGAAAAGCGTCGCAGTGCCCACCTGGAATACAAGCGTTCTCCCTGCGTGAGGACACTACATGTATATAGATCTACCAGAAGCAAAGTGCAGAGGTTAGCACGGCAGTGCACCAATGAATACTGGCTTCTGCTATGTCAGAGCATCCAGTCAGCAGTAGACAACGGCAAAATCAGAAGCATGTACAATGGCATAAAGAAAACAATGGGTCCCACTAAGAAAGTGATAGCTCCACTGAAGTCTTCTGCAGGCGATACCATTCACGAAAAGGGCAAGCAGATGGAGCACTGTATTGAGTACTACTCTAAACTGTATTCCAGAGAGAACCACGTGACCAACGATGCCATCAACACCATTGAAAACCTCCCTTGTATGACCAAATTGGTAGAAACCTACTGCGGCAGAACTAAAGTTGGCCTTAGAGAAACTGACCACAGGTAAAGCCCCAGGGAAGGATGGCATCCCAGCAGAAGTCATCAAGTGCGGCGACAGTGTTCTGTTCACACACCTTTATGAACTTCTCTGCCAATGCTGGGATAAAGGTGTAATGCCTCAGGACATGAGAGACGCCAACATCGTAACTCTGTACAAGAACAAGTGCGACAGAAGTAACTGCAACAGCTACAGGGGCATATCACTTCTCAGCATCGTGGGTAAAGTCTGAACAGACTGCCGACGCTTGCTGACAGAGTGTATCCAGAGTCCCAGTGCGGGTTCCGCATAGAGAGGTCCACAATCGACATGATCTTCTCCATAAGGCAACTGCACGAGAAGTGCAGAGAACAACACAGACTCCTCTTCCTGGCTTATATAGACCTCACCAAAGCATTCGATCTGGTCATCAGAGACGGACTCTTCACAACCCTGACGAAGATTGGATGCCGGTGCTCTTTCCTTGCCAGAAGAAAGTGTAATTCTTTTCTCTGAGGAACCAGGACCTTGTAGCTGTGTCTCCTGTAGCGAGACTTTGTCGACTTGAAGTTTTGCAAGTTCATATGTTGATGACTGAACATCTTTTGAACATCGCTGATTGCCTGAAGGTCATCTGAGAGCCCATTTAGCATGGTCAGGACACTCCAGGTACCTAGCTTGAGGATTTGAGGTTTCCTTGTTGGTTTTCTTTTGTTGTTTTGTGTGCAGTAGTTGCAGTACGATTTCCAGATATTTGCGTGCCATCAGTCCTACGCACCCACAAATCAGGCGAACTAAAGGCGGGACGGCTCCTTATTGGCTGGGGCTGCCCGGCTTGAGGCTAGGCGGTAGCTGTCCAGTGAAACCTGTTGATCTCTCCCACCGTCGGAAGCAACCCCTGGCGTCTGACTCTAAGCCAATCGATCAGCGACTGTTTATTCCCGTGTTATGTCTACGCTGTAAAGCGAAGTTTGGGTGTCCTCTCCAAGGCGCAATCCTGGGCAGGGTGATATGGAGAATCAGCTGTTGCCCTTTCAGCTGATTCTCCCTCTCCACGCAAGAGAAAGAACAAGGCGATACGTCTTGGCACCATCAACCGGAGTTGCTGAGATGAAACTGCAAGCAATGCCAAGTCGGTTTATAGGCTCCGTCTCCACAGTTTATATTGGTGTCTACTCCCTTAGCCTTTCCCATAAGAAGGTAGTCGCAAGTCAGCGGAGGTTTCAGTTTACCTTCTCCTAGATGGGTGACAAACCAAGGTTAACGAGCCCCATCTGCCCGAAGCGTCCAGTTCTGAGGTGCCAGAACCTAGATTGTCATCCCTTCTCCTGACAGTTTAAACAGGTTCCGTCTGGCTTAGTAATTAAGCCCCTCGTGAACGCCTGAAGCAGGATTTGGTTGTCAGAGGCGCGTACAAGCGCAAACCATTGGGAGATTTCCAAGGAAAGTGGGAGTGGATGCTTATCTCCAACATCCTCCCCCGGTGATAAAAACCCTTGGAACCCAACCCATAAAAATCGTGAATATATATATATATATATATATATATATATATATATATATATATATATATATATATATATATATATATATATATATATATATATATATATAACGTTGTCCTTACTTTAAGTGTTTCATACTTACTAATAAAACTTTCCCCAAAACTTTTGTCTTCATTAAAATATGTAAGATTCGCTAATTTAATATTATTTTCCGTTCTGCTTCAGTTCTGGAACTTTATTCCAGACCATATTTTCTGCTGTAATATTCTGAAGGTATTTTTTTATATCCTATCTTGTGCTGAAAATGGGTTTAAGCCCTACAACAATAGCAACAAAAACAACTGTAGGTTTTTAATTTCCGTGAACTCTGTATCAGTTTCAAAATTTTTGTAGTTTAGTCATGGCTATTTTCATAAAATATTCAGCAATTTTCAGTCTATTCCGTTCTAGTTTCGGAATCTTAGCATTACTTTTAGCCCAGGCCATATTTTTAATAGGGTATTATGAATATTTATTGTTCCGTAGTAAAGTTTGTAGTTCGATCTTAGCGTCTGAATTTAAGCATAAATAAGAAATATTCATTAGTGTTACACTTGCCATAGACCTCATTACGTCACATATGCTTTGTACTTTGAAAATGACTTGATACTAATGAAACTCATTTTATTTCATTTATCCATTTTGATACCTTAAACGTGAAAATCAAGGTAGAGTCAAGAGTAGTAATACATGATCTTTGCACGAAAAAAATCACAATTCTTATGAAGAAGTGCACTTGTTGCATAGAAAGCACATATTTAACAGTCGTCACTAAAGTTTCTTTTTTTGTGAAAGTCTTCAAAGAGATCTTTTTCAGCATAAAAAATACGTTGATGCAATTATTTTGCACGAACTATTACTTCCTTCATGAGAAAGTGCAATCGTCTGTAGGTGTGAAACGATTCATTGATCTCTTAATTTTAATGCATCAATACTTTTGCTGGAACGATACACATATTTACACAAGAGAAGGAGAATCGATATAAAGCGATACTTACCGTATATAGGTTATTTTAATCGTAAGCAGTTATGAAGAATTGCTACAGTATTAGTTCGCCTTCTTATTATATAAATATAGAATTCATATGAAACAGCATTTGCAGTCATTGGTACTCATTTTTGTAAGTAAAAACGAAAAATACTATTAAGAATGCTCGCTTGCTGTCTGCAAATTCAAACAGTTCGTAATCTACCCCCACATCCATGCTAATTATTTTAACCCAGCATCATGTTTAGCATAAAGGATATATTCCAAACGTGTTCCACATGCATAATGATAATAATGAATTATTTACTCGTCATTTAATAATCTAATTTACACGAATTTTCTACATTAATTTTAATCTTGTCTGCTTTGGTCGATTTAAAAACTACACTACCGGTGTGTAACACGGTAGAATATGTTACATTAAAATCTTGCTGGTGGTTAGAGCATGTTCCTGTCGAGGTTAAAAAATAACTACCAATCAGGAATCAGTGTAGCTTATTCCCTGCATGACAGACAGGAAGTTCTAGCAAAGCGACAGAAAAACTTCACTTTGCCATTGATATATAAAATACTTAAACAGAGATACTGTTAGCGTGAATCGTGCAAAATATGTACGGATTCGCAAACTTGGAGAACGGTGTGCGCGATAACTCCCGCAAATTAGTTGAAATACCCAGAAATAAAAATGTGTCCGACAAAGTATACTACTTTTATTTAACCATTCTTGTCGCGACATGTTTTTAGGTAGGAAACAGTTTACACATCTGGGGTCTTCAAGCATGACAAAAATGGTTGTTAAACTAAATTTGATTCGCACATTGTGCCATGGACTACGCGTTATGGCCTAGTCTGAACCCCTCCCCCGAATAAGGAAGTTTTATAAGGCCTGGCCCTATGATGTGCGGGGGGGGGGGGCAAGGAAGCAAAAGCGATGAGCGGGGCCCCAAGCAAAACAATACATTGAATTGCGGAGTTAATATCCTGAAAGCGCGGGGTCCAAGGAGGATGCCTGGTTTTCTTTTCCTTAGGACCGGACCTGGTTTTACAAATGCACGTATAAAATACGGGCAATCTAGAAGACTCAAAATGTCTGATTCCTGGCGTGGTTCATTACGTTTTCGTTCGCCAAATACTGGCTGGTAATAGTGATGATGACAATAATTGCTAAAGTTATGACGTGTATCGGATTTTTTGCATTGTGAAATTGTTAATTGAGATAGCAGTGAGTGATTTTGAGCCCGAAAATAGTGTTAAATACAAGTCAGATGTACATGTTGGATCAATAAAAGCAGAGGGCATGACAGTCAGCTTCCCTTTCAGCGGTATTTCGAAATTAAACGTAGAAAGAGCAGAATACTGAACCTAATTAAAATACAGACAATTTGAAAGTATAAGTCAATTTTCATTTTGTATTGATCTTTGTATCCCTGTGAATGATATCCTATAAAACTATATATCCATATTAGAATTAAGGTAAACTGAATAAATAAGTACGAAAAAATGAAACTATGAAGTAAAAATGTTTATTTTGAATACCTCTGTCTAGTATGGCATTGATAAACTAAAAATCCCAATACAAAATTATAAAATATAAAAAAAATGTGGCATGGTAGTCAGTAAACTACTGATTCAAGAAGTAAGTTTGTGATGGTGACAAATCCTATTTTGGAGCAGATGTTTCCAAAAGATTATATATGTTAGCTCTGGAAACAGTCACAAAGATCAGTTTCTAAACGTCATGAAGCTGACAAATCCAGCTATGTATATGCCCTTTCAGAAGGACATAGAAAAATATTCATTCACAGATAGGGAACAGAGTATGCTCAGAATAATTAGCATAATAATACAGCTTGAGGTGATATATTTTAAAGATTTTTTTTTTTATTTCAGCAGAGCTTTAAAAAGTGGAGTATTGAAGTGTTAGGTAAATATTGAACCACGACCGTTTCCTCCTCCAGCTCCTTCTTTTCTACTCTCCCCTTCTTTCGATGACAAAGAGTGACGTACCTTTTAGATAATATTGCATGAAATAGTAAATGTGGAACAAATCTGGAATTTCCCTTTTTATGCAGAGATATTTAACCAGTGAATGAAGGTGCTGATGGAATAAACAAAATTACCACAGAATCTGCAATTTCAAACAGCTTAGGTTTATGACCTTGTGTGAAAACATTTTTAACAAATTTAGAATATGACTGGGTGTTATCAATAGTTTTCCTTCACTAATTAATACTAACAGCTGTTGCCACAGCAGTCTGTTGCATATGCAGGAAGTGCAGTGTGCTATATTTTGTTGGTATTCATCCTCATTCCCATGCCCAGATTTGTTCTAGATGAGATTTTCTTTGCACAAGGAAATTTCCTTATTTCTTCTGTTTTAAGATAATATCGTAATGACTTCCAAGTTTAAGTTAGACATGAAGTTGGTAATGTTATATTTTCAAAGCACTCATGTAGTGCAAAACAATGGGCCTGATGGCTAAAGTGAGTTAAATGGAGCCACCATTAAGTAGGAAAAAACGCTGAATACAACTCGCTGACAACCAGAAGTTGTCTGTTTAAAAGCATTTTGGTTTTCTTTTCATCAGTGAGAATTGCCTCTAAATATATGATAACTAAATCTTTATCTGAAATCTGCATATTGGAAATACAACCAGTATGGCAGCATAGATAAACGGGTACCACCTACCTTTCAAAGACGGAAAGACCATCAAGTGTATCGATATGTATCGTATCGCATGCTGTGTATCGTGAATAGTATCAATACGAGGCACAGGTGTATCGTTTCACCTCTAATAATCAGCTCTCTTCATAAAAAGGCGTATATATTCCTTTAGCAATATTTCACTTTTTCGTACAAAAATAATTATGTCATCTTAATGAAGAACGTCAATTTCTTTACCAAAAAGTGTATTTATAGCTCCACGTAAGCTTTAAAATAAATAGTGAAAAAGGGTATAATTCGCGTAACGAATGCCTTTACTCCAAGATGCCAATTCTTTATAAAAATAGTTTTCGATAAAAAGAAGCTCAATCTTAAAAAAATAATGTGAATTGAAAATGTACATTATTCGTGAAAAAAGAAATACAGATCTTCGTGCAGATTGGCAACATTTCGTGAAGAAAGAGGACTCAACAAACGTGCTTTAACGAAAATCACTTATTTTCCTTTTCATGGTTGTCAAAACCGTTTTCAGGAAAACTCGCTACTTTGAGAACATAACGGACACTGATAAATGACTTGCGTCCATACGTCACAGGAAAGATTGTGTGGATATGTTAACATCATAATGTATCAAATAATTATCTTCAGACTAACGCATGTGTGGCCTCCGCAACACTAACCCAAACCCCACCCACACAACAAGAATGAAATAAGAATTCATGTACTGTCGATGAATTACCTTTCTCCTACATATTGCAATACTTTTAGACTTCAGAAAATATTTTATTTGTTAGCAATAAATTTCTCCAGCTCTTCTAACAACCTTACAGTCTGTCATTTTTCTATTATTATTATTATTATTATTATTATTATTATTATTATTATTATTATTATTATTATTATTATCAATTTTTACAGTTTTGCATTAAGTAATGCTGACGAGATTTTATTTTTGTTAAATACAGTTAACACAGCTGGGGCGAGAGTACTGTTGAACGTGACAGAACGGTCGACTTTTTCTTAAAAATATGTACCTTTATCGTTGAGTGTAATAAATGTAAATTACTGTGTGGATTCACAGACTATCGAATAGTAGGTCATGGAAGTTAGTCACTGACAATTTGCATAATTAAACAAATTACACAAAAGTGATACTTAAAACCAGTTTTTGTTTTTAGGCTTCGTTTAAATGCATTCTGATGGCGCTTCCTCATTGATTACACAAGTCACAAATGTATACTAGATAGTCTACGGTTTGTTGATCCTGATGCGGAGAGAGAATAGGAAGGTGTGGGAGGGGAAAAGAAAATGAAGGAAAAAATTAAATAGGTCTAAACATGAAAATACAGATTTGAATAATATGCATAATGGCATATATATTTAATAAATGGTGAAAATAAAGATCTTTTGATAGTGATATCGCCCATACCATTTTTTTTAATGCCACACACTAACTTCCCTTTAAAACAGAAGTTTGTGTATTGAAATAAGTGACATGATGCTCAGACACCAGATGTAAACTGCAAACACCAAAATTAAAGTTTAGGCTAGTGTGGTATAAACATGTGTCTATATTTTTAACTCTTGTTAAATCAGGTAAGCATAGTTAAACGTGTCGCATTTATTTAGTACAGTTAAACTAAACGACGGTATTTCCTGACATATCGGGAATATATTAGACTTTAAGACAAATTTACAGGGGCCCTTTCATACACCACGTATCATGATCGCGCAGTCTGATTAAAATCAGATCTCTGATGTCCTACCTGAAGGACAGTGGGGATCTGATTTTAATCAGATTGCACGGTTGCATAACTGGTCGTTTGGATTCTCGACTTGACGGAAGGCTTACGTAGACTCGGTGTAATAAAAAAAAAATTTAAAAAAAAGTTTTATTGCTTATAGCTTTATCAACACAAAATAAAATGTTCCGTTCTTTAATGGACTGAAATAACTCTAAGGCATTCTTTTTTAACACCACGATAAATGCCACACACAGTTTCCATCAATTTTAAAACATCTATTATTGATCTTGATTCAGAACCTCCCTTCACGGTTTCATTATCTTTTGCAAACCAAACCAGGGCAATAGCGCTTTGACATCAGTAGCATCGATTAAGAAAGCCCTTATTAACATTTGATAACAACATGACCGTGTGTACTTTATACGACCCGGATACTTCAGTGCAAATTGAACTTGTCGTACTAAAGATCCAACCATAGGTATGTCAAAGATACTGACAACATCATGTTTCAAGCCAGAAGGTCAATTAACTGAAAACTTTCCTACCACAGGTGTTGTTTTTTGTTGTTGTTTTTTTTTTTTCTCAGGTAAACACCCTAAATGATAATGAAGTTTCATCGAAATCGAGATGTTGGTTGTAATTTTCCTAGAATTACGTAGGCAGTTTATGTTCAGTTCAACAAAAATTAGCTATTTTGTCTACATGTGCTATTAAAGAAATTAATATTTTTTTCTATAAATAGCATGTATGCGTTTAGCTCAGTCTATTTAACTTAACAAGTCACATTGCTTGTATATTGTTTTTGTCGTTTGGCTTTAACGCTATTTTTTAATACGAGAGCTTCGGGCAAGCTTTCTGACATACCCATGCTGACCGACACCGAGTCTGGACCCCACACTGACATAGGTGAGATCTCGGCAATCTGTAAAGGGGATCGCCTAAGACCAACCACCCTACTCACACCCGTAGGTCGTGTAGATGTAGCACTATTAAATTTAAAAAAAATTCCTACTAAGTACAAGGTTAACGTATCTACACGACGTAAACAGTGTGTTTATGCCAAACTATATAGCCTATCAATAACCAATACCATATATATATATATATATATATATATATATATATATATATATATATATATATATATATATATATATATATATATATATATAGAGAGAGAGAGAGAGAGAGAGAGAGAGAGAGAGAGAGAGAGAGAGAGAGAGAGAGAGAGAGAGAGAGAGAGAGAGAGAGAGAAAGAGGGCTTCGTGTCGGGTTAATGTCGCCGGATGGGACATCATGTTACTTATCTGCGTCATTATATCTCAGCTCTAGACATCAATATAAACTGCCACACTGTGCAAGTCGCAGCGATATGACTACAATTGTTAAAGCTACGTTAAAATAAAATCCAATTCACACACGCGCGCGCGTGCGCGCGCCACATTCTACTGGCCGAGGTCTATGAAAATTATACGTTTATTTAATAGCATGGCATAGAATTATGGTTGATTCAGAATTTTCATATATTAAGGAGAGACAGAGAGAAGAGAGAACAAATGTTGTTTGTACATCAGCTTTAACTTATGTAAGGATACTACATTAAATTTACTCTATGATAAACTATTTTAAAAATTACCAACATCAGGTCAGAATCATAGCTATAAAATAAGTTACCTGTATACAAAATGAAAGGGGCAGAAAAAAAACTATGGGATTTATTGTTTTGAAACTGCATGTAATAGATTACATTAGGCCGAGTTTCCTTCTGAAAGATGACAAGGACTTCAAATTGTGACAGATGTTGAAGTTTAATATCTTTACATACCCATCACATGCTTTAATTATAAGCCAATTTCATAGTCAACAATTATATATATATATATATATATATATATATATATATATATATATATATATATATATATATATATATATATATATATATATATATATATATATATATATGTATGAGTTACACGTCGGGGCCCTGTTTCTCGTCTCAAAAAGTAGTTTAAATTATTGTATAGTTTGTAACTTCCAATTACCAATAATATGAAAATCGTCATATTTACACTTGTCTTCGTCTTTATCATGTTTGATGTCAACTGGAAATATCAGCTCAAATGGGAACTCATTGCCAAACATATTGTCCAAAATAATGTCGTCAACTCCAACAAGCTCTAATTTCTCGTCAGTTAATACCGTGACATACTCATAAACTCCTGGTCGCTGTTTATGGCACTACCCCATTATTCGAACCAGCAAAAGCAACAATTTCGCCCAATATTAAAATTCAAAGGTATGCAGACCGTATCAATAGTTTCAAAAATGTACAGCAATAATCATTCGCTTAGGATTTCAATTCGATAGATGAACATAATGGTAGGCTCACATTTGATCAATTACCTTTGAGTGTAATTCAAACAATGAATTTGTACATGCTGACTTATTTTGCAACTGAAGACCAATATCGTAGTAATTTAGAAACGTGAAATAATCAAGGTACTATTTGTATTTTTCATTGATATTACTTTTATCAAACACATTTAGAAAAAAGTCTACGCAGCTTGTCTACAACATTGAACGACAAAACATTTCAAGTAATGTCATTCAAATGAATTATTGACATGAATAATACTAATACAATTAGTCAGCTTGCCATATCTGAGTTTATAAACTAATGGACAATACGAGGGATTTATGTCACCTGTTTATTAAAATTTACAATTTGTTGGTATGCAAATCGTTTCGGAAGACACTTGCATGCAGTTTAGACAACCACCAGAATTTGGTAACAGCCATATCTAGTGCTACATTTAAAATGGCCACGGGATAGAGGGTTGTGTTGATTTCAAAGTCGTCAAACATAGGAATTAATCTGGAAATAGTATGCACATATTGCCAAAAGAACCCTTCAGTCGACTGTAGCTCAACAGCCAAGAGAAATACCGGTAAGTATTTAAAATATACACCGATATGTGCAGACAATAGTAGCAGAAAATTCTGGAAAGTTTTTAATATGTAATGCCAATTAACCAGAAGAGTGTAAGAGCTGGTTTTGCAAATCGGCCGAAAATGGAAGAGGCTTTTGACTTCAAAATTTTTTTTCGTCAGTATAAAATTGATAGTATGACTACTTACCATAGAGAAGCCGTTACAGGTGTATTTGAGGCAAAGATATATTTGTATAAATACGAAGCGATAGTGGCTTATGTAAGAGTCCATTCCAGATGTGTGCTTCTCTTCTCTCGACTATGTAGTAACAACGGTCAAATTTGAACAAGTTGAGTTTGATTAGATCTGGTGGCTTGC
The DNA here is from genome assembly GCA_016746295.1 of Potamilus streckersoni. Lineage (NCBI taxonomy): Eukaryota > Metazoa > Mollusca > Bivalvia > Unionida > Unionidae > Potamilus > Potamilus streckersoni. Next base: position 411,571 of record JAEAOA010002219.1, on the reverse strand, counting down.
CGCCGCATCATATGAAATTCACAGACCTAAAGAACTGAAATACCTGATCGATCCTTCAAGTTGTAGATATTGTTAACATATAGGAACCGTGACTTGCGAAGATGCCTCGTCTCGTGCCAAAATTAAATGATCAGTGCCTAATATCGGAGTTTTAAACTGTATATAACCAGAAATGCAGTGAATTACCTATATTGAATGTTTCAGAACTTCTTTTCATGTCTGACATTATTTGATAGTGTCCTCATTTGATTTATGTAACTTCGTTTAGATACAACAAACATAGTAAGAATATTTTAGAATAAAAATTGTTCAGTTGTAGGAGTCTGAAAATTACATGCTACTTTGTTACAAGATGTTAACTTTCTCATCATTGGTTAATTGTCACTCGTGTGCTTGAAAGCAATTTGATAATGAGTACTTTTAAATATTTTTAAATATCGTCAAAATTGGCATGTGCCTTTGAGTCCCGAGTTTCATTGTAGTCTTTTATGAAGTACTCTTTAATTGACTGTGAAACCTTTGTACACAGCAGTAGAGTTTTTTTTCACATGCCTCGTTTTTACAATATAAGATACCGCTGTTCAAAGTCAATTGCCAGATAGTGGTGGTGGAGAGAGATAGGTACGTATTTTAATTGTAATTAATAAGATGCTTAAATTATTGTACCCTTTAATTTGGGTGTGGGTAGGTGTCATAGACTTTAGGCAACAAAGTCGATCGCACGTCTTACATGGTCTAATCTGGTTAATTTTTGATCAAACTGGTTGTATTGTCCTATTGACAATCTGGTAAATATTAATGTTTTAGTGGATCATTTTGCATTTTTATACACTGTCCAAAGTTTTGTCACTATTTCAAAATTGATAAGTGTACTTGTACTGACAGCTAATATCTGCTTTTCATAATTGTTGTTCGGCGTTTTCTAAAAGATGTCAGAAGATCCCGGCTAGAAGGCATCCATCTATCAACATCACTTACAAAATAAAATGGCTGTTTCCATATCCGAGCTGTTTGCGATAACAGCTTTTTCAATCTCAGTGTACCTGGAAAAGACAACTTGTAAGTCATGTATACAATTAGCGCTTATGAAAATCTGACAAGCGAAGATATTCTGATGTAAAATAAACAACAACAACAACAAAAAAAAAAAACAACAACACAGGTGCTCGACGCGATCTTGATGTTGAGAAAAAACAATAATTTGAAAGTACAAATGTCATACAGAGTGCCAAAAAATACCTGATTACCTGAAGTATTTCTGTCACTATGAATTTTTTCCTTCAGATTATTGTTGTTTTTGTTTTCTTAACAATTCTTGATGCTCGCGGCCAGCACCTGTGGAAAAAAAAAACAAAAAAAAAAAACAACAAAAAACCACAATCCACTATAAGCTGGACTTTGACTTCGAAAACCCTAAAGTAAGTCAATTAACGCGGTTCATTTTAAAGTAGATGAAATAGGGCTTAATAATTGTGTGTGTAAGACCTGAACAAGAAATTGACACTAATGGATCTCTCCGTCTTTCGAAGTTTCTGCAACACTGTATCATTTACTCCGTGTAACTGTAAAACAAGCCCATGGGACGTCTATTTTGTACCATAGTAAGCAATCCGATCTCACATGTTACTGGGTGCATGATCGACTTCAAGAATTTCACCCAGCTTGAAGTCTTCTTCTTCTTCTTCTTCTTCTCTCTCTCTCTCTCTCTCTCTCTCTCTCTCTCTCTCTCTCTCTCTCTCTCTCTCTCTCTCTCTCTGCAGATTTCCACTTTTTCTTTCCTTTACGTACTGTAGAAAGCGAGAGAGAGAGAGAGAGAGAGAGAGAGAGAGAGAGAGAGAGAGAGAGAGAGAGAGAGAGAGAGAGAGAGAGAGAGAGAGAGAGAGATGTGGATGTTGCATTAGATCGTCAATAACGTCAATGACAATTGATAGCTTTAAACCGTTCTAAATCCGATGCTATATTCTCGTTTGTTTGTAACTCCCCCCACCGATTTCAATAACTAAAAAGTTTAATGTCATAAAAAGTGCACGGAACTAAGTCAATTTAATCATTGATTTTTAATTTCTAACTTGACTGTGACCAGACTGGCACTAATACTGGTATCTCCTGCACCTTTTATGCTTAACGTACTTCCCATACTAACACGACGCCATATTCCGTACAATATGGCGTAGTTTATTTCCATCCGACAACATAATGACGTATTTCACCCTTTTTCGGTAACTGCCGGATAATTCCGTAAATTACCATGACTTTGATTTTGGAATTATATTCCTTTGCACACATGAACATATTAATAAAACCACTTGTTAAATTCACGTGAAAGGCATTTTTGTTCTCATTCTTTTCCTTTGCTTGATTCGGACACTGTAAATATCGGAAGAAGACGACATATGTATATACATCTTTAGTCGCGCATACACCCCATTGCTGAAAATGGACTTGTCCAGAAACTGGAAATGGATCTTAGGCATGTCAGTATATAATATTGAAAACTTCAGTTAAGCATGAAACGCACAGACAATGACGGTGTTATGGCCATTCTACTCACAGTCTGGTTAGAAAATGTAAACCAATGATTGAATTGCCTAATTTCTTTACGCTTTTTATCAAATTAAAGGTTTTCGTTATTGAAATCGGCAAGGGGGTACAAATAAACGGTTTAGTATGCTCGGACTAAATGGCTGACGTAGGAAACGTCGTATGCCTACCAAAGGTAAAATGTACAGATAAAAACGGTGAACAATTTAGAAGAGTTTAGTACCATCTAGTAAGTTCATATATATTATTATCACATAGTAGGTTTGGTTTTCCTATAGTATGTGCAGCTTTCATATTTTTGATAGTATAACATGTTAAATATCACTTTATGTGATTCCGATTAGTCCAAATAAGCCCATGAAATTATTGTGCGGTATTTTCTTTACTGATTGGCTGGGATCGTGGGAAAAGGTTTATAACACCGCTGTGATGTGTCGAATTTTGAAAACTCTTAGAAGCTTTGGTTAAAGGAATTGTATCAAAGTCAACTTAATTAAAGTAGAAAGGGCTAGAGATAGTTAGATGATTATTTTCATTTCATCTCTAAACGTCAAAAGGGAATTCGTTCTAGCCGACGTAACATGACCGAGTCAGATGCTATTGTAGAAGAGAATGACGTAAGACCCTTTTCCAAAATCGACAGAGTAAAGGGCGGGAGCTGGCTATAGATTATTGTTCAAAGTAATGTTAATTACGGCATGATTAGTTGTTTAGTTGTCTTGTCAATCCAAAAATTCTACGGAACAGGTTTAGGATACAGTCTATTCCGATTGGTTAATATGGATTTATGGGCGTAACTCTGTAAGAAATTAAAGGTTTTACTTTAGGAAAATTCTTTAGTCTTAAATCTTTCTTGGGAAAAGTTAGACCGGACTCCGGGATCGTGTAAGACGTTTTCTCGTGATTTGGCAGTAAAGCGGGAGTTTTGTCTCAGCGAGTAGGCAAACTCTACATTTTGAATTCGTAAAAAGTACGTTTTCATTATAGAGTAAGGGGACAGATAGTTGTCTCAGTTAGGAGACGGACTATACGTGAGGTTCGTGGAAACGAATAAAGAAACGGCAAAAGGTACGCAATCTTAGTTTCCCGATTTTAATATGTTATTTCATTTGTTGATCTATTTCAAATTTATTCTCGATATGATGTATGTATGTATGTATGTATGTATGTATGTATGATTTCATTTTGCAGGATTTTAGTGAAATGCTAGTCATGACATTTTATTCTTTGATATTCTAATTATCAATTCATTTGGAGAATTGGCAAGATTGAACGTAATTAAAATTTCATTAGAGTAGTTGACAAGATTGCATGTAATTGAATCTTTAATACATAGGAGTGATTAGGAAGGTAAATGAATTAAGCTTAAGGAATGATGGGTAATATTTCATAGTTTTATGGGTTAACTCTCTAGAATGAGTATGACCTAATATTAAATGTAGATCCATATACTAGTTTGTAATATTTAATTGATCACTTAAGTGTATATCTATATGATAGTTTGTAATATTTAATTGGTCGAGTAAACTATTTTAGAATAGTTAGATCTGAGGGTCTAAGCCATATGTAACTTAACACTGCTAGATTGGTAGAGTAAGAAGTCGAGTGGGGGTTACATACGGGTTCATACGGCTGAGTTGAATTTAATTGACCATCCCTAGCGTGACCCGAATTAAGGTCAGGACAAGCATTGACTAACTATGTAAAATGAGAGTTAGGTAACGTTCATGCGGCAGAATTTATGCCTTTTGTTCTGAGCCGAATTAATGTAAAAATATAGATATACCTGGGAATGTGACCTATTGTCTATTGCGAGACATTTTATTTATTGAAGGAAACAGCTTTCCTTGATTCACCTGAGAAATCCCTGAACAATCACAGGACCAGAACAAATTCTACGCAGAAATCTAAGTCCAGAGACGATTGTTAAGTCAGAGTTCGACGGACAAGAGTCCAAGACCAAACAGCTTGACAAAGATCGACAGAGCAGGGACGAATGGAAGTCTTGATGTCCGATGAAGTCTCTCATCGTTGCACTCAAAGGTCACATCTCATTGGCAATGAAGAGAGTATATTAACGTGGAAAGTAATTTTACATTTAAAGAAATTTGTATTGTCTTTTTATTTAAGTACATGTTAGTACCATTTTTCCTTCTTTTGTAACCAAGTCATTTATTTCTTTTCATTTTAAATTCAGTTGAGAAACTGATTAAATTTTATATTTGTTCATTGAAAAGGGGCTCGTTGTGTTGTTTCTTCAATATACTTGTTCAGTGATCTGCATTCTTCTTTCTATCTATCCACACTGGGTAAATTACACTGCGGAGGTCATTCCCTAGCAACGAACCGTAGTGAAAGAGGTTGGTGTGTTTTGCACGCCGCCAATTTATCACAACCGCCATCTAGAATGTTTTGATTGAATAAGATTTTTTTGGCGGCCATTTTTTTAAAACTCGACTAGCAAATGGAAATTGAGGAAATATCATATCGGCTGTCTCAATATGGATATGTTACTCCCACATGGGTTATTATGTAATGTTTAACAATATCATCATAAGATAAATGGCATAAACTACAAGACAAAAACGACAATAACGAGTAAAACTAAGGGATAGCAGGTGGCGACGTGAGTGGGTGTGGTACGTATATCAGTAACACATATAGAATCCACCGTATATACAAGCATGGTTTAAATGTTAACTTAACGAAGTAAACAAACTCACCTCTGTTCGGAGAATAATCTGGACATGAATGGGTCTCCTAACTGACAGAATTTTATCCAACCATAGCATCTTTACGTAGCATATATCGGATGTAAATCCGACACGAAAATAGATTTGTTTACGTCTTCTGTACAGTACAAAGATCAGATCACAAATGCATTGCAGTAAATGTGAGACTTTTTGCATCCGGTAATCCTATTTCACATGGAAATCGCAAAAATGTAACGTTTTTAAACACTTATATTCTACTGTCGGCCTGCTGTACTGTATACCGTATCAAACAATGTGACTGCATCACATCGTATCGATCATTCTGTTTTGAAAAATGATTTTGTGGTTATAAAATTTTCAGTTTATTCAGATTCAAGCTTTTTCTTTGATTTATAGTTTGTAAAACAGCACAATCTACTTTTACCAGTTCAGCTTTGTTTGGGACTATATTTATGCACAATAAATGAAAGGTACACAGTCTGTCATTATTATTCGTTCTTCTATCTAAATAATATCTACTGAAATAAAAACTGTGATAAAAAAATCTCAAATGGGTAACGAGTTTAAATAACATTTATGAAACACGTTGGACATTATTCAATTTGTTTCATAAATTCAATATTAAATCCTTACCCATTTGAGATCCTCTATTTATCCAGAGATGGGCACCAATATACATTTTATACCACGGTATTTCTAAACGTACTGCGATACGGACAACGGTTTACTGCGGTATTTCTGAACACACAGAGATACGTACACAAGTATATTGCAGTTATATTAAGGACCAATAATTAAATCAAAGTTTTGAGGTAGGGCTTTACACTTGCTTTGTTTAATCTCCGTCTGTCAATAGCTGGACAAAATATCTTGCTTTGATTAATAGTAGAAAAAAAACAAACAAATATTATATCCATAATATTATTTGGGGAAAAAATATCTTGAGATAAAAAAATAACTCAAAAGAAAATAATAGTGCACCTCTCTCCGGTCACGAAAATTAAATGCCTAGTTCATTAAAGCAGATGAATTTTTTTAGTGAATGTTAACTGTTGTAACAATAAGTGGGATGATTAAGCTTACATTATAGCTGATACCGTGAAAGACATCGCGTTGACATTAGATTGACTTAGTCTTGATAGTGAAGCCTTCAAATTTTCAGATAACGCTGTTTATATAACTGGCAAGTAAACTTTTCGCGGGATGTTTTTTTTTTAATCCCTTTAGAATCGCACGAAGACTAAAAAGCTACACATATCCATTCAAAAAACAGTAACGTACCAACGCATCACTTATGACCATCGCATGAATCAAATCCGGTGAAATAAACTTAATTTTTACCATTACGGTCACAAACCCTGGAAAATATTAACTATTTCCGGAAGTAGCCCATTTCTACTAGTTTCTACCCTGCAGTAAATACGCGTTAGGATCTAATAATCGTTACGAACACGGCACAGAACTGGTCTCTTTTAATACTAGGCTCTAATATTTGAATGTGATGATGTCATCAACCGTTATTTGTACAATCAGAACTTTAACTACATATTTCTGTTCGAGAAATTTATACAAAAATTTATTAAATGATGCAATCTGAAATAAAAAAGTTAAACATTTTTTCTTGTAAAATTAGTTTCATGACGTTATTAGCCCGTGTTAGAAATGGGTTACTTCCTGTAATGGCTCATTTTTCCAGGGGTTGTGACCGTAATGTTGAAAATAAAGGTTAATTCGCCAGATTGGATTCATGTAATGGTCGTTAGAAATTAATGCGTTGGTACGTTACTTCTTTTAATGAATATGTGTAGTTTTTCAGTCTTCGTGCGATTCTGAAGGGATAAACGACGCGTGAGAAAAGTCGAATCTATCGGAGGGCTGTGGTCACGCTTGCATTCGTTGTGTTAATTATACCGTTTAGTTGATTTCATTTTGTCAGAAATTTCGCCGTGCTTTATTGATAAAACTGCAGACACCTGTGTCCAATGTTACGATATGTTTACATTACTTCGGGCCTGTGAATTTCGTTGGATGCGGCGGCCAGCTTTAAATCAAAATGAAGTTATTAAAATTTTAACACTGCTCCTACGTGACCGAGACGAGGCAAGCACACAGCTGGAATGGACTCATAATTAAGCAAGTTTCCACTGTCGGTCCAAGTTCTTAAAAATACATTCTTTCAAATACACCTGTAATGGCATCTCTCTAGTACAATGTTACAATTACGATGTTAAACCTACAAAATATCCCTCTAAAATTGATTGCTTTCACTATTTTGGCTGCCGTACAACACACTGCTGCAACACGCTTTCGTTAGCTGGCATTACATACTAAGGAAGACAGTTAACTCATGAACTCCAATAGATGTCCCAATGGACCAAGCACTGAAATATATGTTCTGTCCGCCAAAGGTGTAGATAGGGCTAGCACATTAGAACCTTGGCTAGAGAAGATATTACTCAGCAATCATTTTAAAGCGAAATGCATGCTAGAAGAGAAAACTTATTCTGCCCCACAGTCGCTAAATATGCTATTCTGCTATCTGGCGATTTGCTGTCCAATTTTGGATATTATCCTTACGGCGACCAGTTCTGAGGAAACGTGTTTCTCTTTTAAGAGCAACTAAATGTTCCAAACACTTAGCCCCATTATTTTCATAATTTGCTAAGGACATTCTAATATATGCGTGGATTGTAATTTAAATTAAGTAAAATTCTTCGTAAAAATGTATTAGCACGTGATTTTACATTACGTAAAATTTGTCATGCTTTTTGGAGTTTTTCCTTGTCACATCTTTAGTTTCGGAGATGCTTAAATTTGCATGATGTCAAACTCTTCAATTTTGAAGGCAATCAAATCTTGCATGCAGTACGCAATCCCATAATGCTAGGACAGAAACGATAGGTTTTGAAAAATACCGGTACTTGTGAAATTCTGGCGAAAACTAACAGCAGTTTGTTTGATATAGATTGATCTAATTTGCTTGCTAAACATCACTCTGCACCAAGGGTGGGCAAAATACGGCCCAAGGGCCGTATCCGTCAGGTGTAACATTTCTATCTGGTCCGGCATGACTCCTCGCTAATTGAGGTAAACTGCTAGAAGGCCGTTACGGTTCGAAAATAAGTCTACAACCTATGTCTTCACTTTGGCCTGGAAGACCTAACATTAAAACGAGATCCTTTGGAAAGGCAGTCAAAATTAAAAACCAAACATTGTCAAAGCGGTGAGGCGGAAGGCCGTTACGCTCTATTACAATATGCAGCCAACCAAAGGGTCTTAAGGTCAGCAAATAAAGGTCAGCACCACGACCAAAAGCCCAGCCCTAGGTCTAAGCGCCTCCCTGGATATCAATATTACCGAAAGGTAACATCCGGCCAAGGCGGTGAGCCACCAGGGGGGTTAATAGGCCGACGCGCCGGGGCAAAAGTGTCTAGCACTGAGACGGGTGAGCCCGGCCCTGGAAGGGGGAGAGGCAACTAGCCCTTATCAGGGCTTAAAGTCATAAAACACGAGAGTGTATACATGACTATAATACATATGACATAGAATCTTTCTCCATTAAATTTAAAATAATAGAATCTTCGTCTGTTGTCGCTAATACTTAAAAGCTAACTGTTACTAAGTGGATTTACTTTGTCGTGGAAAGATTATAATGTTTCGCCTAAATCCCCGTTATTTTGTACCCGCCTACCGATTTCAATATCGGAAATATTTTGTGTGATAAAAACATGAACACAACTTAGTCATTTAATTCATTGATTTCATTTTCAAACCTGACTATGAGAAGTGTGACCATAATACTGGCGTCTTGTGCGCATTTCATGTTTAACGGAGTTTCCAAACTAACATGGCGCCATATTGCGCAAACTATGGGCTTATCTATATTCCTCAGACAACAGAGTGATGTAGTTCATCATATTTGAAAACTGCTGCATAACTCCGTAAATTACCGAAAGATTCAGAGTTGAGAATTAATTTCCTTTGCACACATGTACATAAAAATTGCACCGCTTGTTAAATCCATATGAGATACAAATTGTAGTTTCTTTTCCCTTGCTTGATTCGAAATTAATTTTAATGTAAGCTGCAGACGACGTAGTATTTTCCTCTCATTTACATAACTGTGTAGTTTTCCGTCCACCCATTCGCTTAAATGGACTTGTCCACGAACTTGGACCTACCAGCGAGCTAGGTTTTCTTTGCACCGAAAATTTCCGTTTGGTATGAAAAGTGCGGACGTTCTCGATAATTTGCCTGCAATATCATAATCAGGTTTGAAATTATAAATTAATGAATGAACTAAGTTCAGTGCATCTATTAAGTCATTAATGCATTTCATTTTTTAATCGGTGTGTGTGTGTGTGTGGTTTACAAACAAACGGGGAGGTATATTCAGACTACGTAGTACAAATGTGCGGCCCGTGACGACTTACTAAGATTTGAAGAGCAAAAATTATTGACCGCCTCTGCTCTACACTAGTCAAACATGTATTTGTTTTGTTTTTTGTTTTTTAAATAGCACTAACATCGGATACATTCTTGATCAGTTGAAAATTTATTTTTACAAGTTTCGATATTAACTTAACAGCTAAAATTACGAGCGACACTTCAAGAAGTGCTGCGTTCTAAACTTCATTAAATTGTTTTCTTTCAGTTCGATTCAGATTGTAGAAAAATAATGCAAAAGGAAGAAAATTGCGTTGAAAGCCATTTTTTTAAATGTATGTAGTTGTTTCCATGTGAAAGAATAGAGTATGTCTACATATATATATATATATATATATATATATATATATATATATATATATATATATATATATATATATATATATATATATATATATATATATATATATATATATCAGTACATTACGTCTTAATGTGTAGTCTGCGATACCTTTACGTTAACTTCTGCGGTAAGAAAAGATTGCTGACGAATTAAATCGTTTTAATGCCTAGCAATGTATTCATCAAGGAATAAAGCAGTTTTCATCCAACTGTTTTGTAATGAGATGGAGAACATTTGGTGTGTTACTGAGTTACTATTTAAATCTCTCTCTCTCTCTCTCTCTCTCTCTCTCTCTCTCTCTCTCTCTCTCTCTCTCTCTCTCTCTCTCTCTCTCTCTCTCTCTCTCTAGTAATCAAAATTGCTTTGGCAAAGTGCGCTAGATATTTCATCGTAGCTATACACCGTTGCAGATTTTGTCAGGCAATTTCATGTGTGTACTCACATGTATCAGTCATAGTAAAACATCCACAAAAATAAAACTGATCGTCATGACTTACGTTTCTTGCTAAAATGGTCATGCAATGACTTTGGATCATGCATTACACACATGAGGCCGGCAAAACATCAATCAATAAAAATTTCCTGCTGGGTCCATTTTCTGCACACACCTTAAAATTTGTATTCAACAGTAAGCGTGAAAGACGAGAAATAAAATGTTTCATTGGTTTGCACTTATGTTTCATTGAATATTTTACTTCCTCTTTGGTACTTTTCCAGAGTACACACTCTGTAAATTGGTCGATCTTTCAATGGAATATTACCATGAGCTTGTACCACTCACAAATAAGGTTACAGCTTTGCAGTCATCACGCCTAAGCAGCATGTTGTTCAGTTCATTGACCACAAGGCCATTGTTGTTTGTGTTTTGGCGTTGAGACTAAAAAGTATTTTTTTTTGTAGGTATGTACTTAGTGCCGCCTTAACAACATTGTAGGCTCTGGGCAAAGCAATGCACTGGGGCCCATACCAGCCCTACTGTTAATTAACAATAGGGGCAGCATGATGTCCCTATAAGTGTGAGGCCCTGGGCAGCTGCTCCGTGTGTCCATGCCTTAAGACAGCACAGTGTGTTCTGGCGCCATGGCCACCTTGGTTATGATGAAATAGAGACGGATTAGAATGTAACTAAACGAAGGTTAGTAAAACATGATGATTCATTATTGACCATATTTCCGGTCCAAACGCCTAACACATTTCTGGTAAAGATAAACAAAAATGAGCAATCCGGTATTTATCTACTCAACAAAGACATAAACAAAGGAAACACAAAGGAAGGGAGACGTATTTTGAAAATTGTGTCCACTCGAAACCTTTCCAAACCGAAGCAGCTGTTTCATAACGCTAAATGGGAAAGCAGACAGGAAAGAAAATACTTCTCGTTTATCTATTTTCCCCTGCTTTCCTTTTAGTGAAATTTACAAATTACTAAGGTTGTAAGGAAATGACCCCTCGTGAAATGTCGGAGCCTATTTAAAAGTAGACCATATGTACATGTGCAAATGTCAGTGTCACTTTGGTATAATGCTGAAACGCGTGAATTGAACGAAAAATACATGTCTTTCTTGGAAAAGTACAACCTTTGCAGCTTTTGCTACTTTTTGTTTGGTTTCGTGATTTACAGCACATCAACACAAGTAGGGCAGATCAGCACAAGTTATTTATTGCCAGTGCTATTGGAGTAAAAGTGGCCGTGCCCAATGACAAAATTTCGAACTTGCAACCTTTTAGTCGTGAATCCAGCACGCTAACTACTAAACCATCGCGGCTCCCACCAGTCTTCTCCATTACCTAACTTGTGGCAACCGTCTTTGCTGTTCATTCTAATATATATATATATATATATATATATATATATATATATATATATATATATATATATATATATATATATATATATATATATATATCTTTGATTTGACCCCCTCAATGACTCTGCCCTCCCCTCAAAGAAAAAGGATTCTTGGTGACAGTATATCACCAAACGCGAACATCTTTGAACAGAAGTTTATTCTAAAGGAAAAGTATTGATATATTTGTTTCGTTTTTTTTTTCTTTTCTTTTTTTTTGCTTTCATTTGATTAGTTAAATAAAGGAAGTTTTGAGGATATTTTTTTTTAAGTTATCAGTACTTGATATGGTAATATGAGCCATATACAACCCACTGAATATGTCAATCCACTGAAAGAAAATCTTTGCTTATTTCTGTTACCGACTCACAAATTAATATATTTCTTAACAGTAAGTGTTTATAACAAAATATACACACGGGAGTGGGAGGGTGGGTATATTTCTTTTTAACCCTGAATGTGTGTGGTATGTGTGTTTACCATTAAAGACAGCAAAAGTTTTATTTTAATGACAAACGACCACACCCGAGATTTTTATTACGGTAATCTATTCAACAAACTATACAAATATAGTGCGGCCGAAAGATATACCAGGTTTGTAAGTTGTAACAAAACAAAATTTTGAAGTTTATTAGAGAAAAATCATTTTCCATTTTGAAAGCTCTAATTATTTGTATATTTGTTTATTTTCGTATGTCGTTCATGATTTTATTCAGTGGAAATTCATCACTTATCAAGAGAGTATAGAAACAATGGACTACTAAAGAAAGAGTGTTTATTATGTAAAACAATGCGCCATGACCAGATTACAAGCTGATATACAGTATAGGTATATCGAATTGCTCTGTTATTTATACTTTAAAAGCCAGTGTTTATTTTTACTGTATGTGATATATAAAGTACCATTACAGAAATTACAGATTGCGTGATTGGAACATCTGGATTTTTTTTATTACATGGTAGATGTGACTGCATGCTGCTGGGATCCGCTTTTTAAATCATCAGGATGACATAAAACTCCATATATATATATATATATATATATATATATATATATATATATATATATATATATATATATATATATATATATATATATATATATATTCATCGTGACGCGTTATGTGATCATTTTGCTTATAATGAGTGTTTAGTCTAAATTTCCAATAAACAAATCCTCAAAAAGAAGAGCAGAGAAATTAAATGTTATAATTATTTTAAACAATTAACATCACAGTTGGATTAGTCCACTTATAGTTCAAAATGGTATTTTTGGGAAAGACCCTGGTAGACCCTTTTCAGACTGTGCAGTTGCAGTGGTTATTATAGCGTTTTTAACAGGATAGAGGTTATTGTTCTTTCCTTTGAAAAGACACTTGATCGATTGTACAATTTATGCTGCATTTAGGGGCCACGGGTGGCCGACGGGTCTAAGCTCTAGCCTTTACCGATAACTACCAGTTCACATCTGCCCGCATGGGTTCGAGTCTCGGGCTCTGCCAGTGTGGGTGAGAAAACTGTGAGTCGACGGTTCTTACTGGGGCTTTTCCGGGTTCTTCTTTCACCATTTATACTGGCCGCTGTATACAGCCTATCTTGCGCTAAAAAAAAAAAAATGGCGTTAAACCTCAAAATTTGACCTACATGCACTTATAACTTCATGTTGAATACTCAATCTTTTTAAGCTGTCTGAAAATAACTAATTAATATAGTGTTTAGCCTCATTTAAGTAATTCCATGTTTAACTTGGGTCTTGTACACAAAATCTTACGAGCAAATCCATCTCCTTGTTTATCAAATCGTTCTTGAAGCATGTAAGTTATAACTGACCCGAATAGGACAAGGGACCTTCAAGCGTTAGTCATCTGCACAATCTCCTTGTTTATCAAATCGTTCTTGAAGCATGTAAGTTATAACTGACCCGAATAGGACAAGGGACCTTCAAGCGTTAGTCATCTGCACAGTCTGATCAGGAGCTACAGATTTTTCAATAATGACTAACTGATTATTGAACAGATAGACCCTGATCAAACTACACGATTCGCCAACCAAATAATAATAAAAAATAATTATAGATATAATGATCTCATTTAAGCATATACAGCAATGAAGGCATTTTGAGAATCTGTCAAAGATTATGGAAAATACAACCGTATGATTCAACCATATATTTTACTAAATTGGCCGCCATCTTGAAATTAGCAAATTAGTTCAGAATTCATAAAATAAGTAACTATTCTACGAGAAAATATTTTTGATTAAGTAAATTCTAAAGAATAAGCATACCATGCACATTCATTTAAAGTAGTTGAAGAAAGTATTATTAAATGTAAGGACAAATAACTGATGAACAATATTTAATCTGTGCATAATGATCTCACTTTTCTAAATGACCATCTCCATGATCTTCAATCTTGTTATATTTGAAACAATCACATTTTTAAATTAAAAGTCCAAAGCTGAACAATGATTTAATCCTGGGCAGAGTTTGAAACGATCTTTCAAAGAAAAGCTAGTTTTCTTAAGGTGTTCATGTCCCTGTAAGTACTCAGTTCGTGTAACGCAGCTCAATAATTGTATAAAGTACGATTTCCAATACTTCCTCTGAATACAATCGAACTATTGTATGCTGTGTTTCCTAAGTATTTGCCAGTGTTATCATATTTACAGGCATCGGAAAGAACGAGGGACCATAGGACAGACGGCAGATAGATAAGATTTGAACAGGATTTCACTAGCTTTGAGTCTATTTGAACTCTCTATTCATATTAATACTAATAACAATTGTCCGAAAAGTCAGTTTTACACAATAAGCAACTATAGAGTACATATACATGCAGTTAGGGATGCATTGCTAATGATGACAGTGCTTCCTGAAAATTGCCTTGTTTCTGACACATACATAATACTGGGTATAACAAAGATCTGCATATGACAGGAGAATGATTTTAAAACATTTCCGTCGAAAAAAAATTGTTTAAGTAAAAGTCTACATTATTATTTATGCTCAGTTTATTACGCTAAACATCACAGAATAAACGAAAATGGCCGCCATTGTCTGCACCAATAATGTTTAAGGGCATCAAATCAGTACGGCTCTGGGCAATACCAGCATGCTATAAGAATGCTGTAATCAAGGCAGACTCACCTCAGATTCACCTCAAAACTTTGACAAGGATAGAAAGAAACTATAAAAAAGTGTAATATTTGAAAAAGAAAGAAGTCGACTTACCTATCCTAATTTTAAACCCAGTACAATAGAACGTGCATATTTATTTATTTATTTATTTATTTATTTATTTATTTATTTATTTATTTTGCCCAATAAGGCAATGAGTTTTCTGGAATACTTCGTATTCAAACAAGTGAATAAATTGTCTACTAGTTGTAACGAGCCTGCGATTCCAATTTATTGTTTGGAGCTACTATATGTACTAAGGTTTCATTTGTTTAAAAAAGTTTATCAAAAATGGGTTGTGAGCAAAGGGGCTTAGTATATTTTATTATCTGACGTGGGTTTGGTCCACTCCTCGCCCAGAAAAGTTTTCTGAGCATTACTATCACTATAATGAATCTCATACTATTTTGTGATGTGTCAAATTTTGAAGGCTTAGTGAAATGTAAGGTTAAATAAATTGCGCTTTAAAGCTAACATAGTCAAGCCAGGAGAGAGAGAGAGAGAGAGAGAGAGAGAGAGAGAGAGAGAGAGAGAGAGAGAGAGAGAGAGAGAGAGAGAGAGAGAGAGAGAGAGAGAGAGAGAGAGAGAGCAACGCTGACCTGTCACAAACATTGATTTTTAAATGAGAGAGAGAGAGAGAGAGAGAGAGAGAGAGAGAGAGAGAGAGAGAGAGAGAGAGAGAGAGAGAGAGAGAGAGAGAGAGAGAGAGAGAGAGCAACGCTGACCTGTCACAAACATTGATTTTTAAATGACCGCAAGCAACCAGGGTATGCAGGCATACTGGAAATTTGAGTTCGATCGCTCAACACATTCTTTGATGACAGTTGTCTTATGATATAAACAGAAAGGAAACTTGTATCTTTTAGAGCTTAGTAATTTTATTTCAACGACAAAGTGTATCATTCAAATGTCATGTTTAATTTAACTTTATGTAATTTATTAAACTATTATATTTTACATACCGTGTGTCTTGTTTATTTTGTTCGTCATCTCTGTTCAGATATTTATTATTCCATCCATTAATTTCATATTTTATTTACTTGTTTACTTGATCCTGGCGATAACACCGTGGTCGATCATTTCATGAAGGATAGTCATCTGCCGCGAAGAGTCGTGAACTGGGCGATCGTACGGAGAAAGGAGACGGGGAGGTGGTTAAAATATAACATGGATGCAGTCTACGACCAGAACTTTACAAGAAATGGACATTACATGAGGTCAACTGTCAAAAAAGACAGCTGGTGTCTTGAAGTGGCTCGTTGCAACACAACGGTCTGATGATGACGTCAGTGATGAAGTGTTTACTGATTTACATGTCACTGTGCATGCTTTAAATTATAATTTTTCCTTAAACTTCTTGACGATAACTCTCCTAACTTGGATTTTAATGATAAAATGATGTAGGATTCTGTCGAAAACATTAGTGGTTTAAAGTTATACTTACTATCTCGACGTTTACAGTGTATATTTTGAATTACACAGCGGTGGTTGAAATTTCACTATCATATGTTGAGAATCCCTACTTCACACGTTGAATATAACTGTTTGTGATGAAAATTCCATTTCATATGGCAAGTGTTTGGATATCATCTGTTGAATTTCACAGCAACTAGAAGCAGCCTCCTTGTTTAAAAATAACGCGATCCTTTCACGAGAGCGACCTCTAGCGAAGAAATTCACAGTAATTTTCGACCTGTGAATAGTAACTTACAAAATGTAAATGTATGAAATGTAATGGCGGCGCATAAATGAATACATTAATGATGTATCTTAATACTCGACATTGTTTTAAATCATTGATGTGGACATTGTGTAATGTTACTTTTAACATCAACATATTATTTCACCGTGTAAAAATAAATGAAGATCATGCACGTCTTCTCACCTTGACAACTAACTACAGAACAATATCCGTACTCACCTCGATTTCAAAATTCGTTGAAAAACAAGTTTATAGGCAGTTATTTAATCATTTAACGGCATTTAACCTTATAATAAATTCCTAATAGGATTTCAGGTCTCGTTACTCCCGTGTTAATGGTTTAATTCTGGAATAAGATAAACTATATATATATATATATATATATATATATATATATATATATATATATATATATATATATATATATATATATATATATATATATATATATATATCCATAGTACAAGAAAGCATTTGATGTTGTTAATCACAAACTTCTATATAAATGGAGACTGACCAGATGTGAAAATGTTACTTTGCATTACTTCATGTATTATCTAAACAGGAGAAGTCACCAAATTAGGACTGATTCTAGTTTATCAACAATAAAGACAATTTATCACTGTGAACCTTAGGGATCAATACTTTAACCTCTGTTGTTTATGTTGTATATAAATACTTAATTCAAACAATTTAGTCTCGTTAATGATATTTATATGACACGGTGTAGCATGCTTACTCAGGCAACCGAGCTGAGTGTCGACTGTGAATAATTGACGTCTAATTATATGAGAATAAATTTGAAGAAATCAAATAAATCCTAACTGGTTAAAAAAAAAAGTGTGTTAAAAATCAATGCTGCCAAATCTGGCTCATATCGTAATCAATTAATTTGGATTATGCAAAACAATGAATAACGTTTGGGACTTCATATGGATGAAGCTTTAGCCTCGTCAGTATCCATATGCAAAATATATGTTCCAGTATTTCATCACGGCTCGCCATGTTACGCAGACTTAAGGTCTAGCTTCTTCTACAGGAATGAGAATTTTTTTATTAACTATGCTTGCATTATTTAGGACAATGAAGGCAACAAAGAAATTGGCATATTTGCCCAGGTACAAAATGGAGCAGCGCATAAGATAAGCCAATGTCCGTGTATCATCCATACAGTAATTGATGAATTAAACGAGCTCGCTGTCAAAAAAGAATAACCACAAACTTACTTATGTGCTCAAATTAGTTTATCTCTTGCCTTCTGAATACCTGAATTGAAACTTTACATTGATTACTGATTCTATTTCATATAATTTTAACCACTAGGAACAAACAATTATTTTTTATAATAGCAAAATTATTATTTTTTTTTCAAGCATAGTCTCCAGTATTCGGGAGTGATTTAATACTGAGTTATTTGAAAATTGGAAGCAATGTTCAAGGGTTTTAGATTGGTTGTCAAATGTACCCTCTTGAATAGCGATCTATTTGAAGTACTTCTAAAAATAGCTTGCTTTAATCAAGTTCGCTAAAACAGGTATTGAAGCTCCCTTACCAGTAGTTGAGTACTAGACCTGTACCACGAAAAATTGTGTACGTTCTATCGCGCCTTATTTTGAACCTACTACGATACGTACCACGATGTGCTTCAGCGCACCACGATGTGCTTCAGTCATACTAAGGCCAACAATTCAGTGTTCTAATTAGGAAAAAAAAATCAAAAATGTTTCAGCTCAGAAGAATATCGCCTCACATTCGTCTCAAAAATTTAAGAATCACGGTACTAATTCATTTCCCATAGAAAACCTATGCAAACACAACAATATTAAAAATTCAATAACTTAAAATTGTTGAGTGCTAATGACCAAACCTATATTTATCAGTATAGATGAAACCTGGAAGTCAGCTTATGTACTGAGGAAAGGACATGAGCAGCGGCATTTTCTTGACCTGCACGTGTTTGAAAACATGTGCTTTCAATTCCACGCCAAACAGGTGCTAATTTTAGTAATGAGTGTTCTAAACTCCAGACTATTAAATGACTGAAATTCCATCAATAAAACAATGTCTCTGTATTTTTTATTTTCAACTAGGATAAGGACTCAAAATATTCTTTTCTTAAAACATAACTTACATTATTAACCAATCCTGGTCAGCCAAAACCCGTATATAATCTATTTAATATTCACCCTTATCTAGGCAGGTTCTCAGTTTTCAATACAATTATACTGTGCGCCCTTAAATGATCAGCGCCTTGTCTTAGATGAATTTGTACGGCACGTCGTTTAGTTCAAATGGACGAGCTGGAACGATCGTAGGGTCACCTGACTTAATCGTAGGGTGAGCTTGAAGAGATCGTAGGAGTAAATGAAGTGACCGTAGGATAAACGGAAGTAATAGTAGGGTGACCTGATGTAATCGCAGGGCGATCTCGGCGAGATTGTAGGAGTAAATGAAGTGACTGTAGGATAAACTGAAGTGATAGTTGGGTGAACAGAAGTAATCGTAGGGTCAACTGAAGTTATTGTAGTGTGGGTTGAAAAGAATAGTAGGGAGAGCTGTAGAAAATGTGCGACTTCCTCCAAAAATCAAACGGTGCAGGATAAAATTAGTGATGATAATAAATATCGTTATAATACAGATATGAAATTTATTTTAATTGGGGCTATCAAAGGATATAGTCCCACCATAAAACGCAAAACAAAACAGCTTATTTAAATTCTTACAAATTTAAAAGCTGCATACCGTTTTCGAAAATCCAGGTTTTATTAATTAGAGTTTGTACAGAAGCTGAAGTGGCTCAGGCGCACGGACAGAATGATGGATAATAACATGGTATATGGAAAAAGGAAAGGACGGAATAAGCATTTCAATTTAATTTTTTTTTATTTAATCCTTTCCGTTATTTTTTTACTGGAGAAAGCGGGAAACAAAAAGGCATTACCTTGGAATTTGAGATGGATCCGTCAAAGTAGCTTTATTTTATTTTTAAAAGAAAATACCGCTGAATATACGTCCCGACCAAGAAAATCAAGCTAATGTTATATATGCCAACATCAAGTACTGGCATGCCAAATTATAAAATTTATTATAATTATTATGGTTTTTTTGGGTCAAACTGGCAATAAAGCTCTGCCAACAAAAAAAAAACAACATAAAAATATAACAAAATCATCACCCCAAAAGAAGGAAAAATGATAACAATGCAAGGTTAGTTTCTTTCATTTTATTTTTAAATAAGTATGTTTATCATTTTTTTGCACCTTGCGAGGGCACAAATTCAGCAAATTAATTCCTTTCTTATTTGTATGGAAAACTGGAGCAAATATTATTGACAATATTGACTAGTAATGACAAACTTTTAATTTACGCGCCCACACACTAAGACGACTTGAAAAATAAAAACAATAACATTAACTGACAAGGGATTCATATTGCAGCAACATTGACAAAATGCCCAACATTATTCTCTCTCTCTCTCTCTCTCTCTCTCTCTCTCTCTCTCTCTCTCTCTCTCTCTCTCTCTCTCTCTCTCTCTCTCTCTCTCTCTCTCTCTCTCTCTCTCGTGCAAGTGAATGTGTATTATATGCAACAGTGTTATAACGTGAAGCATAAAATTAAATATATTTGTTTTAATATCTCGTATACACTACCCTAAAAATTGTATACATATTCTGTGGAATATTATTTTAAGTTTTATTGTTTAATAAATGAATATTGATAATTTAACCGGAAGACGTAAATTTGAATATCGTTGTGCAGATGCATATATTTTTAGCATAAAAATCGTTTATAAATATTTAAATTAGAACGAGTAAGATATGTCTGGTTATGTTTTCTCTCATATCTATGTACGTTGCAAAGTACGATCATTTTCTTTGAAAGAATAGGTTATTTTTCTAAAACATATTCCTGAAACGTATCTTGCATAGTATCTACTTGTTGTTTTAAGAAAAAAAAAATTGTTCAAACGATTGTTAAATTGAGCCGAATTGTCTTTCGAGTTATGACGAATTGTCGTGGGCCAAATTGACTATAACACGGCACTGATGATACAACTTTCTCATCCCTTCACCCTATTCTATCTCACAGCTTGAATTCGCTTTTTTTTTCTTCTGGTAAACAGGATCTTTCAGAAAAAGAAAGAATCATTTTTCTCATCGTCACTCTTTTACGTACATCTATATGCAACACAGTGCATCATATTTGCTGTGCAAAAGCACGATTATAAGTTATATCACACAGGCATTTACAGAGGCGTAGCTAGGGTGGGGCAGGGGGTACATATGTTCCAGGGCGCCAAAATGAGGCTTACAACGATACATTATAATAAGTAAAATAGAAAAATGTGATTAAACGGGGAGGGGGCTGGGACGCCAATTTTATAGTTCGTCACCGGGCGCAAAATATCATAGCTACGCCTCTGGACATTTACGTCAGGAAATTGAACACTTTAATGGATAGGACGAATAGAAGGGATAAATGTACGTCATATCCATATTTGACACGCGGAAACTGCCGATTGTTTACGGAGATTGCCGAACAATTGTTTCAGTTACAAAAGTGGATTTTTAAGTCTAATTAAGCATTTTTATGATGTGCATACATAACAAATGCGTTTTGTTTATGACAATAATAATATCACACGTTTGTACAATATAGGTGGCTGATGACCTTTAAAACTACACACAAAACCATCTCTTTCACCTTGTTACATAGCATTACAGCCATGGGAGACAATCCGCCAATGCTCATTTAAATGACTGTTTTGGATTGTCTCCTGTGGCTTACTATCATTTGTCGTTACGAACAGGTTTGACAACATGTTTTGATCAATCCTGTATTAACTGGCTGAATCTGCCCGCTGCGCGCAAAAAACGGATATATGATCGATTGTCAAAAGCGAGGGATCGTCCATGCAAGTGTCGACTCGCGTAGAGATAACCACAGTAACAAAATTTAAGAAAGGATAGACCAAAGCATATAAAGTGAAGAAGAAATAACATTATTTGTTTTAAAAAGGAAAAAATATATCACTTAAAATGACTGAAGGTGAGTCTATTTTCTAAATCACAAAAGAATGAAAACATTGTTTTTGTTTTAGAAAGAGTTGTTGATAATACGCTACTTATACTGCAGTACAATAAACGTTTGTTTACTAGTCTGAATACTATAGTACTTTTTGTTGCAAATTCTACGTGGCCCATATATCGATTTACAGTTTACAGTGAGTGTAATTTGATATGAACATGTTCAAAAAGACCTATTTTTAACCTTGAAAAAATAGGCGTTGTTGAATTTACAATAAAATGTGCACAAAGCTTGTTTCGTTGTTTGCTATAATTTATATACATTTAAAAATTCATGTTATATATATATATATATATATATATATATATATATATATATATATATATATATATATATATATATATATATATATATATATATGGTAATTGTAAGCAGTAAGCAACAGTAAGAACCGTTATTTTCCGTGGACAGGAAATTTCCATTGCACGGGATGGACCTTTCCACTGACCTTGTTCAGCACTCCTTAACATAGTATTAGCCGGGTTTGGTAAACATACACGCATGTTCATTTGCGCATAATAAATGTCAGACTGTGATCTCATTGGTTAATCATGCTTCCAACGATGATGGGAAGATGATGTTGGCCACATAAAATAGAATCAACAGCCGGCCTGCTTGTGAGACGACGCCTTGGCATTTGTGTTCGAAGAACAATTATTGATCATCTTATCTGCCAGTTACAAGGATTATGTGTAGTGCCAGGAAAACTAAAAATTAAAATATTCAAAAGATTTGTTTGAAATTGAAGTGATTATTGGTAAAGATAATGGATTCATTTGCAAAAGGTACAGTGTGTGTTTAATCAACAGGAGTCTGCAGTTTTATCAGTAAAGCACGACGAAATTTTTGACATGAAATCGCCTTAACAGTATTATAAAATAACACAAGGAACGCAAGCTTGACCACAACCCTTTCTCTCGATTCGAATTTTTTCACGCGTCTTTTATCCCTTCAGAATCGCAGAAAGACTGAAAAACTACGTGATTCACGTTGTCAGCAATTTCGTTGTGCTTTATTGATAAAACTGCAGTCTCCTGTAGTTTAATCCTCGATTTTATACTTACAATTTAAATACTATAATTCGATGATAGTCATTTGCCGCAGTCAGTATGAGTATAGCAAGAATAAAAAGGCATGTTGCATAGGCTTGTTCCTTCTCTAGACCAACAAATAGGTCTCTGCTTTTTTTTTTTTTATCTGACAGCAGCAGTCAGATAAAAAAGAAAGTAGAGATCTACTTGTTGGTCTAGAACCTCCACATACTGCCATACAGTTTGTCTAAAGCTTTAATTGTGTGTGTGTGTGTGTGCATATATATATATATATATATATATATATATATATATATCTTTTCAGATGAAATTGACGAGTTCAATATGCTGAAAATCAGCGAACCAATGGTTGACAACAGGAAAGTTGTTCAATCGGAGATATCAGATGGTAACTGCCAGAAGAACATATTGGTGGAAAAGCATGAGAAGCTGCCATTGGAAGACACTCCGTTCCCCTTCCTAAAGTCTCTGATCCCCATGATGCTTACTGATGGACTTGAAGAGGGACGAAAGCGAAATAAGTAAGTTACCATTTATTAGTTAATCAGTATATGGTGAGAAGGATTGTGTGACAAGATCTGAAAACCAGCAATGAAATTTGTATAGAGCATAAGTCTTTGATATTAGGATTCCTGGCAACTAAGTCTTAGAAAAATTTATTGTTCAGATGTGAGAAAAGCTCATTTTTCATGGATTTAATAGTGTGCTTTTTGCCTAAAGAAGCATTTTTGGTTGGCTGTCACAAATTTATTACTTTCATTAGCATGGGCACCAAATGAGAGCACACAATTTATAATTATTTGATAGAAAATGTAAAAGCGAAAATCTTAAACAGAAAACCCTCCTTTTTTATATACTAAATAGTGTAAAGGGAGGAAAAAATGCAGACTGTAATGACAATATATATTCAGGAGGGGAAAGATATTGAGCAAGTGGAATTCAGATACATGTATGGCAGGTTCTTGGCAGAAGGGGTTATGATCAAACAGGGGTCATTCTAGACTTAAATTATATATATATATATATATATATATATATATATATATATATATATATATAAATATATATATATATATATATATATATATATGCATTATCTTATTTATGTGCTCCATTTCTCAATAAGCTTTTAAGTTTTAAACTTTTAAACAATGCCTTATTTTCAGGTTGAAAAATGTGTTATGTTTATTATCAACCCATTTTGTACATGTATAAAAATTATTCATACTTATTCTATTCATACTTGTAGTGTATGTGTATTTGGATTGAGATACATGCAATATATTTTGTCCACAACACTTAAAAAGCACAGCAGAAGCTATACATTGTAATTAATTTTAACTGAAATCAGTAACAAGATTAGTCTTGTAATTACTAGTTGGTAAAAAATACTTAATAAACTGCCACTTAATTTATTTTTGATAACTTCTACAAGGTTATGTAAAATTGCAATCAGAAAAGATTTCTAGCATTCTTTGCAACAACCCCTAATACATGTACCTATGAATAAATGCACAAGCGACATCAAAGCATACTCTTCATCCAGTTTTGTTCCCAATAAGACATTTTTGTAACTATTCATAGACAACACACAAAGGCACTTAAGTCAATAGATAGATAAACTGGACCCATTATTCTTCCAAAACCGAAGAATGCAAGAACACATATTGCGCCATGCGAGGGCATCAATTTTTAGAAAGTGGGCTTTTCTTAATAAAACTATTCACTTTCTTGCTTTGTTACAAACATTCATTAATAGGACTGCATATTTATGGCTGTATTAATTGTCTACATACTGGTAATAATGATATGCACCAGTTAAATAGTATTTGCTTCACTATTATATCTCTTTTGTAATTTTATGAAAGTTAATTATGGTTGGTAAAGAAAAAAACCTTGACCTTGCAGTATCGTTTTAAAATTCCACAACAAAGATTGTAGCATATTTTTGACAAATATTATTAAATATTTAGGCTAAATCTCCTATGACAATATTTCAACTACATATTTTCTGAATCTATTTGCCTAATTATTTACAGATACTATTTAATGATGTTTGTATATCATATATGTAGTGGTGTGTGCCATTACAAGTTCAAACTGATTTTATTAAGAAAATACGGCTGTTAAAATCTCCATTTATAAAAACAAGAAATAAATTAGAAAACGCTCCTCACCGATCACATTTTTTAAAAAGCAAATTACTATTTATATATTGATGCATGTCACCTAGGATTACAACAGTGCTAGAACTTACTGGCTAATGTGAAAAGGCATCTCAAAAGTCATTATCTACAACCATTTTATGTTTGAAAAATCACAGGATGAAGTCATTTTCGCTTATCTAACAGAAGAAGGTGAAGTTTACAGTTCTCAGGCAGGCGACTTTTTAGACCACTTCGCCTGGTAACCACATGACCCCTGATCAAAGAAATTCTGGTCATGGATTTATTTAATTCTACAATAAATATTTGTACTTTTATAGCATTATAATTTGAATTGGTCATTGTTGATTCAGACAGTAGCATAGTTTGTACAGTTTCTTTTTCAAACTTAAAAAACAACTAACATGGCCTGAACGACCTGTACAGAAAAATGACACTTTTACGTTTTGTCTTATTGCCCGATGTAGTGGTTCACAGATTAAAGGAGCATGCTTTTCTCAAGACTATGATGTTCATGTTACTGTTGGTAAATAAAGAGATAGATGAATCATCCGTTTTTTGTTTCTATATTCAAACAGCAAAGTAGTTGAATTTGTACACCCCAAAGAACTCAAGAAGAGGTTGGACTGGATGGAGATCTCGGGGGAAGGCACAGAGGATTCCAAGCTACTGGATGCATGTGCTGACATCATCAAGTACAGCGTCAAGACTGGTAAATAGTTGGAATTTTTCTACACTAATTAAAATGAGTTGATTTGTTGGGAAAGCAATATATGATGTGCATAAATGGATGCAGTGTTGATTAGGCAGTTAGGGCAGATAAAAGTTGTCAAGTGCTTTGTGATGCCTTAGTCACTATAAATGCTGCATGTGAACTACATGTTGTGTTTCTCGAAGACTTGATCTGCAGTCACCTTAGTAGAAAGTCACTGATATGATAAATTATTATTTCTGTTGAATTAAAAACTGTGTTTGGTCATGTTATGTGGTGAAGTAGGGACTAAGTGGGTTAAAACATGTAAACCTCATTCTGAAAGCAAAAAAAAACAACAAAATTGTCCTCTAATTGACTGACCATACATTTTGAGATGACCCCTTATCTTTGACAGGTTAATTCTAGTGTTGTGTTGTAGTGAAATGTATTCATCAAGTCATCATTAATTAGTTTTTTATTAGTTGCACTGATAAACTCTTGCATATTCCCAAGCACTTGTTTTGATGTTTTGATAGCTATCACTACCTTATTTCCATTTGTTACCCTTTGATGATCACATACAAACTTGTGTTTTAAGAACAAAATCAGTAATCTGGATATTTTAACTGCCTCATGTACACTATTTCTTTAAGCTGTAATTGAACCATCAACAGGGAAAATGATGACATTGCTGTGTCCTGGAAGTACAAGTTTATTAGATTGACTTTTTTTGTAAATCATCAGGCAAATATATTCAGAAAAATATACAATTCATAGAAAGAAAAGCCTAGGTATTATGTTTGTAAGATTTAACTTTAAAATGCAGTTATATAGGTCAGAAATGTATGGGACAGTACTATGTTGTGGAATTCATGAGAATTGCTGCAAGGTCAGAAATGTTTTCTGTTATCATATTTTTGAAAATACAGAAAAAAGCAGCCAAGCATATACTGTTTAACCAATGACCAAAATTACTAAGGTATGTAGACAAATAAACCATAAATTTACAATCCTATCCTGAACTGTAGAAATGAATCTATATAAAGTGATTATATTACGATAACTCGTAAAAATAGATGCAATTACATGTCTGTTGATTAAGTTGGGAAGAAGTTTAAGTTCTTATACCTTTTATAAAGATCCCTTTTTGTAATTTTATGCATTTCAGTGTGTTATGTATGAACAGTTAGTGATGTTTTATCCATAATAAAGAAATTATGACATAGCAAACAATATAATGCTTTGTCACATAAGCTCAGATTATTTTGGATGACATGAAACCATCAAGATTTTTAACAAATATGGAATGTTGAGATGCTTATTGCAAAAGAATTGGTTTTCGTCACAATATATAATACTTTTGTTGTGCATTTAAACAATACAGTATAACTTTTGAAAAGAATAAACTGCTTTAGACTGATCATCGGTTTGAATAAGACTCTAGGTCTGGATTTTTTACTGTTTTTTTTTTTTTTGCCTTGTTGAGTTAGATTACTTGCACGAAGCCATTTGTAGATAAAAGGCTGCCTTTGCATGTGTGTGTGTGTGTGAATATATATATATATATATATATATATATATATATATATATATATATATATATATATATATATATATATATTGCATTTCTTTCTTTCTTGGGGGGGGGGCGAGTGGTCTAAAGCGCTGTCCGTTATGGATCACTGCCATCTCGCCTCAGTCTGCGTGGGTTCGAGTCTAGGATTCAGTGAATGTGGATATGCGAGAAAGCTTGCCAGTAGCTTCTCATGGGTCGGTGGTTCTTTCCGGTGATTTCCCGGTTTCTTCCTCCACCATTAATACTGGCCACCATGAATAGCCTGTTGTGTGCTGAAAAATGGCGTTAAGCCCCACAACAAGAACAACAAAAATCTTTCTTTCTTGTCTCTTTCCAAATGGAGAAATAACTTCCTCCTAAACTTCAAGTCTATCTTGACCCCCTGCTATGAATAGAATTACACCATGTCTAGCTCCATAAGCATATCACAGAGATTTATATGCAATTGACCTTGGTTCTGATGTCCCCACCATCAGTGTGGACATGTGATTGTATTACTTGTGCAAATCTTAACTGCATTGTGCAGAAAATAATCTACTTTATTGAAATTTACTTAACTTCTACTTTCACATACGAAGGAAGGAATTTTGTGCATAAATTTTCAGTTCAAGCTTCAAAGCAAGTTTTTAAGTTGTATAGTTGCCATTGAAGGAATAAAGTTTTAGGACACATGAAACCAATTTGATGTAAAAATAATTCAAATAAAGATCATCAATTTTAAATTATGCAACAGTGAGAAAATGGAATGGACAAATAAAATATTGGTTTGTACCAGATTTTATTGACAAGGTTTTTAAATGGTTTTATTCATTGAATGACAATTATTTTTTTAAAGTAAGATTCATTAAAGTTTTATAATATCAATTCAATAAAATGCAACTGATATGTAAATGAAAATATTAAACATTAAAAAATTAGGGATTTCTTACTTTATATGTAATTATTACTTACATCTCCATCTAAAAGGGCCTTAAATGTGGCCACTTTCCTGCTGCAGAAGTTGTGGTCTTGGAGGGAGATAGCAACATCTGGATATTTACCGTTTATCAAAATGCCTTTTTCGGGAGAAGTAGACTATTGCATTAATATACTTTCAGCTTGGCAAGAAATCTGTTAACCATGTGTCGCTAAGCAAAGATCCAAAGGAAGATTGTTACCTTTGATTGCCGCTGGAAGTTGACCAGTCCATTTCAAGTTGTTATTTTGGCAGATTTGCAAGCGATGCATGGTTCAAGTTGGCAATCATTGCTTGAACAACAGTGCATGCCAATTCTTCCAATTCCTGCACTCTTGGTTTCAAATTTTATTTGAGCTCCTAAAGCCATCCACTGCACTAGTTGAAGACAAGTGGTAGAGTTTGGATGTTCTCACATATGACATCCATCTTTACAGAAAGGATTATAGCATATCCAGATTTTTTTCCTCCTTAGATCCTTCAGTTGTGTACATGAATCTTCCAGGCGCATTCTTTTTTCTACTGGCATAATTCTACTGGCATAATTCTTGATATATAGATTTACAATTTTCCAATACAATACAAACAAAAGACAACCTTCTGAGCCTTGTATACCATAATTTTTAATTAAAATTTTGTTGGAAATGATTCAGATTGAATTGAGAATAATAGTCTAGTTAAGACACCTTTAGTAGAGAATGAAAACATCACAATGACAATAATTATAATTACATCATTTATGCAAGGAGTATGAGCAGGATACAAGTTTGGTTGAAACTTCTTAGACATGTATACAAAGTCTTTAGGACAGATAATCGCCAGGAAGCTAAAATGAACATGAAACAATCCAAATGAAAATAAACTGAAGATTTTTTTATAAATCTTAAAACCAGAAATTTATTTTAATATATAAACATTAAATACCAAATTGAACCACTGCTGATATTATTTCATCTAAAGATAAATTGCAGTGGTTTGAATTTTTATTAATTGCTCAAAATTGCCTTGATCCAAATTGTCTTGCTGCAAATTGTCTATTTTGCTTGTCCACTCCAAATTGCCCAGATATCTACCAATGTGGGTATTTGAGAATGCTTGCCAGTTACTTCATATGGATGTCTGGTTCTTTCTCCACCAAATATGTGGGCCATCATGCCTAGCCTATTTTGTGCTGAACACGACATTAAAACTTTGGACCATGTCTTGAAAGGCAACATTTTTTGTTTGCAAATGGATTGACTTGTGGAAGGAGGTGATCTTGGTAGCTATGGTGTAGACCAGTTTTCAGTAAGGCTTGAATAACATATACGAGCATTTACTACCAGTGGAAGTCTAGGACTTTTGAATGAATACAGTTTTTCCTTTTAAAAGATGTTTGACCATGCTTTTAGCGATTTTACATTTCTAATCTTGTATCTTTTATATTTTTAATTCACTTTACAAAATTATTAAAGGATTACCATTTGACTCTTATTGTCTTGTACCAGAACATGTCTATTTGGCAGGCTTTATTATTTCTTACATTTCTTTTCATTTTGTTTTTTAACTTTTATATTGCACCATTTAGGCAGTATTGTACTAATGTTGCAATAAATCCCACCATCAAATACTGCTTTTAGTGAATTATTATTTTCCCAATTTTTATAGGACATCCTAGATTTTGCAACCAGCTCTTTGGTGGAATGGATGAATACTCCCTTGCTGGTAGCTGGCTTACAGAAGTCTTGAATACTAGCCAGTGAGTATATTTTGTATTATTAATCAGTTCATCAATTGGAAGAATCAACACATTGATCATTATTGGATTCAAACTCAACTGATTCTATTTAATTGTTTTAAAATTGGGTATTGATGAAGCTAATACTGTTTTTAATGATTATGTACAAAACATAGTTCTTAATTCAATAATGTTAATCTATTCACAGTTTAAATTCTGAAATAAACTGGTTTAAGTGTATAGATTTGATAAGCAGATGTTCTTATATTTCACAGATACACCTATGAGGTTGCTCCAGTTTTTACCATTATGGAGAAAAGCATCTATAAAAAATTGCTGTCTTTTGCTGGGTTTGAGAATGGTGAAGGAATCTTTTGTCCAGGTACAAAATAATTGCCTCATCTGAAATTCAAAATTAAAGTGGTATAGCTTGTAATGGGAGAATTTTTAGGATGCATCATTCTCTTATGGTTTCTCCCACACTTGACCAGATTTATACCTTTGGATATACAGAGCCGATTCTAGAATTTCACAAGAAAGTCACCAGATGCATGGAGGTTAAACATGTGTTGTGTTGCACCTTAAGCAAGACCAGGGGACATGCTCCTCACTATTTTTCCAATGGAAGAGTTCACTTCTACACTAAATTGTCAATTCTAGAACAAATAGACCATTCCAGATTGCTAAAGCTCTGGAAAATGCCACTTTTTATTGTTATAGGAATGAATATAGTACCTGCACTGGTGGCTGGTTGTGTTGATATGGTAAGCATTCATTTCCATGGTACATGAATGCAATTCTGCTAAAAGAAAGTCCTGACACTGTTACGGTAAACATGTGCATTGTTTTTATGAGTAGCATAACAAGAATTCAGATTTTCTTGTTTTTTTTTTTCTTTCTGCAGGTGGTTCTGTGGCCAACATGTATGCTATCAATATTGCCAGATACAAAAGACATCCCGAGATCAAAACCAAGGGCATGACTGCTCTGGAGAAGCCACTTGTTCTCTTGACATCAGAAAAGGTAACTAGACCATTATTGAAAGACTTCTGTAAGGTAAAGACACAGTAGATTGGTACTTTACACTTGTTCATGGTTACTTATTTTTTCCTACCAAAGTCAACTTGGTCCTACCAACCCTGTATAAGAAGTTTTCTAAATTCAGTCTTATTGTTACTTATGTTACATGGTAAACATTTTGTGCCACATTTTTACAAAATGCAAAAGACTTGATATCTCTATCTCCATCACATGTTCGTATCTATTTCATAACTTTAAAGTTGTTTGAGATTAAAGGATGAAACTTTTGTGATAAGTTATGCATCATCGATAAAAGGTGTTTTGATAACAGCATTTTGATTAGACTTTCAACGTGGACATACATTATAAAGTTCTCAGGAATTTCATGGTGAGTGAAATCGCACATTAATTAGATGATCTTGCATCCGATTGGCTGTGGTTAGTACCACTCAAGTTACTGTGATATGATTTTGAGTAAACTTTGGTAAAGAGATTTGATTCATCAGTATCTTAAATGGGTTCAGTTACTTTCAAGTTCATACTTACAATGAGACTGATAATGTTGATTTTGATGATGCAAAATCACTGACAAGTTCAAATATGAGCAATATCCAATCATATGATTGCAGTGATCTTGCATCTGATTGGCTAACCTTGTTACCATTCTGCAGACCATATTTCAGATCAGATTTTGATAAAACTTTGATTACTTGCTTATATCATTAAGTTCTCAGATGTGTTCAGTAATGAGTGAGACCAGTGAATATTAATCAGGTGACCTTGCATCTAATTGATGGATCTTGTTACTGCTGTGGAGGCCATACTGCAGGTTGAATATACTTGCACATTTGACTGAGCTTATTGCCACTCTGAAAGCTATTTATATTGTCTGATTTTGGTCAAATATGGAATAGTCAAACCCGGTTATGTCACCGGCCTAGGGGTTTGCCAAAAAGCATTGAGATAACCGATGATCAAGATAAATGAAAACCAATATGGCGTCAATATAATAACATGTGCTTGAAATTTCATTATGTACATGAGTGCATTAAAAAATGAGAATGTACATGCACATATTTTTGGATGTTTTATTTTTAAACAACAGTGTTGCCTCGATCTGTTTGATGAAGCGATAAATAAATATAAAAATATACATACATGTTTGTTAACATCAAAAAGCACATGTGCACCAACTAACAGCAGAGATTTACCAGTATACAATACAAACCACCGTCAATTCTCGATACAAACCTTTATTATATTCTCCAACATTGCAAACACAAAGATCGATCAAAAATAAAAAGAAAACGTGCAGGGTGATGTTCGTTTTTACAAAAAGCTAACCAGTGTCAAAATTAAATTCGCAAGTCATTTCACTCTGACAGCTCTGAAAAATATCGTAAACAGAATAGCTACAGAATGTTATCCTTCAAACAAGATCAACAAGAGTGAGTGAACTGTCATTGGAGTGAACGACCATACGGACCGTCATCACGTGCTACGTGAACTCAGCACATATGCAGTTAACCAAGTATGATCATTTTATTGGCAAATCATAAGCTAGCATAAACGTAACCAATCGCAAGAAGTACATGTAAATTAAAAAAATCGAAAGACCATATTCTTGCAAAATAGTATCTCCATTCCCACGAATAAAACTTACACGAGTGAACCCCTGGCAATATTGGACCGCATATATTACTGTAGCATAAGTTAACACCTAATATAGGGATTCTTTCACTCCTGTATTTTGAGAAAAAAATAATTATTTTTAATTATGCAAAAGTTTTTTATTTGTTGTTTGCTATTTCTTCTTGCTGAGTTTAAGTGTCTGTAACAACCAACAAACAGAAAGATTAGCCATTCCATTAATTTTATGTTCTATTTGTGTCTTCAGAAATTGGTCAGTTGTAGGTATAGTACGGTAGCATAATTGACTGCCAAAACAGTACTCGGCCATATGTCAGCATAAGCAGATTATGATGTAACAATGCACAGCTAAGATGGGGTTGTTGATACAAAGGATTATTTGTGTACTCATTGATTCCAATTCATTACTTAGTTAAGTTTGCCCTTTATTCCATTCTCCCTTTTATTTATCCATTTGAAAGCCACGATTGTTTGTACAAATTAAATAACCAAAAAGTCTGTCACCAGATGGGACATTTTTGTCACCAATAAGGGGGAAAAAAATTGCCGGCAATTGGTCATGGGGATTGAGATAACCAACGTTAATTGGCAAATTTGGCCCTCTTTTGTGCTCGAGATATTAGGGTTCGTCGACATAAAAGAATCGACATAATACATAATCGATGAGAAAATGCTAAGACAAAGAGAATTTGGCGGTTCCATTTCAAAAACGTGGACTTAATAGGGTTGCGAGGTAACCGAGGTCGAGATAAGTGGGTTTGACTGTACATGCTTACTCATCAAGGTCTTAAGACTGTTTTGATAATGAGTGAGACCCATGCATATTTTTGAGGTTATGTGATTGGTTGAGTCTATTTTCACTCAGGAATGTTGATCAAAATTTGAATATAAAAGCATAAATAATCAAGATTTTGAATAATCCTGAAAGTAAGCAGGACCCACACACAGATATTGATGGGGGTGACCATGGTCACAAGTCAAACACACTGACCATGCATCAGATTGATATCACACTTCAGGTTGTTTTTCTTCTGATGGAAAGCAATAATCCTGGATGTAGAACATACCGGAGACAAAGTCTGGTACCTATTTGATAAGAGATGGATACAGACATGCCTGAACCTACTGATCCAACCTTGGAAATGACAGGTTATTTTTTAAGGATAGAATTGAAGAACATTGCCAAAAATTGAAGTGGTTAGTGGTTTAGTGATTAGTGTGTTTGACTTGTGACCAAACAGATGTGCAATAGAATTGGACCATCAGACCAACCTGGGTAAATTACTGTGGTGTGGCCTTGGCACTAAATAACATTATTGTGTTGCTCTGTCTTGAAGCATCAAGCCCAGAAATTCTACTTGAACGCTGAATGGGACACTGGGTGGCTGAATGGTATAGTGTTCTCCTTTACAGATCACTGCCATCTCACCTCTGTCCATATGATTTTTATTGAGTTTTACCCTGCTTGTTTCTCCACCAGTTAGTCTTTTATGTGCTGAATAAATGGCTTTCAACCCACAACAACTTAAATACTGATGGCCTTGTTAGATATAGATGATGATGATGATGATGATGATGATGATGATAATGAATAGCCATTGTTTTATCTTGTTATGGTTGGCAGGTCAGGATTTTCCCCATTCAGCTCACCATGCAAGCCCATTATCTCACTTGAAAATGTCAGACATGGCCTTCCTCAACACACTCCAGTTAAATGGGGGGAAAAATGGCCTTAACTTGAATTCCTGTAAACTCTCTTTGGACAATAGAACATTTCCTTTAAAGGGAATCATCTTTAATAAAACCAGAGATACTATATACAAGGCCAGAATAACGATAAGACAAGTAAGTGCTGTATCGCAAGCTTACATTTATTAGTTAACCATGGTGAATAGTATCAGACCCACATGGAGCTCTTGTTCAATTTACTTTTCAATGAAAATCAGAAATTAAGCAATATTTCAAATCTTGACGTGTATTACAGTTAACATTTAATCTCCAAGGTCAAATTCACTGTTCAATTCTTACCTGCACTCTTGCTCTTTTTCTTATGGCCTTCAAGACAGAGCAATAAAACTTTGTTAAATTCTATTTTTCTATAGTAACTCTACAGTTGCCATGTGGATCACAGTCATACCCCAGTGTATGCATTTATATTGGTGAGCTAAACACAGTAGATCAAAAACAGATTCACTGGCTTTGCAGTTTTATATGAATATCTGTTCTTACTATAAATCAGTGAACTGAACTGGAAATATTTGTTTTTGTTTAGTGAATCTTCAGACATGTTAATGCATATCATTGCCAATAATATCCTACATATTTTTCTTGCAGTGCCATTTTTCCATTAAGAAGGCAGCAATACTTCTAGGTATTGGTACAGATTATGTCTACACAGTCAAAACTGATGCGAGAGGCTGTATGATACCTGAAGATCTTGACAAACGGATTGAAGAGGCCTATGACAATGTAAGTATGCTTTTTCTTTTTCATTTTTATGCAGAATAAGGTAATAAAAACTATGTAATGGAAGTTTTGATATTATAGCAATACATTTAAAATGTGAAGATGATGTAAAGAACAGGGTCTAGAATTTTCTTGATGTACATTATCTGTGTAAAAACTTGACAATTTTTTTCACTGCCAATATTGTCATTGCTCCTTGCATAATTTTTAGTCTGTATTGAACTTGTTGTTCATTAGAGCTCACTGTTGCATGAGTCCCTGCATACAGAACCTACAGTTGCTGTTCCTAGACTTCAGTTTAAAAAATGTGTTTCATGGATTTTACCTCATCTGGTCATAAGGACAAGTGAGCTCATGTTATTGCCCAATGTCCATCAGTCAGTGGTTGCCACTAACCACTCTGGGGTCCATATTTCTGATCCAGTTTCAGTTGAGCTTGGAAAATAGGTTTATATCAAAATCTAAGACAAGTTTGACAGATACATGTTGATAGAGTTGTCTTGGTTACCTTGTTACTACTCTGGAATTCTTGTTTCTGATCAGATTTTGATCAAGCTTGGAATATATGCCTTAGTCATTATGGTTTGAAATGAGCAAGACCCACAAATATTAATAAAGTGATCAGGCATCTGATTGGCTGAGCTGGTTACCACTCTGTAGGCTGATTGGCTGAGCTTGTTACCATTCTGTAGGCCACATTTCTGATCAAATGTTGAATATATCCACAAAATCACTATTTCAAGGACTTGTCTTTATTGAATACCGCTACATCTGACAAGTTGGGTAAAAACATCCTTTAAATTGTGCTAATTTTTCATACTATTACATTATATGTATTTGATTGACGGAAAAATAAGGTCTGCAACCAGATGTACTGTCTGACCATGAAAAGAGGCAGTTCAGTGACCACAGGAATGTGCAATGGCTTACATACCTAAAATGGTGTTTTGTTAAAATGTTGCTGGTCAAAGGTTGTTAATAATCATGCTTTTACAATGTAAAAATGTAGTTAAAAGATACTTTGGTTCACACTGTCATTAAGTCATCATGATGTTTAATGAGCAATACATGCCAGTTCTTTTCAATTTTGGATTATTCCTAGAGTTGCAACATTTCAGTATGCAAATTGTACATAGCCAAGAAAATAATTAACTGCAATATCTTGGCACAGTTTGTTGTTCAAGTAGAGATGTAGAAATATATCATTCCATTGATAATGGTTCCATTTGCAGTTACTGGTGTATAAATGTTTACTTATAGTAAGTTAAACTAATTAGTTCACATATGTAAACATTGCAGCCTTAAAGTTGAAGCTAGAGAAACTATATACAAAAAAAATACAACAAAATAAATCTTAAAAATAAAAAGTTTTAAGTAAAATAATATTTTAAATACACTGTTGCTAATGAATTTATTGTATTGAGAAAAAAGTTTGGGGAATTGTAGTTTGTGAGTTTCTGATGCACACGATTAATTTCACTGCCAAACAATTTCAAAAAAACTAACATCTTAAAATTGTATATTTATCCTAAAATACCAGACTATTGGATGCTTTTATTTTATTCAATATATGTTCATTATTACATGTCGCTGGTTGCACATTTTAGATTTATATTTGGGTATTTTGAGCTTTTTCTCATTTTTGGAGTAATAGTGACCATAAAATTTGTCTTCAAAACCATATTGAAAGCTAAAGTTATACATGGGGTATTTTTATCTTTTTGCTTAGGGCTTGGAACCCTTCTTTGTCAATGCTACAGCTGGTACGACGGTCAGGGGAGCCTATGACCCTATTGACAAAATAGCTGATGTATGCAAGAAACACCGTCTTTGGCTTCATGTAGATGGGGCCTGGGGTGGAAGTGCCCTTATGTCAAGGACATACAGGCACTATCTCAAAGGGATCGAACGGTGAGTTCTTTCTGTCAGCCTATATTTACTCTAAGGCTGTTTAACTGATTATTATCTCCAGAAAGGTTAAGGTATGGCAAAGTTTGCATCATTCCCTTCAAGGAACTTGTTTTACTTTTGTTATGTGCTTTTCATTTTCATGTTTTTCTTCATTTTTCAATATTTGATGTATGTAATGTCTAAATTTAACAGTTGTAATTATGACTGCAGCTTGTATAGTTTATTATAGTGCTTGATTATTTACTGCATTGTAATGTAACTGTTCTTTATGTGTGAGATGCTGTCATATATACATGTAATTTCTGCTTCTTACAGTAGCAGATAATTTACATTGTTCAGAAGATCAATTGTAAGAAGTAAGTTTCTTCATCCCCTGCCCAAAACTCTGAATTAATTGTGGAACATTATGACTCAGGGATCAGCATCAGCAACCTTGGCACATGCTAAGAGTAAGTAATAACAATGTAAAGTGGGAAAATGGTGATCTGGAAAAAAAAAACATATTGGAGAAAAGGGCAAGTTCATAAAAGTGGTATAAGAAATGAGGAGTTTTCATTTGCTCCAGACTTAAACTCTTGTATTCAAAATCCCACAGAAAAGTTGTTCTTGTGTATGCTTTTTAATTCACTACAGTCCTAGGTTTTAGGTAGCAAGTTTTAGAATCAACAAAGAAGCTGAATTCAATTTTTTTGTTTCTCTCTAGTGCTGACTCGATGACATGGGACCCTCACAAGCTGATGGGAGCTCCATTGCAATGTGCAGTAATCCTAACACGGCACAAGGTATTGGAATGAACGCAACTTTGTGTTAATGAATGGGGCTTTTTATTGTTGTTGTAAGGTTTAACACCATTTTTCAGCACAAGATAGGCTGGTTATACATGGCAGCCAGTATAAATGGTGGAGTCGGAACCTGGGAAAACCCAGGAAAGAACCAATGAACCACAAGAAGCTACTGGCAAGCTTTCTCATATACCCACACTGGCAGATGAGACTCTAGCCCACGCAAACAGATAAGATGGCAATGATCTGTAATGGTGAGTGCTTTATTGCCTATTGACTTTTTGTCCATCTAGTAGCTAATCTTATTATTTGTACTTCAAAACTGGGGGTGGGGTTGCCATGAAGCTGTACATAACATTCATCCCATGGTCTATTTGGTTTTAATGAAAATGGTGTCACTCGAATATCCAGTGTAGCTGCCATGTTGGCCATATTGAAATTCATCTTTTTGCTACTTGGCACGAATGGATGGTCATATCACCATCATGTTTTCTCAAAAGACATGTCTAGTTTGGTCCTAAATCAAAATTGTGTCAATCTGACTTTAGTAAGAATAAAACATAACATACAGTAATTATAGCCATTTTTTCCGTCTTAAACCCAGTTGAATTTTAACATTGAAAACCAGCTATCCTTAACAGACCTATTATGAGACCTCCTATCTTGAGTGACTACTTTCTACTTTTTTGTTGGCAAAAGGGCTAGTCTTGCTATATTAAGTGTAGACAGGACAGTAGCTTTGTTTTCATTGTTGATAAGCCACATTTGTTGCAGAATTTTGAGTGCTTTGTTTCTTTTTTTTCACATTAGGATATTCTAAAGCAGTGCAACTCTGCCTGTGCTGCATACCTATTCCAACAGGACAAATTCTATGACGTGTCGTATGACACAGGGGATATGTCCATCCAGTGCAGTCGTAAGGTGGACGTTCTAAAGCTGTGGATGTTGTGGAAGGCCAAAGGTGACACTGGCTTTGAAAAGGATATTGATAATGCTTTCCACTGCTCTCGTTACCTGGCTCAGAAACTCAAGAGAACACCAGGATTCAAACTTCTTGATGAGGTGAGTTGTTAACTGTTAAAACAAATGAATTTTGCATTTTTTTGTTTGCATCAAGCCAGTAAATTTGAAACAGTTGTGAAATATCAGTATGTTTAAATTCACATGTCAATTAAAGAGATCTGGACACAAGATGCCTAAGGCTTTATAATAAACATAATAAACAACATTAATTTGAATCTCTCCCAACAGAAAATACCAGCTTTCCCCACCCCTGAAAAGGATGTTTAATTATTGTTTTCACTAATCCATTTCATGTAAGAGTCAGAATTGTTGAAAATATTTTGTATAGCAGTGTATACACCACAATAAATGTTTCTGTTCTCCTTTACAGCCACAGTGTACCAATGTATGCTTCTGGTATATCCCACACAGCTTGCGTGATCAGCCAGAAACTGAAGAATGGTGGCAGAAACTCCATAGAGTTGCACCAGCAATAAAAAAGAGGATGATGGAGAATGGTAGCATGATGATTGGATACCAACCAGATGGCAAATATGTAAACTTTTTCCGAATGATTGTCACGAATCTAGACACTACGGAAGAAGACATGGACTTCTTGGTGGATGAGATTAGTAGGCTTGGTAAAGATCTATAGTTAAAGGCCCATGGTTTCATTAGATTTTCTGAAATTTCCTCCTCGAAGTGAGTCTTGTATCATACAAGTTGCTATTTTTGTAATTTAATTTTTAAAAAAAAGTTAAAGTTTATGTGAAAAATTTTTTTGTTTGTTTTTTTTTTTAAAGAAAAGATCCTAATCTTAAATGCTTTGGAACATTTTTTAAAATCTTTACATTTTCCATCGAAGGAAATTTTTCATGTTACGAAGTCTCACATTGGAGGAGAAATTTTGGGAATTTTAATGAAACCTGCTGGGCCCCTTGTTGATTCCACAGAGCCAGGTAGAAGCAATGGTTCTCTACTTATATTCCTATGTCTTGTCATGCAGATGAGTGTCATTTGAATATGAAACCTTGGATCTGACCTTGCCTGTTTAGCTCTGTGAATTTTCAAATATTTACATATTTTACTGTTGTACTATGTATGTTTACAAGTTGACATTGATCTCCACATATAGTATGTTTCAGTTCATGTGATGAAGTTTAATGTGTATATGTTTTACGAACATTTCTGTAAATGCTTGTACAAGGCTGTTGCGTAAAATCTATGTCAAATATTCCTTGCTTGTTTCCAACTGTGTCATGAATTGTTTGAACATTTACAATGAAAGGTGAATTGTTGATTCTTCACAATAAATATATATTAAAAAGTATTTGCTTCAATGAAGCACAAGTTCATGTACTGGATATTTATTTACTTGCAGAAATCCATGTATTAATTTATGCTTTTGGGAAATAAATAGAAAGGATTGACCCCCGCTTTCAGGTTGACAGCAAAAGTACAAATTGATGTACCTTTTTTGTATGTCAAGCTATAGTTTATTTTCTCAGATTTTTTGGCGAGTGTTACAAGTATATTATAAATTCATGTCTAATGTCCAAAAACACTCAGAAATACTCAAGTTGGCAGGTTCAAAAAAGTCTATTAAGAAAATTGTTACAATACATCAAAATATGTATAAAATCATCTTAATACAGTCTTGTTCTTGGTTCAGTTCAAATTTTTTGATCTAAACCTCCAAAACCTGTATGTAGAACTATATGTTGGTCTTTATACATGTATCTGTTTGAGTTAGATGTATTAATTTACATGCATCTTTTTTAAAACTTTATTAGCATATTGTTCTAGCAGAGATTAAAAGAAAACAAATGTTCTTTATTTATAAAATAAACAGTTTATAAAATAAACACGTGGAAAGCATGCCATATTTTATTTTTTACCTCCGATTTTAACTTTCATTATAGTATTGCAGTTTTGAGCAAGTCATATCTCCAAAAGGCAAGTTCAGTTTTCCAATCAGCTTTGCCATTCCGCAACTTAAAAAGAAAAATAGACTTGCAGAATTTATTTTCAAATTCTCAGATTTTATTTATTGCTATAAAATGGTGTCAGAAAAATCTGCCATTGACATGCAATACTCTTAAATATTGTGTTTGTTTTTGCTTTCCAGATTATTTGGATGTTTTAATTTCTGTGTATTTGTTGCATTCATTTTTTATTTTATTGTTTTTTCAAGAAATTGAACATGACAACATTTTGGAGAGAATTTCTTCATTGATATGTCATCTGGCATAGCCATATATCATCATGTAGTAAATGTGTATCTTAATCTTGTAAAGAAGAATAAATAAAGCTATGTACTTGGAAAAAGGTACATGAAATTATCAGAACGTTGTCGAAACTAAATTTATATATGAAAATTTTATTTAGATTTATTTATATAGTGAAGAAACTTAAGAAAACAAACGATAAAGTAATACTTGTCTTCATGTTTGTTCTCTCTCTCTCTCTCTCTCTCTCTCTCTCTCTCTCTCTCTCTCTCTCTCTCTCTCTCTCTCTCTCTCTCAATTACCTTCGATCCTAAATGAAAGACATGTTGATATGACTTCCAGTAAGAGGGAGGGCCTCTTGAAAATCTTGTTATTGCTACTCCTCCTGAATGGAGGTTCACAACTTCAAGTTTTCATTAAGACTTTCTAATTTGTCCTAAATAAAAGTGATGCTGATCTAGTAGATGGCCATATTAACATAGCGTTTCTATCAAAAGTCTTTGTTTAATACCTAGTTGATGCTAAATAAAAAAAATTGCCAATCTAACATACAATATGATTGCCATGATGGCCTTCTGGACCCATTTATTGTCACTAATACTTGTGAATGGATAATCATATTAACTTGGGATTTTCACCAAAAGACTTCCAAAGATCTCTAGACACCGTTTCAATGATGAGCTTAAAAACATGTAGCACAAAAAAATATGGAATAATTGTCAGCAAAGCACTGAAATAAGAAAGTGAAAGTTGGTCCAAGCTTATGTTTGTGAAAAAAAATTTTTGGGAGTAGATGTATCTAAAAGACAATACCAATGAGCTGTGGAAAATTGTATGTAACCGTTAAGAATGTTTCCAATTTGTTCAAGCTGGCTAGCTATGTACTTGCTACTTCTAGAGCAGACCGTGATGGGGAGGGGAGAGGGGCTAGGCACAGTATAATATTCATGCACATATATGGTCTTTATTGCAGCAACAGTCAACAGATTTTCTTTTGCAGATATAACCGACATTTTTAAAAGAGTTGGCTTGTGTGTGTGTGTGAATGTGTGTGTGTGTGTGTGTGTGTGTGTGTGTGTGTGTGTGTGTGATTTGGGTTTGTTATGAAGATTAAATTATTTTTTTTTTAGTCATAACGCTTCAATGTTTGCAATGTGGCAGTTCATGGTGACGTCTAGCACTGGGGCATAATTCCTCAAATGTGAAGCATCATGTCCCGCCCAGCCGCATTGTACTGACACCAGTTTTAACATTAACTTCTTAATGCTCAGCGCCAAGCGAAGCAGCTGTTAGTACCATTTTTAAAAGTCTTTTGTGTGACTTGGTGTTAGAACCCGGATCCAAGGCGGGTGCTCAAGCCACTTAAGCCAACTGTCAGATTTTTATTTCGTTAGAGCTCTAACAAAGTAAAGCAGGAAGAAAGAGGCAGGTATTGACGTGTTAAGTAAATCGTGAACTGCATTTACTCCTCCCCCTCAATTTTTCTACTTTTGTGACAAGGGGGAGATCCGCAGCCCAACTTTTGATAAAATACAAGCAGCATCTCTAGATTTATGATACCCATCTGGTCCTACATGAAAATTGCGCGATTTGTACAACCGTTTGGCTTCCATTGCAAATGTTATAAAAATCCTCCAGAATGAATGGCAATGGGGTTTCACAGAAAGATATGTAATGTCTACTTTGTCATGCATGAAAATGGTGCAAGCTGATGTCTAGTATGTATACCAATACAACTAATTTGAAAATCGTATCACTGAAGAATATGGGAGATGGTTTAAACACTCGACAATGGAAAGGAAGAAATGGTCTTGTCTTGAATTCCTGGAAATTCTTGTCAGACGTGTTTTATATTTTGTTACTATGAGAAATTTGAAAGAAAATGATGTATTTTGTTATTCTCATACCAAGAAAACAAAGGAAGCAAAGTAGCCTCAAATGCTCCAGTCCTCGGACTATATTAAAAACTGTCTGTATGCATTTCCGTCAGTTACGAAGACATCACAATGGACCTAAACTCACGCTGGAAGGAACACCTATTCCAGTTGTTGAGGAAACAAAATGTTTAGGTATTATCTTCGATAGAAAACTGACTTTTATTCCACACCTGAAACATTTGAAAGCTAAATGTTTGAAATCTCTTGATTTACTTAAAATAATAGCGCACACTGACTGGGGTGCTGATAGGAGAGTCGTATTCAGTTTATACAGAACGTTTATCCGCTCGAAATTAAACTATTGTTGCGTTGTCTATGGTTTAGCAAGGAAGTCCTATTTGAAGATGCTTGACCCAATCCATCATCGGGGAATACGACTTGCCCTGGGCGCATTTAAGACATCTCCGTCTGAAAGCCTACTCATAAAAGCGGATGAACCACCCTTATCACAACGTAGAGAAATACTTTCCGCACAATATGCTTCCAAATTAAGATCCAGCCCTCTGAACCAAGCTTTTTCGGCAGTTTTTGAACC
The DNA here is from genome assembly GCA_016746295.1 of Potamilus streckersoni. Classification (NCBI taxonomy): domain Eukaryota; kingdom Metazoa; phylum Mollusca; class Bivalvia; order Unionida; family Unionidae; genus Potamilus; species Potamilus streckersoni. Next base: position 368,022 of record JAEAOA010002219.1, on the reverse strand, counting down.
AAAATATAAAACCTTATATGACAATAAACCAAATGTCATACCTACCTTTGGCATTAGAATATCACAATTTCTCGAGAGTACCCAAATTGATCTTTCAAAAATTCTGGAAGCAATCGTCTCCGAAACACCCCCATGGCTACTGCAGCAACCAAGGGTACTTTTCACGTTACATGATGGAAAAAATCGGAGACAAACCCTTCCATTTTCCACAATTCTAACCATGAACTCCTCTCACAATTTGAACATTATATAAAAATATATACCGATGGATCAAAAGATGAAAAGGCTGCTGCAGCCTTCGTAAGTGGAAAACACGATCAATGTTCGCTTGCCAAATGGTACTTCAATTTTTTCAGCCGAAATCAGAGCAATAGACCATGCTTTGCAATACATTGTAAGCAAGCGTAGTTTAAAATGCATCATCTTCTCCGACTCACTATCAGTACTTAAGTCACTACATAATAGAAAACTGGAGAATCCACTATTAGCTAATATTCTCGTTAAACATACTGAGTTGAGTACCTCGCATAATATAGTATACTATTGGTTACCCAGCCATGTTAGAATTAAAGGTAATGATAAAGCAGACAGCGCTGCTAAAATGTCCCTATCATTAGAACCATCTGATTTTAAAACACCGTATACTGATTTTAAACGTTGTATCAAAGACTGTTTACGTCAAAAATGTCAGGCATCATGGAATGATGCCTTGAATAATAAACTTCATGCCATCAAGCCAACCCTAGGAGAATGGACTCCTTCCTACAGAGCCGATCGTAGGGAGGAGGTAGTCATTGCTAGAATTCAGGGAGGAGGTAGTCATTGCTAGAATTCGAATCGGCCATACTTATTTAACCTACTCCTACATACTAAAAGGAGAAGACCCACCAGAATGCATATCTTGCAATGAACCATTCACAGTTGAGCACTTTATGCTGGCGTGTTTCGACCTCCAATCTACACGTAATCACTATTACAATGTGCAAGACATGAGGGAGCTCTTTGATACAGTTAGTATTTCTTATGTTATAGACTTCCTTAAGGAAGTAAACATATATCATAAGTTATAACTTTTATGTTATCATCTTAAACATTTTTATGTGCTATATATATACGGTCGCTAGATTTTAATTACCTTTCACACGTTTTCGTTGTCATACATTATTTGCAATCCCCATTGATCGGGAAACTATTTTTTATCACCGTTACCATTTTTATCGTTTTAACTTTAGCTAATTGGTTTCGTATTGCTGGCCGATACAGAACCTTTTTACCATTTGTACATAATGAAGGATATAACCGTTTGTATGGCGCTAAATGGCCTTTTTGTGCTGCTGCGCCGTAAAAATTCAACCAACCAACCAACCTCCGACTCAGAGAAATGTTATCGTCCATATTTATTCATCCTTCTAGTGTCTGCCACTATTTGTTTATTTCATTATTTTATTTTCTCAAATGGTTCACGTCTCCAGGGTTTATGACCGTAATGATGAAAATAAAGGTTAATTCGCCGGATTGGATTCATGTGATGGTCGTCCGAGAGTGATGAGAAGGTATGTTACTGGGTTTGTGTTTTTTTTTAAATGGATATGTGTAGTTTTTCAGTCTTCGTGCGATTCCGAAAGGATAAAAGACGCGTGAGAAAATTTGAATCGAGCGGAGGGTTGTGGTCGAGTTGCATTCCTGATTATTATTTTATAATACCGTTAAGGTGATTTCATGTAGTCAGAAATTTCATCGTACTTTATTGATAAAACTGCAGACTCCTGTGTTGTAGGAAACCCTGCTATTACTAAATCAACGATTATGCGCTATGTTACTCATAGCATTACTATTTAAAGCAAAAATTCCCCACATGCGACACAGCTGGAAAAAACATATCGCCATATCAATTCGATTATCCATTCTTGGAACAGACTGAGAAAAAAAAAATGAAACATACAATAAGATGCACGGACTCCTGGTCGCCTGATTAAAGTTAAGTGAGCTTATGGTATGGCCATGCTCTCTCTCTCTCTCTCTCTCTCTCTCTCTCTCTCTCTCTCTCTCTCTCTCTCTCTCTCTCTCTCTCTCTCTCTCTCTCTCTCTTGCATCTGTCCATCAATAATTGCTTGTTGCCGCTCTGGCGTCCACATTTCTGATATGATTTGAATCAAACTTGCAATATGGGTTTATATCAAAAGTCACAAACATTTTAAACTCAGTAGAGGAGGAAAGAGAAGGAAAGCCGACCAAGAGGTGTAATACATGATGAGTTGGGAAACAGAAATCCATGAAAACGTGATAAATTTAGGACTTTTAAAGAAACCGCTAATATTATGTCACTTTACATTATTAAACCTTTTTGGTATCTCGGAAGTTACGAAAGGCATCTTTCTAAAGCTCTTACTAGCTATATATGCTAGGAAGGACTAGGTGGGGTCCACATATAACATGGATCACCATCAAGATCACAAACACGGCGATATGAAAGAGAAGAATATATATATGGTCCACGGACCCTTGGTCAGAAGACACTTGCGGAGATGAGAACTAGTGAAGCTGTGCCACTTGTGTTAACCGGCCTTGGGTTAACAATCTCCAACGGTCCTTTTCAGGGTCAAATAGATCTATAGAAAAGAGATTTTAATCATATTTGCCGAAAAATTATGCTTGTGTATGTATGTGTTTGTATATGTCGATGTTTTTGAAAACGAAAACTTATAAACCTTTACCCCATTCTCTCTTATGTATGACAGTTTATGTGAAAGCGTCAAGTAGTGTGTCTATAAACAACGTTCGACCCTTGTGTGTCATAATATGTTTGATTCTTCATTCTAAAATGTGCATCTTTATCATCTTATTTTATATCCTATCAAATCACCTTGTGTGACAGTATGTTTGTATGCATTTAGGTATTGTGTGTGATTAAATACATAAATATACTTTTGATTTAGTCGAAGAAAGTCATGACCCTTTTTAAAATACATTTTTGGGCACTAACATTGGACATGCTATTGTCCTCAATGTTTTTTGTTTTTTTTTAAATGGAGAAAGGACTATCATTACAAAAAAATTCAAAGAATTTCATTTGTACCTCAATTTCCATTTTCACGTAAACATACAGCGCAATGTTAATTCCCGTTGGACCCAAAGAGTTTAAAATATATATAGGGCATGGCGGTAAGAAGAAGACATCGGAAAGAAATGTCCATTTGTGCCCCTTCCCTCGCATATCTTTTCCATTTAAACCCAAGAACAAATTTAAAACAAAATGAGTTCCCGTTGCATCCTAAATTACTTTTTCCATGCAATTATTTCCCACCTACCCCCATTCCTTGTTCCCTCCAAGTGCCACATACAAATAATATCGTGGAAGGCATGTTGGATGCAGCACCATGTTCATTTAAGACCAACTAAGTATCATTTTGAGGTTCAATTTGCATTGTTTTTGTTAAGTCTTTTAATGACATTCCTATGTCAAAATTCTCAAGATGGCAAGCATGATGACTATATTGTACCTCAGATCGGCACCATTTTAACTTGTAACTAATAGGCCATTATAAGAAGTCATCTCGTGCAAACCCCATCTTGATACGACTTTCCGTTTTGGTTACGTAATAATAACAAGATTTTCAAGATGGCTGCTATAATTGAAATCAGTTGCCCACTATTCCAACTGGTCCAATTATACATTATAAGAAGTGTTCTGGTTGCAGTTGTGGTAGCCATATCGGATTTTGGGCGCCATTAAGTTAATTTAGTAACAACCAGACATCATAAGCAGTCTTTCAGTAAAAACCCCACGCTGATATGAATATCCATTCAGGCTGATAAATGATGATAAAATTCTCGAGGTGGCAGCTATATTGAACGTGCAAGCGGTCCCGTTTTCATTTAATGCCAACTAAACATAAGCCATCAGCTGAAATTATGTTAATATAACCTTTTATTTAGGAGAAGTAGCAATGGCAAGAGCTTTAAGACTACTGCCATGGCAGAAATAATGGAAGTTAAATCGACACCATTTTCACTAGAAAACTTCTGCAATTATTTTATATTTCATATTGAGATATTGAAATAATATCAGTCGTAGGAAAAAGATATCACCACGGTAACAATACCACTTTTATCGCCGCAATGGCGATATCACTTTTGGAAGTAAATTCATTTTCCATTTAGGAATTATGTTTGCCATTTTTTATGTTATGCATATCTATATTTCCACATTATCTCTATTTCTGATTAAAATCAGATCTCCACTGTCCTACGCGAGGTTCTGACATAGCCGCTGATGGGTCATGCACTGCTGTCCTATAGTGTTACTATAATTGTATCAGCCAATCAGATCAAGTCTTATATCTTCGCGTTTCGGAGAATGAGCAGTATGGTTGAGGAGAATTAATAAGTGCCGAATGATTTGATTCTGTTAGAGGTGGGGACGTATGATCTCCCATTTCTTATGGTGCTTTGGTTACATAGGAGATGATCCACCACAATGCTATTCCCAGAAACAAATAAACAATAAAATAAAATATGAAATTAGTCACTGGAATAATAGAGATCTGAGAAAAGATACAGAATAAAACAACACGAGCCCCTTATGTAAAAGATAACAATTTAATCAATCACATGAACAGAATGAAATTGAACACGACATTTTATCGATTCATTTTCTCTTAAAAGTACAGTTGCAAAATTTATGCGAAATTCAATTAACCCCTATGTTCACCGATAAAATAAATTTCATCCTATAAATTGAGTGACTGATCGAACTCAAATTGACACCATGTCCACATTACATGGTTGCTTCCGGTCTTTTCCAGCTTGCTGTTTGTGATAGGTCGACGTTACGGTCTCTCTCTCTCTCTCTCTCTCTCTCTCTCTCTCTCTCTCTCTCTCTCTCTCTCTCTCTCTCTCTCTCTCTCTCTCTCTCTCTCTCTCTCGCCTGTTCAGCAACCATCTACACACTGCGCTCTTTTTCATTTTGCAGTACAGGTATGGACCTTTTAATCTTTCAAATAAATATAATGCAAAGGCTAAATACATGTTTGTGTCAGTTTTGTTTCCTCTTCCATGGTCAAGCACTATTATCACTCTTTTATAAGTAAAAGAGCTAAGCTATGGTCAGTTCGCAACTTGATTTGAGACACAAACAGCTTATTAACTTGAATTTATTTCTTTATTTTTAGAGGTTACTCGCATTCCTACTGGAACTAAGACATAATTAACCTCTTATATAAACCATTACACCCCGTTGTTTGCAAACTATGTCAGTCGACACAAATGCTAACACCATAGATTTTCGGTTGAAAAGAATGCACAACTTAATTACACAATCAAATTAATGGAAATCACTCCTTGTCCTAAGTTACTTGCTAATTAGCGATTCACTGACATACATTTCCAGACATAGCAAAATCAACTCACAGCAAGCATGATACAAATCATGTAACATATATAATTTCCCTCTCGCAATTTGTATCTGAAGAAATGCATTAAATCCTTAGGATATATGATTCCTATAAAATTCCAGACAAATAAATTAATCCTCACAATGAGTAGCAGTGTAATGCATGAGATTCCTACACTACATGATTTCTATTACATTCAAGACAGATGAATGTATGATTATTTTCTGAACTGAAGGAAAAATTGAAGATGAATTTAAAAGAAATAAATTAAATAAATGATTACAAACTTACATCAATGCATATTTTATGTGATTAAGACAGTTGAACCTTTGCCAAGACACGCTCCTTTTTGTATGAAGCTTAATCTCCTTCTGGTTCAAGGTCTCTCAAATTATTCCAGACACACGTTCCTATAGACGATTTCTTTAACGAGAGAAAGTACTTCTTCATTTCCCTTGAAGTCCGTCAGACTTTTCCACTCAGCAGAAAAACTTGGACGGACTAAAACTTCGTTGTATGATACTTAAACCATGAAACTTCCTCTTGGGAACACACGCTCTCGTTTAGCTTAGCCAATCAAGATTACTGTCTCTAACCATCAAATATTTTTTCACTCCCGCAGGCTTACACACTGTTGTTGAATGGTCAAGGCAGTGGCTAGATAACTTTAACCCAATCATAAATGAGGTAGCGCCATTCTCGCGTAATTTAGAACAGGTTTTCTCTGAACTTAAATTAAGAAATGAAATTGTATCTTTTGTTGAGTTCTATAAACATCTTACAACTTTCAATGGTCTAGCAAACTGGACCAAACATATTGATAACATATTTATGTCGACCTTGAAAATGATAACTGCCCTCAAAAACACAAAAAAAGACGTTAGAAAGGATATAGAGGCATTTGGTCTATATGACAAACATCTGCCCCTAACTATAATAATATGGTATTGCATGAGATGGCTTTTCGGCCAAAACCTTTCAAATTGGAAAAATGACAATTTGAAGCTGTGAAAATTGTAACAGGGCTTACCAGAAAGGTCTCGTGTCGTAAGATGTATGAAGAAAATGGCTATCTTCGCAGATAGACGAAAGTTTCATAAGCTATGCTTCTTTCATAATATCGTATTAGGAGTCTATCTTCTTATCTTGATGACCTCCTACAACCTCTGGCTGGTGTGACAAACAGGTATAAACATAGTAATTGGAATAATTTCAATCGCATTAATGCCAGAATCGAAATAACCAGAAACGCATTTATACTCTTCCCTTCATGTTTGGAACTCACTCCCAGATGCAGTAAAAGGTGAAAGTAACTATTCTGTAAAACAGAGACCAAGACAACACAAGATCCTAACCATTTATTTGTTGTTATCAGGAAATTATCCATTCTGCATAATAGAATCAGAATAGCTGTAATGACTTATATTCTAACCATCCAAGAGATAATCAATTGTGTACTTGTGGTCATTTCGAAAATGCATACTATTACATATTTACTTGCAAATATTATATTGAGCAGCGTATAAAATCGACTCAGAGTCATCTGAATTTACAGCGAAAGTTAATAATTGTTGATTTGACTTATTGAAAAACATATATTAAAGAGACGAAACGCTGTACATAAATAAGTTGTATTCACAATTTGATTTCTCACCTCAATTCATTACTGCTAATTTTATTTAAATAAAAACACGATTTTCTTAATGTTTAGCCATCGAATTTATTTTGATGTATGTTCACTTGTCCAACTTCTGCCACGATCATTAATTTATCAATGATTTATTAATGCATTCCTCTCTCTCTCTCTCTCTCTCTCTCTCTCTCTCTCTCTCTCTCTCTCTCTCTCTCTCTCTCTCTCTCTCTCTCTCTCTTTTGCATGAATTGTGTATGTTTAAACATAATTGAATGAAATCATATTAATTTGGTGCCGCTATTCATGTAAATTGCATAGCGATTTTAGCGAAATGGCTAAATGGCTTTCTCTAAATTGTGAGAACTGGCGGTCTGACGTCATTAGACAATATTTATGGCAATAAAATATGTTTACACCGATCTGCTGTACAGAGGATGTTGTCCTTTATTCTCTTATTTATTAAAATATTTATAATTTTCAAATAAATATTAGTTTATTGCAAAATGTTTAAGAAGTATTTTATATTTTACCCGGTAATGTTGTACTACTATTGGCAGGTACCTGTATTTTATACAGAGAAGATATGCTTAATCTAAAGTTGGAGGCTTTTTGTGAATTGTAGTTTTTCTATCGATCCTTGTCAAACAATGCTTATTTGCCTTACGTCTAATATATAAAATATTCACTTTGAGTCCGTATTCTTTGTTAAGATCTTGTTATTTTGGGTTTAACGCCATTCTTCACTGCAAGATAGACTATACATGGTGCCCATTATAACAGATAGAGGAAGAACCTGAGAAAAACCCCGCAAGTACCATCGACTCACCGAAAACCACTGGCAGTTTTCTTACATTCCTAGATTAGCCGAGCCCTAAACTCGAACCCATGCGGACAAAGCGATCGGTAAAAGCTAGTGCCTTAGACCATTCGGCCACTATGGACCTCTTATAATGATCTAACAGGACGATGAAAGAAACCCTTTTTTAGTAAATCTTATAAAATATTTATTTCTCTAAGTTGTTGCGCAAGTCAATTATATGATTTGTTGTACAGCATTTGAAAGATTGAGAAGATGGACTATGAGTATTATATGGATTGCTAAGAAATAACCTAGACACAGTGTAGTTTATTTAAGCCATACTCGACTATTTTGAGTACCGTTCGCGTAAGTATATTTATTCTTAATGTTGCAAAAGAAAAAAAAAGTATTACAAATATAATGATAAATAAAATAAGCAAAAACATCACTTATTAAAAAGATAGAAGAATTTAGATTGCGCACGAAATATTTCGCGTATTTTATAAAATCTAAAAGTATTGTCATAAATTTGGGGCATGCGCCATTTGTATATATTTTTCCATTTTAAGGATTTATTAGATTTTTGTGATTACTTGTTTGATTATGGGAAATTCGGTGTCGGGGAAATATAGCTCTGTCCAATTGCTTGGAGCAAACATGACGGAGTGCAGTGGGAATAAGATTTAATGACAGCACGATTTAGTTTCGTGCCGAGTTCAGGTCAGAACCGCAGTAGTTTCTATTGAAATCTAACCGAGTTGATTGACTACATGTATCTCCACGTGGATTATTTGTGATAGGGACTGATATTTGAACAACGGAATAATTGAGAATGGATTCTTCCATTATCTGGATACTCCTTTTATTATTGCTATAATTGTAAATATGATGTAGATTTACAGGCGAAATGAGGATTAAAATCATGATTTAACTCACGTATGGATAGAGTAGGGAAAATAATTCCCTGTCTTTGACATTTTTTTATACTGGTATTGTAGTCTCTATATGAATCACCTGGAAATTTTGTACATACCGTTATGACGACCCATATTCTTGTAGGTTACATAGTGTAAGTTCAATTTCAAGGGTTTCATCCAGCTTAAGTTCTCGTTCTCTCTCAATCCACAATTTTCTACATACGTATGTCTCGTTTCTGTGTGTGTGTGTGTGTGTGTGTGTGTGTGTGTGTGTGAGAGAGAGAGAGAGAGAGAGAGAGAGAGAGAGAGAGAGAGAGAGAGAGAGAGATAGAGAGAGGATTTATATGCAAATGCGTATGATATTTAATTCATTTAGAAAACGATGATAATTTATATTTTTGTCGTTATTTTCTTACGCAATCAGTGGGAAAAAAAAACATCGCTGATCAAGGGTGTAAAGATTCAATAGCCTACTACGTTGATTTGTGCATATTATTGTGCCATGTGTGGATCAGAATTTAATTCGTACTCTACAAAGATTCGAACCCAGGTCTGCGAGTAAACAGCACCCATCGACTTGCCTGCACACACCAGCCCATACTCCATCATGACTAAGCACACACCGTCGGTTAGTTGTATGTTTTTTCTTTCACTGTTCTTTAACGGCATGATTCTACATGAAGTAATAGACTCATGGGAGCAAATGTTTCTGCAGTAGTGTGCTTATATGAATGAATCAATTGTGACTTCTAGCTATTGATATCTCATTCTGTCCTGGTATAATTTACTTAAGAGGCTGTTATGCCACGTCACATCAAATGACTTGTCTTCCTCAAGAGAGGTTTATATTTTGTGGATTTAACACTATTAGTAACTACATGATAGGCTATATATTGCGGTCAGTATATTTGGTGCAAGAAGAACCCAGGAAAATCGCACGAAGAACCGCCAATCCACTGGAAGTTATTGGCAAGCTTTCTCACATCCTAACTGCTGGTCGAGCCTATTTTCGAACCCATGCGGACAAAGGTGAGAAAGTGGTATGTAAAGGCGAGGCCATATATCACTTGGGGCCTCGTCAAGCGTGTGACTGTGTGACTACGTCGTTCTCTGACCCCCTACAACCTCTGGCTGGTGAATTTTTTTTTAATTCATTAGAATACTCTAGAAATCCTCTTTGGTTGAGCTTTGCATTTTCGTATTTTGCATACGGTTATATTTTAAATAAGAATTAATCGGATTTTCCTCACTAGTTGTACTGGGCATGAAAAAAAGACATATATCTTAGGTATTGTTACAAGAACTTTTAATTCCCTTTATTTTAGTGCTTGACTGATGCATGTAATTTGGGCTATAAAGTATACAGATTGCCCTTACTTCAGATGTTCATTTTTGTAAAACAAAACAGAATCCTTCCCACCAAAACAAACAAACAAACAAAGAAAAAACAAACTTTAAAAAACAAAACCAAAACAAAAACTTCTAGTAGCTCAGTCATTTTCACTTCCAGTATTTCAGCAAATGGGCTCGTATATTTGCTTACAATTTACCAGTCCTACATATACTATATAATTATTACTTATATAGTACATGTATGACACGTAAATTGTAAGCAATGATACGAGCCCCAATGGATTTCAGAGGTAAATTGCTAAACAAACAGTCGATAACTTTTATATATATATATATATATATATATATATATATATATATATATATATATATATATATATATATATATATATATATATATATATATTATAATTAGTTAATTTTCAGAAGCTAGTATATTCTAGTCTGCAAACGTCATTTTCCTTATCTAAAAAAAACTTCTAAAGATGTGTACTTCATACTTCTTCAGGATGATTTTTCAAACACATGGGAGCAGTCAGTTTGGTGAACTTTCTGCTTAGATCATTTACAATTTCCACAAGTACAATATCCAAAGAAATTGCAGACACGTTACATAAAAGTAACATATAGGTATGCCAACAATTTCTCCATTGCGCATGATACAAATACAAATAACTTCACCGTACACCTGTGACTCTTTCTGAAGTTCATAATATATGTGGAGCTCCCACAAGTTTCTTGTTACATACGGGTATGTTGCGGCTGTTTTTATTTCCTTAAGTAAAAGAGTATTTCATTATTGAACAGCATTTCTCATGTTCAAACAGAAATGTATACTTTAATAGCAGAATAATGTACCAGGCAAGTACGATATAAATAAAATGGTGTATTGGACGATTTTAGACGGTCTTTTGCAACTTTAAGCCAAGCTAAATAAAATAATAGTCCACATGTTTATTACGGAATAAAAATCAATGTACATGGTTATGTTTTGCTAAATAGCACAAAACATGGTTTGGTCTGGCTACTTTAATGGTAGACTACAACTGATTTTAACATTGGAAACACACGCACCTTAGTTTCTCACGCTAATGTCATCTTAAGGCATGTAGGACTACAACTGAGAACATGGAGCTGATCTTAGGTGACCTGTCAGACTTAGTGTTAGCGGAATGTTAATACCATATATTACCACATACACGACAAAAAAGTCTATGTTTATTGATGATGTCCATTTCATCTTCTTATGTATGCATAGTGGGAAGGTGGTTGTTGATCGGCGGAACTTAAAAAACAGTATCTTCAAAGTAATATACATGCTCTAAAATGAAGCTAACAATATTTTGCATAAAAAATAGATTGATCGTATTTGCCACATTGGCATCCCTTGTCAATTAGAATCTCTCTCTCTCTCTCTCTCTCTCTCTCTCTCTCTCTCTCTCTCTCTCTCTCTCTCTCTCTCTCTCTCTCTCTCTCTCTCTCTCTCTCTCTCTGATATTGTAGTTAGATGGATACAGCGATCATAGTAACTTTAGCAAAATACGTTTATCGCTTGTGGCTCTGTTTCCTAGACACTGTTTTATATACAATAATGCAATTTCATTTATGTATTTACATTTATCACTTATGTTAACAAATATAATAAGTAAATTGTTGTCTTTCTATGCTTAACTGGCTAAGACAAGTTTTCGAATTATGTACGATACAGGCAAAGCAAAAGATCATACTGATCTTTTCAATTTTTGTTGTTGAAACTAAAAAAAAAACAGTAAATGTGAATGTTGTTATTTTGTGTTTGGTGACCACATATCGGTGTATGTATATATAGTTATCACTTTTCCAAACAAAAGTTATAATTTGAGTACACAACATATCTGTTCGAGCAGCTCGTCATGCACTTTGCAGCGAATTCAGTCTTATGAAATCAGGCGTTCTAAAGACTTCGAGGTGTATTTCTGCTTCAATAACTAAGTCAACAACCTAGACTACTAATTTATCAAATGCCAACGACCCGCGACAACAAAAGGTAATCCAGTTCAAAATACTCCCGAAAATGCATGTAAGTACTTGTATAGGTCACTGACTGATAATTGAGTGTGCATTGTGTAGGATTTTATTGTTTATATTCATGCATTAGATGGCTGTGATCCAGTAACTGTTGACAGAAGGTACAGAAACAATTCCGACCACTGACCACAACAAATCGTTGGCTAAAGGAAAAGTACTGGCCACACAATATCATGAGACACCAGATCCCTACATTGTCAAAGCCTTCGAGGCTAAATTTGTTAACACTATTAAGGCTCCCTCCCAGGCGTTAACAACGTATACTTTTATACTGTACAGTATACGTTATATGCCCTTATGTGCATGAGACGCCTGTACACATACACCCGTTATCATCTGGAACCCTCTTTACTAAACCTCAAGCTTGTTCCAAAGGCTCTCTAACCCCAACCCCCCAAACAAACAAACACACACACACAAACAAACAAACAAACACATACACACGACGACGACGACAAACATGAGCACGTTTGAAGTGTTGAAGATGGTTTCAGATAAATAACATAACATTTTATGGAAGCTCATTAGCGCCAGGTGAGAAACAAAAATTGCCTTATTATGCTTCAGTATATTTTAAGTTACAACTAACAATATAATATATTTTGCACTGGTTGTTAGATGTAATATTTAATTGACTCCAAAATTAAAAAAGACTTGACAACCTGTTAAACTATGTACCTCCGAAACTGAAGAATGGACAAGAGAAGTGCTATAATTAGCAGGGGTATCTCTTTTACGCTGTGCAAAAGTCATATTGTTTCCATTTTTAACGAAGAAGTTTACTTTGTTTAGTAAAAGGGCCTAGTATTGGAACTATGTTGTTTCTCTTAACATATATACGTTTCCTCCGAAATGGTCAGCGTTGGGATTTGGAATCCTTACTTCTTCAATAATTTGGTTAGTCATTATCCTTAGACTCTAAATTTCTATCGCTATTACGTATAATAACATTGACAGTGGGCATTCTTGCCTCACTGACCTTTGGATTTCAAATTCTTCCGATAGCGCTCCATTTATCTGTAATTTGGCCTTAATTTCTCTGTACAGAATATCAGTCCATTTCATGAAGTTCTCTCCAAAACCATTTTTTTAAAAATACACTTTGTATATAGTTATGTTCAATTCTATCAAAGGCTTTTTCTTGGTCCACTAGCATCATGGCGCCTTTTTGACCAGATATATATTCTAAAATAGTTATAATATTATTAAGCATGTTACTTTGTATATTTCTACCCTTGATTTCGTGAGGGTTTTTTTTTTCGATTATATCGTAATAATTTCGTATTGACAATTGTGAAGAGCGTTGGAGAGATGGAAGTGGTACATCATCTTCTTCACTTATGTCGTCGTAAGAATCAATCTTTTCTTCCAACCTTGTTTTTTTATTTCTTCAAAAAAAACCACAACTTTTCTCGCTCAACATCAGCAGAAGGGAGGGCGAACCCTACAAAATTTTGCGACAAAATCGATTAAAGCCTCAGAATGCCAAATGGAGCCTTCCTACGAAATCTCATATTTTAACCAAAACAAAAATAAAAAAATAAAGACCCCATTTTACAAATGGAGCCTTAGCGATTTTGTCGTGAATATATTGTCATAACCACCCTCAAATTGCTGCCAATAATTGCTATCATCTACGTCGCAAATATGTTGTCATAACCCTCCCTGCTGCTAAAAGGATTTCAGGGTTAATACAAATGATTTAACCAAATATTTGATCAAGTCCAATACGATATCGTGACCGAGGGTCGTGTAAATTTATTGTTATAAATCCATATGTGACTGACTGAGCATGACTAAAGTAATTTTTGAATCCATTGAAGTCCATATCGGAACACCATGTCTGCCAAATATTTCGTAGCGTATGTGTATCAACGCCGTTGAATACAGCAAGAATATTGCAGTTATCGCGAATCACTTTTGGAATTTGAGTGTATCGTTGAGTGACATATATCACATCAGTGTTTTTATGCCTACCTCGGGAAAATATTCTAGCAGGGTTCTTTTGATTATCTAACATTACATCATCGTACACTACAAGATTGTTTATGTCTCCATCGAGATCTTCTAATGATGGTGCATCATTAATATCAGTAATAAAGTCAATTACACTTTCACCTTTAATTTCTGATGCATTTTCATTATAATCTTTTAGCACTTCATAGCACCGTTGATTATCCACGGATGGGGCAACTAAATATAATTTATCCCACTTCATAAATCGCATTATCAAATTAAGCAGCAATTGTGTTTTACCCGATCCAGATGGTCCGATTATAATGGCACGGACAGAATTCGGAAGCGCTGCGTGGTGTTTCACCGGTTCTCTTCTTTTAGTCGCTGAAAAATCAATTATATTCATAACGCTATATATAAATTATGGATTTATATTGTGTTAAATGTAAACAGCGTACTGATACAACCGATCAGACAACCATTACAACTAAAAACAATAGACTAGCGCTTACTGGTAAGTGTGTAACATGTGGTACAAAAAATTTAGATTTTTTAAAAAAAGCAACTCGGAGGTGATATTGCCGCAAAACTTGGAAAACTCCCCGGAACCCCATGGGCAAAATACCCCGGAGAAAAACACCATCCAGGATATAGTTACTGTGGTCCCGGAACGAGATTAGATATCAGACTTGATGATCAAAATCAGCCCCGGCCTGGTGAGTATCCGATAAATGCTATTGATAAGGCATGTCATGCTCATGATGTTGCATATAAAAGTAATAATTTGCAACAAAGACATCTCGCAGATGTAAAATTAATTCATGCGTTAAATGCTATTCCCGATAAATCCTTCAAAGAAAAATTGGCTTCATGGTTGGTCAAATCAGCTATGAAAGGCAAATTGGTGTTAGGTGCTGGTAATTGAAAACACTAGTGTTTTTATAGTATAGAATCTATTTATTATTCTCCGAAAGGATACTGGAAGGGTAAAGCAGCAATCAGTAAACTCGCTAACGTTGCAAAAATGAAAAAGTCCACTGCGAAAGATTGGTTATCCAAACAAGCTATATGGCAAATTTATCTACCACCGCCTAAACAAATTAATTATTCTCATTTTGATGTTACCGTACCCAATGAAGTTCATCAGGCTGATTTATTGTTTTACCACATGACCATGGTTACAAATACGCGCTAACTGTAGTTGATATTGCGAGTCAATTTAAACAAGCAGAACCATTGAAAACAAAGTCAGCTTCTTAAGTCGCTTCTGCATTTGAAAGGATTTATAGACGAGGTCCTCTAAGATGGCCAAATCTATTACAAGTTGATCCTGGCAAAGAGTTTCAAGGTGCTGTTCTATCAACAATGAAAACTCATAATGTTACAATACGACGGGGGCATACTGCGTTACATCGTGATCAGGCAATTGTAGAACGATTTAATCGAACTCTTGCAGAACGGTTATTTGGATATCAATATGCAAAAGAATTCATCCAAGAAAAACGATCTCGTGAATGGGTCCAAAGGTTACCGAGTGTAGTTGCAGCGTTAAATAACGAGATTACTCGAACTATTAATATGAAACCAAATATTGCAATAAAAAAAATATATACCAGAAGAACCAAAGCGGGTTAGCACTCAGCCACTTCTCGGTGATGTTACTGTGAGATATTTATACGAACCAGGAGAAGTTGAAGGTGGTAAAAGAAGAGCTACTGATCCTATATGGAGTGTTACTACGCATAAAATTTCAACTATAACGCGATCAACTGGTAGACCTCCAATCTACAGATTGGATTCAACTGCACCTCAGCGTGGTTTTACACGCGAACAACTACAAGTCATTCCGGACGATACTCAATTACCGCCATTTGGTCTTAACTAGCTCCGTTACGTCTATTACACTCAAGACAGGTCAACATCACATTGTTTCTGACATGACCAAGACTGTTATTTTTTCTGTCTACGGTGAATTGTCGAGGGTCTTTATCCGAATACTGCCAGTGCATTATACAATTGCAATTGGCGCAGTGATTATTCTGTTGTTCTTTTAATGCGATTATTACTTCAGCATCAATATCAAATTCTTGTTGTTTTTTTTGTCCTGTTGTTTGTAACCAGAGAGTTTTTTTTATTAATGATGCTAATATCAGTGCTATCATCGTTTGCATTAAAATCATCATCGAAAACAATCCTTCGTAGTTGATTTATTCGTCGTACTCTGGACACTGCGAGATAGACTAAATTTGACCATTTAATGCGATTATCAACTATCCAAACAATTGTATCCGTGATGGTCAATCCTTGTGACGAGTGTATTGTTGTTACATAACCAAGCGTCCATGATGATTTATCAGCGCATAATGCATCTTTTACAGCATTGATATCAACTAGCACAATATCATTTAACACTAGAATCTGTTTCTCCGTCTCGCCTGGAATTTCAACTTCAATATTCTGCTTTCGTGTATCCAATGGTCTATAACACAACGGTACTGGAAACGTTGGGAATTTTTTCTTGTGTAGCTCAAACAACTTTTTCTGATGTGGGTCTCTGACTATCTTTCTACTTGCTACTACAAAATCATTTGGTCTCCATGTTTCCCAAAAATCATTCATAGGCGTTTCATAAATTATTTCACGCACTACTTCACATTGAATTCTATCGGGTTGTAATCTAATTAGTTTTTTAAACTCACGTAACTGCTCATCGAGTGCTCTATAGTCAGTATCAATTTCTTCGTAATAATCAACAAATCCTTTTAACCAATTATGTGGACTTCTACCAACAAATGGTGGTGGTTGACTATTATCGCCGCACAATATAACTTTTGTATTATTTTGCAATAACCAATCAAGAAACATTTTTAATACATCTTCTGAAACAGTACATGCTTCATCCCAAATAATAACCGCAGGAATAAATTTCTCACCCATTCGCTCAGGAGTCCAAGCATCGCCCTTGTATCGAAAAAAACTATGATACGTGCAAGCTTCAACATTTCGTTGTTTTATCTCTCTCGCTAGTCTATGGGTTGGTGTGAGTACAATCATGGACGTTCTCTCTCGATATAATTCTATCACACGTGTTGTCTTTCCAGATCCACCACAACCGTTTAAATAAACTGTTTGATATCTACAAATTGGATCTGATATCGGTGGTGCTTTAGACATAGAAAATCCTTCGGATTTTTCACTGATAGAATTATCGTTCTTCAGGTAACTGCTTTTAATCTCAACGTCTGCTGATTCAGAATAATCGCATTGTATTTCACGTTGAATTCGCCATGTTCCCCAAGTCTCTTCGCTATTAGTAAATTTAGTTACCTCTTTGATATATTTTTTATCGACATACATTGAATCAATTGCAACTCTAACTGCTATATTAGGAAATCTATTTATCATTGCAAATAAATTGATAGATGCATAACCCAGCATAGAAGCCCTTAAATGTAGATATGCAGAGCTTTCTCCATCACTGTAAGTAACAATTCTACCTAATTTTGTTTTATTGGATAAGAAGGCTGTTTTACAATTTGCGTATCTATTTTTCTCTACTGCATCTTTAATAACGAAGTCGTATTCGGCATCATCTATAATCAATCGTGAGGATTGTCTTTTAAAGTTGAATTTTTTTCCACCTTGTGTAAATTTACCGATTATTCTTCGGCCGAGATCCTTTGCTTCACTATTTCGTTGATTAAATATCTTTTTTGACCATTCAATGATGTACTCCTCGTCAGCATTAATATGTTTCCTAGACTTATCGATTATACTATCAAGACATTCTGGTTCTGGTAACCAGACATTGGTTTGTTTTTGATATGAGATAATTGCTTCGCTGACAATCAACGAAACTAACATTTTACAATCAATCATATATCGCAATAACACTATTGGTAACCACATCCTTTCAGTCATGTGTCTACCAATCCAAACATAACAACATGGATGAAGTCTTTCAGCGAATCCAAATGATACTACGCGAGTAAAACCGGTCAAATCAAAATCAGGCAGTGGTCCATTAATAGCAACGCGAGTCATTTCATGTGTGGGATGTCCAAACCGTTTAAAATACTCACCAGCGAATCCATATCCTAGAAAACTTCCTGGATAACAGGCAACGATATCAACTGATGTCATACTTTCACGATTGTACTTAACGTTCCATAGACCGCCATGATAATATTCCAAACAGCTGGATTGAACATCCTGTAAAAACTCTTTTCGTGTTGGTTTCCAATTATTTTTCTTTCTTGCAAAATGAGCTGCAACCGATGGAATTGTAAAACAATTTGTAAGTAACTGTTCGTAATCGTCGGATTTTCCATTAAAAACGCTAGCGTTTTCACTGAGACTTATTGCTAGATTTTTCATCCTATTATGTAGACTTTCAGTACGATATAATTCACCGTTAGGTCTCACAAATTGATTGAATTGACATTCTTCATCTTCAAAACTATGAAGTAACCATACTGATACAGGGTCGTTTTTACACAAACTAGCAATAGCATCGAATAATCTTTCTTCATTGAGAATGCCATCCTTGGTAAATTCTCCTGGGATATACTTCACTTCACTATTCTGTCTCGCGGGAATATTGTAACCGCGGATGTCCATGCGTGTTTGTTATGATCAATAATTTTGATTGGAGCTCCGTTTTTATTGTATTTCGATTCGTATAATACTTCGCCAGTTATCGTTGAAACGGTTATCGGAAATCTCAACGACTTTTCCAATCTAGCTATATCGGAAATAGTTGCTCCGTTCTCTTTCACTGTTAGCTCCCATTGATCTATTTTTTTTACGTCTTAGATCGGTTAATTTATTCCCACGGAGTGCATTTGTAAAGTGTTCTATGACACGTTGTGCCACACAATTGAGTGGTTTTTTCCACTGACGTTGACTGTTTCATTGGTGCTAGTTTTCCAATGTCAGGTTTCTTATTTAACGGATACATCCCATAAACAATTGCTGTTTCAGAATACGCTTTTTCATAGTATGGTTTATCAATTCCAGTTAACAGCCCTGGTCTGGAATCACGGCTAACAATGACTGTTGTCTTATCTTTGAGAATTGGCTCAAACTTGTCTCTTATAACCCAATCGCCCGATTCTAAATTGATAATGAATTTCACTCTGAGAAAATACCTTTTATTGCCAAGTTGTGATAGTATCATAGCTGCTGTTTCATCATTCATTCTAGCATCAACAACACCATCTATTTTAAATGTTGATGCACCGTCCTGTTTAAACTCATTAACACAATCTCGTATTTTTCTAATCAGACTTCTATTATTTATTCTCTCTTTTGGTACATCTTCGAGGGTTCTATCAAGATTAAATTTAATATTTTTCCAAGGCTTGATTGCCGATAATCTCTTGAATTCTTCATTCATATAAATAAAGCAAACATTTAAATAGAAAATTTTGTTTATATATAATGAATCATTGTAAATGGCTTATGATTGGATCAGTAACCCCATGCAATAAATCGTGTAGAGGTGAATTCTGTGGACATCACTTACAGAGTGTCAGAAATAATTCGACAGGCCCGTCCCCATGCATAAATTGTAGGGTGGGTGTGAGAGGAAAATCACAATTATGTATCAATTGTGGGGGTAAGCGGTTTAGAGAATTGAAAAGTTATTATGATAAACGAATAAAAAACGCTATCATTGACCCTAACCATAACTCTGTCAAAGACAAAATCATAAAAAACCCTCAAGACTACATTAATAAATTTATAAAAAAAATCAAATAATGAATTAGACAAATAGTATTATTGTAAGAATATTTGTTGACCCTTTCTTAGGCGCGTTTATGTCCTGCGCGCATTTGTCACTGCGCGCTTTTAGACTGCGCGATTATGTCTCATTTGTCTTGCGCACTTTTATCGGGTGACTGGTAGTATTTATCGAGATGCTTAAAAATTTCTCGTTTTGAAAAACTATTGTGTAACATTTTGTTTCTTTTTAATGTTATTATTCTAGATTCCGCCAGTTTGTCAAGACGACCATGATTGTCGTTTTTTTTCTTTCTGAGCTCTTCCACCATAAGCTCATGGTTTTATCAGACTTGATAGTATTATCAAAACTATATTTTCAAGATCAAGCTCGGGTAATATTTTTTTTCAGCAGGATTTCAACTTGTTTTTATTCTTCTAGCTAATCATCAGGATGGCAGTATCTATTTATTATATCAGTTTCTTATTGCTTTTATTAGTTGTGGTCCTCGTATATGCATAACGCGAATAAAATTGTTTTAACCTGTTGAAATCTTGTATTACCTACTGCACTAACGTCAAAATATTTCATAGTTTTTATTTTACCTACCGCTTTTTTCAATCACCAGCATTTTTTTGTAAAAAACATTGTTTTCCTCATTAAAAATATCGTAAAATTTAATCGCGATGGTTATAACTGGTGGTTCTGACATTTATTATATAATATTTTATTAAATTTGATCATCGAGTGTGTATATTTGACATGCTGTCAATCCTGGGAACAGACCCGCAGTTTCGACAACATAAATTTAAAATTAAAGTACTTGTTAGCAGTATTTGCAGTTTGAATTGTAAAGTGTTGTAATATATATTTCTTCTGTACTTTACAATATTGTCCAGTCAATGTCATCTTTTGATCCTTCCAATCGCCAATTAGAAATAAATCCAACACTAAGGTCTAATCCGCCGCGCAAATGAAATTGCCAAATAGCAACTGCAACACTACATTTGATTTTAATCCAAAGTTTTTATCTTTCTCGTTAGTTGTATATTCATGTCTATAATGAACAGCTAAAGCGTGGTGATGATAATTGCTGCATAATATAATGATGCGCTTTCCTCAAACACAGCTCATTTATCAGTTGCCTTAAAAGGCGTTGGAATATACCCAACATTGTTTTTGGTTCCTTTTACACCACCAAATAAAATACCAACATACGCTTCATTTGTCAGATCATCAGGGTTAATATGTTGTTGTTATTTTGTTGTTTTTCATATTTATGTTAGTCGGCATTGGTCCACTGGATTGTCTTAAATACGTGGTGAGTACTCTTCTTACCTCAGCATAACTAATAGCATCGGTATCATCAGCTAAAGGTGAGACTATCGGTAACCCAGTTACTTTTGAGTTATTGCTCATTATCAGTTTACTAGTCATTATGTCGCCAGTCTTTTTAGGCTCGTTATCGTCAACATATTTTAATTGAGCATAACTCATCTCTTGTGTATTATCAACATTTACTGGTGGATATATGGTTTCCAACCCAGTAATTTTTCTACATAACATATTAATAATACCTGTATCTGTTCCTCCGGTTTTATCAAGCTTGTTGCCATCCATATTCTTCAACTGCAAAAAACTCACCGCTTGGGTTTGATTTAAGATTGCTGGTGGATATACTGTTTCCAAGTTTATAATTTTTCCCTGATATATCCAAATTACCGTGTAACGTTCCTCCTGTTAATGTTTATTATTGTCCATCGTTTTTAGTTGTGAAAAACTTACCGCTTGAGTAAGATCAAACTTTGGTGGCAGATAATCTACTTCTAAACCAAGTACTCGCTGATTTGTTGTAACAATATAATCGAGTTTGGGATTTCCGGATTAACAACAAAACACTATTGATGGTAAAGTAGATACAATATTTAATGATATATGAAGAAAGAAACGAAGTATGATTGATACGTGTGTGTATGGGTCCAAATATTGGACGAATTAACACAATTAGCACGATCCTACTAATGCACCAAACACAAATGCAAACACATAGACATATACGGTACCAAGACAAAATACAAATGTACGATATATGGTATATCACAAAATAAAAATACGATTTTTACAATAACAAGACAAATGAGATTTTCGCTCAAAATAGCGGAATGATAGCTTGCTCACTCAAACTAGTAAACCGACATTTCACTCATTCAAAATAGTGAACTGATATCAACAAAGCAGACATCACATCATATATCTTCACCTCTAAAACACTGGGTATTAAAAATCCCGTACAATATCCCACGGCCAAAAGATTGCATGTATGAGCAATGTATATACTCCCTTCAATTCACTCTTTGCTACCAGTTCCACTGACCAAACTAGCAAAGATTATGTAGTCACCGACCACCATTGATTCCTGGGTTAGACAATTAGCGCCCACCACTTTTGTATGCAACGCCCGATCACCCTTAACCCGACTAGCAACGATCAGATCACTCCAAACATTGTTGGAATATTCGAATTTCGAAACATCTCGAAGTAGCTCGAAAACACACGCACAGCATAGCACAGCACTGCACACGCAGCATACTCAGCTCTACACAGCTATACACATCTCTACAGCTTTACACAGGTGAAAAATACACCCAATACCGTGTACTATGACATTGGTTTATACAGTAATACGTAATGACGTTATATACAGTGAGTTATACATGATCCATTATCAGTCTTGCATCACAAAACAATAAACAGGTTCAGAAGTGAACTGGTGAATTATACGATTCATAATACACTAAACGGTTCTTCACTAAATGCATTTTTTATAAAATTCTTGCAAAATCACAAATAATTGAAAATAAAAGCATTATGCTATGCAAATCAAAGCAACAGAAATGCGAAAAAAAACATGAGTTATAACTTACAGCTATAACTTACAAAACTATAAATACATAAATGACATACCACTACAGCTGAAGATATGTAGGTCTCAAAGTAGACCTCCGATTGACAAAACGGTTTGTAATGTAACGAAATGATTACAAAGGTGAGGTATTTATACACAGATTTAGATCTACATCATCTGTGCAATTCATGTATTCGGGTTTTGCCATCAAAAGCACTTCGTGCGTGCGACACAGATTAAACCTAACGCACTGTTTTGCAATAATGTGGAATATACATCAATCACCCTTGGGTATCGTTGTACAACAAAATGAAACCCAAGTATGTGTATTTAATAAAGAAATAAATTTATAAGATTTCCGTGACATTGACATTAATAAAATAACTGTCATTGTATCGCCGTTTTTTGTGACAAAATCTGATTTATCAGTTATTTTTGGTTCGTCAGCAACAGTGAATCTTGTGAGTATTGTTCCAAACTTTGTGTAGTATGCCATATTGTTTAAATTATATAACATTGAACAAAAATGTTAAAGTCGTCAACGACCAAAAAAAAGTCAATCGATATGAAATTTTGATACCTAACGATTAATCAAGCACAAACATGATAACGACCTTCCAGATTGCCATTATCTTATTGTTGGTCGTACAGGATCTGGTACGACAAATCTGCTACTAAATCTTTTGTTCCACGACAAAAAAGAGTTACTGAGCAAATATAACGATAATCTTCGCAATGAACTTCGAGTCCGAGATGTTATATTTTTGATAAAACAACCGGAAGATTTAATTCTAGTTGATTAACTTGATTCGTCCGATCATAAGATAATTGTATTTGACGATATTCGGATAAACAACGAGGAGATGAACAAGATTAAATCATACTTTTCATTGTTGAGTGACAAAAGTTGCAATTCAGTTTATTTTGCTCAAAGGTTTTATCATGTCGATCGGTTTACTGGGCGAAATACGGGAGGTTTTGTTCTGTTTCCTGGACTAGATAATGTTGGTGTCAGAAATATTGCAAACGTGCAGTGTGGTGATGTAACAATTGATAGGTTTATTGAGCTGTATCATCATGCAACAAAAGATAAATAAACGTTCTTCTTATCTGATAAGCTAGCTCGTGATCTAGATAAGAATACTCTAGAAGTCCTCTTTGGTTGAGCTTTACATTTTCATAGTTTGCATACGGTTATATTTTAAATAAGAATTTCTCAGATTTTCCTCACTAGTTGTGATTTAGCGGTTTATGTTATTGTTATCATCCAAAAGAAGCCGGCAATGAGAGCATATAAATCGACAACGAAATTGTTTATTTATAAGATCATCTTAGATCAAGCGGATTACTAACATCGTCCAAGTACCAGACTTTACAGTGATATTATCTCCTAAAATAATCTAACAACATTGATATAATCAGGGACAATGTCATCAATATGGACGACGTTATTGTTAGATTTACCACGAACGACGTAAACAGCGCAAGCTTTTCCGTCTACTTTAATCCTCCAATAAAGCTAGATCATAGCAAGCAGTACGAAATAGGATTAATTTCTGCTACTATATGGCATTCTGTAGCAAATTGTAAAACAAACGCCGACGAAGACTTTTGCATTTAATCCTGGCGCGTGGGTATCGGTTAAATTACCTCAATGAGATTATAACGTAACTTATCTTAATAAAACGATAAAATAGCAAAAAGTAGCGGCATAAGGAAGAGGTGTATCTTCTATCGCTAAGCATTATTTCTTTTTATGAATTTTATTTTTATGAAGTTTGATTAAATTTTGTCTTTATTTGTAACGGGGGCTCGTGGTATTCTGTTCTGTATATCTAATTAAATCTTTATTTATTCCACCCACACGTTTCATACTTTATACTGAAATTTACTTGGGTAAATTTTACCATCGGCGATCACCTCTGGATACTTTGAACGAGCCGATACGTAACATAAGTATGTCAAAATTCAAGTTTGAGTTAACTCCTAATAAACAATAGACTACGAGCTAGAACAGCACTAAAAATAATTTAATAATTTCTTTTCACCAGCGAATAGTATTGCATCGTTGATAGGATTTAATCATAGACAATACGGTAGTACTGTAGAACAAATGATATCATATGATTGAGATTTACCAGTTAACAAAACAGAAGTAAATACAATTTAACTCAATTGTTCTATTGCACTAGGATCTTATTCAGCGTTAGGAAGCCAAGGTCAAACAATCTATAGTTTTTCACCAGATGTTCCTCCAGGATCTCAGAAGCAAATTACTCCTAGGCAATTAATATACTATCCGATTAATCTTGAGATTCAAAAAACAAGTATAACGATGCAACTAAAAGATCAATCTGGATGACGAATAGATCTTAACAATGAAATTGTCACGTGATACTTACACTTATGCGCAACAACATAGTTGTCGACGATACAGTCGTTGTAAATATTAATTTTGTAAACCTATATTTTAAGAACAAGACGAGACGAAAAATTTATCGAAGAAAATATTTTTACAATTGCAAAAAACAAAAAACAAAAACAAATCAGAAACAACGAGTAAAGTAGCGCCAATTACAATTGACGCCGGTAAAGCTTTTGCGACTGGAGCTGAATTTGCAGCTGACACCGCACTTAGACAAACGATCGCTGATAAAATCAAAGGAATAACACAGCACGTGATGCCAACGACTTCTGTTGTAGCGTCTACCGAAACTGCAAAAAAACCCCAAGCAATAGCAGACATTACACCAACAAAATAATCAAGACGATCTACGATAATTATAGCGAAAAACATTATTATTACCACGTGGTGACGAAATAGTACGTAAGCTTGTAAAGAAAACAAACCAATGAAATCTGTTTCTTTTTAGTCCCAAGTGTTAAAGACTTCACAATTTTGTGTCGCTATTTTTAAAATAAAAACAATGTCTTGATCTTTACTGAGGAACATGATACTGACGACGCTGTAACCGCTATAGCATACTTCGAGTATCACGATGAAAACTCAAACGAACCGAATAAATCCGGATTTAGAAATTTTAACACACTTGACGAAGACTTGTTTCTATTTCCGCATAAGGCAATGTTAGAAATACATGGCAGAATATTCACAGTAATTGGTGGTGATATTGCAGATGGCGCAGAAATTGCACTTGTTAACAACGGTTGATATTTATTTACAAGCGCTAAATCAAACCGTCGAAGATATTTCGTTGCAATTGCCAGTAGCATGTTCAATACTTAACATAGTTTCATTTAGCGACGATTGCTCAATAATCAGTTTCCACAAATATGATGTGGTTTAAAGATATCACATTTTGGCAGGCTGCCTCATGCGAAGTTATTGCAGATGGTACTCTTATACACGGCACTAACGCTGCTGAAGATGCTGTGATCGTAAGAGATTTTCTCATAACGAATGCCGCAAACTTCGGTGTACCCACACCAGCTGCAGAAACAGATGCAAACGCTACAAGAGTTTCATTAACAACATCATGTAATAATCTTGGTATAACACCGCCAAGTGCAGCTGCTGAAGGTGATCCATTGTTAGATTTAGAACACGTAAAATTAGATACAACGAGGAATATGCTAAAAGAATAATGTTTGGCGCAGAATCTCAACAAATAACGATCATGCTTCCGTTGAGCACAATATTTGGATGAAGTCGCGATCACAACAAAGATTTTCGCGACCTAAAGAATCATCTTAATTTAGATCGAACAGAACAAAACGATTGTATAATGCATACTGCTAAAGTAGATGAAAGGACAATATTTTTATTGACAGATTAGCGTTGTGGATGCCACGAGTTGTCCTATCAACTAGTAAAACGATGGGACACAAGTCGATGTTAACCGCGTGGAAAATAATATCGTTTGAACAAAACAATTTATCAAATAACAATACATAACACAACTGATTACACATGGCTTGCTACAACAGCTGTGAGTGAACAATTACAGCGAAATTTTTGTTGTATTTCAACGACAGGAGCGTCGCGGTGATCAAGAACAAAATAATTCCGTTTTCGATAACCCATATGTCGGACGAATCTTTGTTAGGATAAATTCTAAACAATAGCACGAAGAAGCAATCCAATGTAACTTTGCTGACGATGAAACAAAAAATGTTACACTAGCTTACATATACCACATGGAAGCAATACAAAAATATCAGGACGCTAATAGTGGAAGCCAAATATCTGTTGAAGAAATTTGGTTGCTATATCCAATCTTTGACTTCAATGTATTAAAACAGCTGATATTGAAGTTACTTGGACGCTTGACGCAGCTCCAGCTCCAGCTCCAGCTATCCAGTACAACGTATATGCACTAGTTGCTAGTGATAGATTTTTAACAATCGTTGCAGTCAAAGGAAGAATGACTACAAGTTTAATCTAATAACATTGATATAACAACTACTTAGTACTCAACAAGAAAAATATACCTAACGCAAAGACCAGTTGAAAAAATATCAGCGACGGTTTCTAAAGGACATTCAGTTTCTTTGATGATATATCCAACGACAAAGTCGTCAAAACAGTGGTCAAGGTAATGTGAACGCAAAATCAGATTAATAAACTTGATCGAAATGCTATCACACTAAAAATGTTCTTAAACTGTTTGCTGCACAAGTTACAGCAATGTCAATGCAGGGCGGATTTCTTGGACCAGCGCTTTCCGTGATAGCTAAAACTGTTCAAACCAAAACTTTTACAAATTCTAGTATCATGGATTATCAGTAGCGTCAGGGGCTACGGGCTATCAGGGGCTATCAGGAGTAACTCAAAGGGCGGTAATGGTATCAAACAAATCGAGTGCTGACATCATCTTCGCTGACGTTGATTATGCAGTTTTATGTAACAGTAAATAACATAATGTCAGCTAAAAAAAGATAAACGACAGGTAAACGAAAAAAACAACAAATGACAATGACAAAACGTCATCGGTAAAAAAAAACAAGGAAGATTTATTCATTTTGATCGGCTATTAGCAGTATTAGCGGGAATGATATTACTTGGAACCAGGCGCAGTTGACGACATCTGCAACTTTGACAACGCCCGTCGCGTTGAGTAATTTTGACATACTTATGTTACGTATCGGCTCGTTCAAAGTATCCAGAGGTGATCGCCGACGGTGAAATTTGCCCAAGAAAATTTCAGTATAAAGTATGAAACGTGTGGGTGGAATAAATAAAGATTTAATTAGATATATAGAACAGAATACCACGAGCCCCCGTTACAAATAAAGACAAAATTTAATCAAACTTCATAACAATAAAATTCATAAAAAAAGAAATAATGCTTAGCAATAGAAGATACACATCTTCCTTTTTGAATTAACTTATTCAAGGAATTTCAAATACAAAATATGATTATACCAAAAGCCGCTCTGTTAAATGATATAATTATTTCATCATCGAATCGAGTGAAAGAGCGACAAACACTGCCTTGTATCGATTCATAACGTAATGTATTGACTCATTCCAATTCCACAGAAACTGTCCCTTTTGAATTCTTTGCGCCTGTAAGTCTGGGTCTTCTACCCATGTTTTCTCTTCCTTTACCGAATTCTCCGGTGTCTCGCCTCTTTCGGTCTTTCCAAGGCTGTGTAACCCCTTTTCGGTTTGTAAATCGTGAGACTTCCGTAGCTATTTCACCTTGTGCTTTCAAGCTTTTGTGTCTGTGAATGTCTCGAGACATTTTTTTCCCCTGGATAATCTTACGAGTGAATTTACTTCTTAAATTACTCGGTGTATATATATATATATATATATATATATATATATATATATATATATATATATATATATATATATCTATATATATATATATATATATATATATATATATATATATATATATATATATATTCTATTAAATGTTCACCCATTTCCAGGCTGGATCCCATTTTTTCTATACTTTAGGTTCCGTGTGTCCTATTGGAAGTCTTTTATCGAATAACCAACAAAGATCGCTACGGCTTTTGTGGGTTTCGATAACAGCTATCGATTTGATAAACAAATCATTTTAAAAACTTTGCTCCGACATATCTCTTTCATTTGTTAAAATCAACTATAAAGCGTGAGCTTTAAAAAAACAACAACACAACAGCATCAAATTGTTAGTATGATATTATGTAATACTTTCTAAATTACGTGTAATAAAAAGTTGACAGACGAATAATTTGCTGATCCTTTAATTAACGCAAAATCCAGGTGTGTTTTGATTGGCAATATTATGTCACTGTTAGCTGATGAAATACACCAGGAAATTTGGAAAAACAATTGAATAATTTACTCCATCTGGTTTTGGTTGGATGTTTGAGATGATTACTAAAATTTTATTTCATACAATGAAATACAATGTATTATGTGGTTACGGTGCTAATAGCGCTGGTTATATTGACCAAAAGCAAAAGCAAAAGTTGTTGTATTACCGTAAAAAAACCTTTGATAGAACTTTTTTTCCAATGGGCTATTCTTTCTGCGATGTTTCTAGTGGAAAAAGATGCTGATTGTGTTGACAAATATTTTGATCACGTCTCAAAATTAAGTTTCGCTTGCATTGACTTTCCAGTAAGTGAAAATCAAATTCCAAAGTTTGAAAGACAAAACAATATTGAGTTTGTCCTCGATGAACGTGAGAAAGTCCACCCGAAATATATTTCAGGAAAAGCTTCGCATTCGACAATAAACTTATTGTTTTATAAAATCATTATGTTTATATCAAAAACTTCGACAAACTTTATGGTAAACAGTATAGCCAGCAAAATAAAAAATAGTTTTTGTTATCGCTGTTTATATGGTTGCTCTGACAATGAAGCCTTACAAAAGCATCTGTAATACAGCTATGACGTACAACATATAGCAATGCCGAAGGAAAAAGAAATAATCTTCAAGTTTGTGAACCACAAACATAAGCTAATGATACCTTTTGGATTTTTTTGTGCCAATATTGAGTGTTTACTCCAACCTGTACTTGACGCTGACAATAATCCTAACAAACCAAGTAGAAGAAAAATTTAAACCATATTTTGCATGTGGAGTAGCTTATAACATAGTTTGTTTTGTTGATCCTAGCTTATCAAAGCCGAGAAAATTATTTCGCGGTGAAGATCCAGCTGTTTGGCTTCTCAAGCAGTTAATTTATGAAGACGATGATATATTTAATCGTTTGAAAAGAATTGATCCGATGATGAAGTTGACAGTCCAGCAGCAAATTGATTACTAAAAAGAGGAATTTTATCATACTTGTGAAAAATCATTCGTCACAGAACCTGGTAATAAAAAATACACCACTATTGCCATTTTATAGGGAAATATCGTAGAGTTGCTCATGATAAGTGTAATCTAACATTTTGTGCTCAGGATTTTATTTCAGTTGCTCTTCACAATTTTCAAGGATAAGGCCGTCATATTATAGTAGAAACTTTTGGTGAACCTGAGATAATGTCTGGTTGAAAACTCGATAGCGTTATTAAGTGTATCCAGAATAATTTTGAAAAGTATATGTCGGTTACTCTTGGTAAGTTGTGTTTAATAGACATTCTACAGTTTATAGTAGCATAATTAGATGAGTTAGTAAAAGTTTGTAATGATTTTTATAACCTACAATTTTTTTTAAGGATAAATCAAACTTGTTGACAAAAGAGTGTGTTTCTATATCAGTATCTCGACGATTGGAGTAAATTTGATGAAACTTTTCTTTCCGACAAAGATAAATTTTATTCACAACAAAAAACTAACGACTGCATTAGTTTTAAAAGAGCAATGGTTAGTCAGACAGTTTATCCTAAACTTGAAACAGATGCTATTATCAAACGTGGATTAAGTAATCTTAATGACAAACATTATTGCGAAAATGGAATAGATACATTTGCAAATGGGTTCTCTCACGATATAGGGTACGAAATTTTGTGTGGACTAAATGTTTGAAAATACGTAAGTTGAAAACAGCAACAATAGCAAGATCAAATATCTGATGAAAGATGGTAAACAACTTAAACTCGATTTTAAAAATAAAACGTATGGAATATGTTTTATGTGAAAAGTTTTCTCTAAACAGACCGAAACTTTCACTTATCAGATCTGATAAATGCGATAATTTTGATTATCTTGAAAAATTAAGCAGTGAATTGTCAGAAGGATTGAATAATTTTCATTATCTGAGCAGTCAACAGAAATATACTAAAATTTCAATCGATCTTGATCGATCAAAGTTCATTTTGTTGTTAAAAATATTCTCTTAGAATACCACAGATTAAAGATCTATTTGAGTCTCGTTGTTGTGCTAGTGGTTGGGTAAAGTTCAGCCTTTATTACAGCAACAATGAACTATTTTGATATCAACAGTTGAAGCGCTGATAATTGGCGATGAGATATAAAATACTATAACAAATATATTTTTATCTAAAGTTTATAAAATAATCTTAAAGTGCAAAGTACTTAGAAATAAATTTTTATCTAAACTTTAGTTGTAAAATCAGCATTGCCGCCAACCTGATGGTGGTCCTTCTGGGCATCGGAGGTAGCGTCCCTGTTCCAGAACCTGAAACCTCCTGGTCTAAAAACTATTTGTTGGAGATGATGTGATGTGGTCTTCTTGGATAGGGTTCTCTGAGCCAAAACAATTTAGATAAATGGGTATCTGATCTAGAAATCTCTTTGATATCTACTACTATGTCCCAAGAGTGATCATATAAGGTAAGCGCGTGAGATCATAATAAAATGACGGATCGGATTCGTAATTTTAAACTCAAAAAATGAATCCTATCTGTAAACAAGTGCCTGAGATTTCCTGGTGTCTAATTGTGAATCGAATGATCTGATGCATGTCAGATTATTGCGGACTTACTGCATTCTTCCTATTATTTTCACAGTCTTTCTCTCCTCTTCACACACGGACACACACATACACTTAGTGTCTAGTAGCAAAACCACCACACCGTATACCCTTCTTTGTGAGAGACTCTGGGTTGCATATCGAAGTAGTAAAAACAGACTTTTTCAAACTGTAAATGTATGTGCAAATTCATGTCTCTTTGAAAAGTTCGGGAACTAAATAAAAGAATCGCGGTTAGATCCAGGGATTTTCACTAGGGTTCATACCTAATAGTTGGTTATTTTTAATATAAGCAAACAGAACATTGCCAGCTGGCTGGTGAGGTAGAAGAGATTATAAAATAAAGGTCTAGCGCTTACATTTGTCAAGCGTTCTCCACAATGTCGACTTTACATGCCGGAGAATTTATTTACATACATTCTTTATATTATTTTACACATGATAAATACCTGTGCTCTGGACACATTTGCTTCGCGGATATCGTAATAACTTAATACAGTTTTTTATTTAACTATTTTGTGTAGATAAAAGATCACACCGATCTTTTCATTTTTGTTGTTGCTGAAACTAAAAAAAAAAACAACAACAAAAACAAAAAAAAACAAAAAAAAAAAAAAAACGGTAAAGGTGAATTTTAACCTGTGATTAGTGCATTTGGATCAGTTGATCATGCATTTTCCAACGTATTTATGTGTGCAGACTAACTCCGTTCTAACGAAATATGTATGCTACACCGCAAGACTTTGATTTGCTAATTTCTACTTAACTAAGTCAGCGACTTAGACTACTGGTGATTTATCAAATACCAACGATACAAGACAACAAAAGGTAATCACAGGTCAAAATACTCCCGAAGATATTTTTCAGTACTTTTATAGGTTACTGACTGTTATTTGAGTGTGTATTGTGTAGGTCTTAATTGTTTATATTCATGCATCATATTTCTCATGTTTCAATAACTGTTGATATTTGGTGCAATTATAAGTCCAGTCACTGACAACAACAAATCTCTGGGTGAAGGAAAAGTACTGGCCACACAGTAGAATGAAATGCCCGGACAGGTACACCCGTTACCCTAGGACAGACTGTTCACTAAACAACGGGCTTGTTCGCTGTAAAAATAGTAAACCAACTCCCCAACCCAACAACTACCCCCAAACCCGCCGCCAACACAAAAAACACCAACAAAAAACAAACAACAACTCCTTTCCTCCAAAAATCAAACAAACATGGAACACATTTGAAGTGTTGAAGATGCTTTCATATAACGAAGACAAATTTTTATAGACGCTCATTAGCGACAGGTGAGAAAAAATTGCCTTATTATGCTTCAGTATAATATAAGTTACAACTAACAATATTATATATTTTGCACTGGTTGTTAGATGGAAGACTTAATTACCTCAAAATTCAATAACCTGTTAAACTATATACTTCCGAAACTGAAGATTGGAAAACATAAGTGTTCTAACAAGCTGGGGCATGTGTACGTTTTGCAAAGGCTCATATTGACATGTGTGTTACGAAGTTTGATTGATTTAGAAATGGGACCAAGTGTTTGGATCTATGTTATTTCTGTTTACATATATACTTTTCATCCGAACTGGTCGGCGTTGAGATAATATCCAAAACAGGACAGTAAATCGCCAGATAGCAGAGGTGGTTACATATGGCGATGGTGCAGGGTGTGCTAATTAAATTTAGAGTTCGAGGGTTCAGTCTTTATGATCTTCTAATGGGATGAATTTGTTGAAACATGGGAACCACTAAGCACTCCTTCCTCTACAATATTTAATGTAACTTATGCCAATCTCAGCAATTTCTCTGCAGCTGTGTTGTGTGTGTGTATGTATGTATGTATGTATGTATGTATGTATGTATGTATGTATGTATGTATGTATGTATGTATGTATGTATGTATGTATGTATGTATGTATGTATGTATGTATCCTGCTTTGTGAGAGACTCGGGGTCGGATAAGGACGATATTGAAGTGCGTGCATATGTAGTGTCAAGCTTCTTTAAAAATTTCTGGAATTATAAAAATATAAAGCTTGGGCGGATCTAGAGATTTTCATTTGGGGATTCGTGTTTTTAAGGGTTTTTTTTTTCATCTCAAAATTACCACACTTTCTGTTTTTAAATTGAACAAAAATGTTTTCATGGAACACGGATGCCTCACTACAATGCAAAAACTGAACTAAACGCAAAGGTTCATAAGGTATGAAGGACAGACGGACAGACAAGGGTAACACTATACACCTAACCTCTAAATCTCATCTAAATCGCTCTTGTCATGAGTGCCGCGACCTTTTTAAATTGTATTCAGTTGCCTATGAGCAATATTTGTGACGTTTTCTGAACATATAGTGAAATAGTTTTGTTTAATGGTAAGACAATAATGCGTCCTCTTTATTAGACTTATTGTTTTTGTTTGTTTGTTTTTATTCTTTTTTGTATTTTTGTGAATTTTTTCTTTTATTCTCTAAATTGAAGAGCACCACCTAATTTTGGGCTGTTTTTCTCATACGTAAATAAAAGCATGTGATGTAATGACTCATTACTATTCCTGTCAAAAACCACATAAATTGCGTTCAGTAGCCTACTGGTATACTCATCACATGATCCGATGTATTTCAAAACCGGTAATTTCTATTTAAAAGTTATCGGATTGCGATCTACAAGCAAGACTTAATTACCTCCGAAATTGAAGAGCTTTACACAATGCAAAACTATTCATCTCCAAATTTGTTGCTCTTGACATACAGAAGTGACTTCAGAGTTGGTCGGCGTAAGGATAAGATCATAAATTGGATAGTAAATCGTCCGATATCAGAGTTGCTCATTTAACAGCTATGGCGAATAGTGAGATATCCCAGTGCTTCAAACAACATGATCCGCTTATGTTTTCATCGCTGGATGTTATAATATCCCAACTGAGTTGGATAGGTTACCGTTCAGATATAAAAGTACCCCCAAACCAGTGTGGGCAAAATACATTAAAGTGGGTTTAACCCAACCAAGCCAGTTATTGAGCACACAAAAAAACGTAAATATATCAGTAATATTTATATATAATCTAAGTTTAAAAGCTTTGAATATATAGTATCCAAACGGCGAATCTAAAATCTCTCTTGTAGCAAACGTTCAATATCCAAATTAGCAAAAATATGTATTTCCTTAAATGAAAAATCATTAAATTACGGAAGCCGTACAGATTAAAAGATGGATTGACAAATTTAGTTATGTGAAATCTATGTTTGTTGATGCGTTTAGATACCGGCTGACGGGTTTGTGGAACACATTTCTTATAACAAGTTTTCAAATGAATAACATTAGATGTTGCAAAGGTAACATTAAAAGCATTTTAAATGTCTCTTTTGTATTACTGTTGCGTAGATCTTGATTGAGGAAAGAACATAATGATGTGCGGAAATTGTGAAATCTGATGTCAGAACTAAGATGCCTTAGTCACCTGATATTGTTTATACTTAGTAAATATTATATTTCATTTTCTCCAACTCTTTTAAAGTATACACATGTGCA
This sequence comes from Potamilus streckersoni, assembly GCA_016746295.1. Taxonomy (NCBI): domain Eukaryota; kingdom Metazoa; phylum Mollusca; class Bivalvia; order Unionida; family Unionidae; genus Potamilus; species Potamilus streckersoni. The sequence goes on along the minus strand of JAEAOA010002219.1, from coordinate 332,879 downwards.
TATATTAAGTCCTTCCATGCAGCTTTTATCAATGTGTTTTTTTTATGGAACATGTATAGACTTACAAGGCAACGTGTGTAATGGTTACCTATACCCTCAGTAATTAATTTATCCGTTTTCTTCTGATTCTGATATATGTTTCCTTTTAAAATATTTTAGTATGTGCTGTTCATATTACAGCCAGTTATGGCACAGTTGGTCGGAGGATCACGTTTAGGTCTCTATTGCAATTTTGGATAGGCTTGGTTTAGTCTGCATTTCTTAAAGGTATTTTGTCAGAGGCTTGAATTCTCGGGGGGGGTAATGAGAGATCGAGAGAGATCAAGAGAGAGAGAGAGAGAGAGAGAGAGAGAGAGAGAGAGAGAGAGAGAGAGAGAGAGAGAGAGAGAGAGAGAGAGAAATCAAGAGAGAGATCAAGAGAGAGAGATCAAGAGACCAAGAGAGAGATCGAGATCAAGAGAGAGAGAGATCAAGAGAGATCGAGATCGAGATCGAGAGATCAAGAGAGAGAAAGAGAGATCAAGAGAGAGATCAAGAGAGAGATCAAGAGATCAAGAGAGAGAGATCAAGAGAGAGATCAAAAGAGATCAAGAGAGATCGAGAGAGAGAGAGAGAGAATATTTTCACTTGCGAATCTTTGCGATGTGAGTTCTTTAAATATCAGCCCTCATTGGATTTTCATGGATCCACCTTTTCGCTTAAAAACTGAGGCGTCATTTTCATTATTTTTTTTATTCTTAGGTGGTGCTAGTCTTGAAAATATTCTTGATTACCTCTGTGACTCTTTGTCGAATACATCGGCACCTTTTGCTACAACACCAACTTCCTCATTCATTTCTTCGATAGTTGTATCTAAGCCTTTATCCGAATCTCTCCGTTGTCTCTGGCAATCGTTTCATAGTCCTGATGTTGCCATAGTGGTTTTCTCTTTGACCTGTTTAGCTGTCTTAACAATAGGATCCAGCGGATCTTCTGTTCCAATCAAGTTGGCGGTAGTTTTCTTGACTTGTTTCGCGACTGCGACAACAAACCTTTATTGGTTTGTGCAGCGGTAGAAACGTTTATTCAAAGCCCTCTGTGATGTCTTCCCTTGCAGTTTGTCGCAGCTGCAAGAAATCGTTGACGCCTTTGAGCGTGTCTCTGACATTATAGATTAGTTTAACGTGTTCCCGGGCAACTTTGATGTGTCACTCGCAATTATCTGCTGAAGCATTAGTTTTATGTTTTGACATTATATATGTTCGTCATGGTTGTTAAATTGCTTTGCTAGTTCGCGTACATACCCAAGTGGATCTTTAAATTCCTGTCAAGCCGATCGTGTCGAAACTATACGGGTCATAGATGTCCCGCGTGAACATAGTCCGAAAACCATCACACGAGTGGTCAGAGACACATCAAATTCAATGAATGTTTTATAAGATCCTGACTATTGATGTCACAAAATATGTAAACATGTTGAGATTTTTCTGGAACTTCAGCCACATGCACGTATAGTTGTATCACATAGATCATGTCCATTTTTTGTGTCTGCCCCGCGAAAATATTCTGGTTTGGTTGTCTTGGTTTTCAACCAATACATCGTCATGCATGACAAGATCATTTTTCTACGGGTCCAACTCATCAATTGCCATGGCTTTCTCGATCATGGAAAAGAAATCAGTGGTGGAAGACGAACTTCTTGACAATGCAAACTGTAAAATGGAGCAAATTGTTTTGTCGATCTCTATAGGAAACCTTTAGTTGGACACGTGTATGGTAGATTAGATTTATGGAAACCTGCGAGTGTTTAAATTGCCATAATGCACGGATTGGCACAGGCTCTGTCATGAGCTAATGGTATTTAATTAAGGGCTACGTTTGTTTAAACTGAACTGGTCCGGGGTTAGTTTTCAAACTGAGGAGAATTCTCAGATTGGAAATATAGAAGGGAACAGTAGTCGAAAAACTAGTTGTTAGAAAAACTGCATTGTTTGATTCCAGTTCATGCGGGAATTATATTTCATTCACATTGGATACTTTGTAAAGGGGGCGTAGTATCACATGAAAACTCATGGTTTAAATGTGCTAATAGCGAATTTAAAAATTAGTCTACGCCTTTCTACAAGAGAAAACGAGCGTCAGAACGTAAAGGACTCCTGGTAATTTAAGAAGTAAATTCACTCGTAAAATAGTCCATGGGAGATGATTGTCTGTTGAAATTGACAGACACAAAAAATTGAAAGCACAAGGTATTTTGCGTCAATTTTATGTAATTCGTTGATACTACTATGATGATTGTTTTGATTTATTTGCTTATATTTGCATGAATTTATTTTTTTAAATTCGTAGACCAATTTTCTTGATATGACATAACTGTTTTGTTCGTTTATATGAGCCTGCACAATTATATTTTTCTTTATATATACATTGATTGCTCACTTGGACGTATAGACTTGATTATCCTAGGAAATTATTATCTGAGATTTCATGCCTTATTTTATATAGGGTTAGGTCTCTAGAATTTCATGTCTTATTTTAGTTGAGATTACGAGAATCCGTGTGAGTTCATGTATGATAACTACTTGATTGTTCATGTAAATACCGTAGTGTAAGGAATTTCATTCATCCTCTTGGGTAATGGGACTAATCTGGAGCTAATGTTTTGGTGGGGTGTTGAAATGACCATTAGCCGACCATTAATTTTGTGAAATTAGGTTTGTATGATCTGTTATAGCCAATTAGACTAAATAGCCGTGGTATGTTTGAATTCCGATAGAATTAAATCTGATCTTCTAGGGGTGAGAGTATATGTTTTATCCCCCATTGTAATGTGACGGAAGATTTAGGGTGCTTTTATTTATATTTTTATAAGGTGAGATAGCTTTACGAATCATTAACCGGTCGTGATAGGACGTCTCACGGATTAAAAACCAAAGTGGTTACACAAAGTAGGAAGGGCCAAAGGCGAGCTACCAGAGAATTTGGAAAAAGGAAGGAAAAAGTGGAAAAGACACATACTTACCGGTACAAGGAAGTCAAAAGGAACAGTCTCTGTGGAATTGGACTAAATGAATACATCAGGTTATGGATAGAAACAAGGCAGTGGTTTTCGATCTCCCACTCGGTTTGATGATGATTTAATTATATTGTTTAAGAGATCGGCTATTGGTATAATCGTATTTGTATTTGAAATTCCATGAATAACTTGATTAAAAAAGAAAGAAGTGTATCTTTTAAATTGTAACGTTTATAACACTTGTTTATGAATTTCATTGTTATAAATTTTGATCAAATTTTGTCTATATTTGTAACCGGGGATAGTGTCATTCTGTTCTATATATCTGCTCAGATCTTTATTTATTCCACCCATAAGTTTCATACCTTATATTGACATTTACTAGTTCCCGGAAAATTACAACGTCGGCGACCATTTCTAGATAGCGATAATCAAACCCAGGAAACCTACCACAAACAAAGTTAAGGAGGGTTTCCGACACAAGCTCTTCCCCAAATTTTTGAGTACATCATACCATGGTTGCTTGTGTGCGGAATGGTGCAATTTCATATGATCAGATTAAATAACTGTTGGGTTTTCCTGGATCCAGCAAGGCCACTGAACCAGGAAACATGCAGAAGGCCTAAAATATCTTGGCGGTGATATCGCTGCCCTATTAACAAAACTACCCGAGACACGGTGGAAAAAATACCATGGTGAAAGCATTGTCCCAGATACAAGTATTGCTGGCCTGGGACACGTCTGGATATACGAATGGATTCTAACAATCGACTACAGCCTGTAGAAGAATCTATAAACCTCGTCGATGATGCTTATTACTGATATGATCTCGCGCATAACGAATAAAGTGATATCTGGGCGATTCAACGTACTGATGTGCATCTTATCCATGACTTGAATATGAGGAACCAAAATGTCAAATATATAATTGCTAGATGCATCGTCAAAGGAGGTATGAAAGCTAAGATTCTCAATGGAGACAAAACAGTAAAAATATGTACAAGAAACTGTCCGCGTTAAAATACAGTCCGTGCAGGTAATGGGAAGGGGAGTAGTCGTTGAAAAGATATCGAGTGCGTTAGATATATCACCCATGGGGTTTCTCGACAATGGTTGATTGATTTACTTACCCGCACAAAGGGAAGTTTCCCGTGTGGATGGTTTGGTGTGAAGACCCCTAACGTAGGCTAATCGGTTTTTTACCCACATGATCATGTTCACGGACGGACGTACATGTACGTGTTCACCACTGTAGATGCTGGGAGCAGATGCAATGAAGCGGTGCTGATGGTTCAGCGAATGTCACAGACACATTAAAATGTAACTATACATGCTTGCCACTAACAAGGCCACGAACTCTGCAGTTGGATTCTGCCAAAGACGTTGTCGGAGCTATTGCTGAGTTGATACCAAAACATAAGGTACTGATATCGTCTTTTGACCTAATAATATACGTTGTAAACAGGCTATTTTGGAACGTTTCCACCACACACTTGCAAAACTATTATTCGGGCACCATTACATGCTGACATTGTTGATGAATTGTTAATCTCGGACGTTTGTGTCGTGGATTCAGTCAATCATAGCAGTGCTGATTTATAAAACGATATGCATGATTGGGTTAAAATCCGAATAGGAGATTCGATCAAAGACTATCTGTTACTCTCAAAACAGTCTCACAACTACTCACATTAGATCCACTCAGAAACAATTTGGTTCGGTGTATGTGTACACCAGGGGAATTAGGTGAACAACCTCTTGTTAGTGATCTAGTATGGAACATCGACTGACGACCTCATCCCGGACTCTCATTCCGGGGAAATCAACAAGCTATCATTTAGTATTCGTTGGTGAACAAATAGTGAAACATTTGTGCGAGTGGAATAGCAAATCTTTCCACTGTAAAGGGACAAACTTATGTCGATCTATGAAGAATACATTAAGTTAGACAGGTGAACGATTAATTAGATTTATGGGGACTGACGCGTGTTTAAATCGCCATAACGTACTAACTGGCAAATGTCACTGTCATGGAAGCATTGGTTCTTGATTAAACCTTCGTTTTTTTAACTCAGAAGGATATGGGTCAACTTCTGATCTGTATGGAGAACTGTCATTTCTGAAAGTTAATAGGAATTTGTATTGGATAATCTGAGGTTGTCAGACCAAATGTTTTGAGCCTAGTTCATGTGGGAATATATTTAATTAGGATTGGTTATGCTGAATAAAGGGGGTGTAATTTCAGACGAAAGCTTTCGGTTTAAATATGCTTATAGTAAACTTGTATCAGTCAAAACAATTCTTCTGCAAGAGAAAACAAATATTATAGGACTCCGAGTCGAATTTAGAAGAAATACACTTGCAATTATGATCCAAGGGATTGGATGAATGGAAAAATCTTCGAACACAAATATGGCGGTAAAAGCTTGAAGACACAAAGTGAGATTGCTCCACGGGAAGTATCCACGTGATGTATCATGTCTTTAGAAAACGAAAGTGACCATGCAAAGTTGGAAGGGCCGATATAGGCGAGACACCTGAAAATTGGGGAAAAGTGGAATGGACCCAGACTTAAAGGAATAGCCGCAGTGAATTTGGACTAAACCAGAGCCATCAGGTTTATGAATCTGTAGAAAGCAATGATTTCGATCTTTCACTCGAGTTGATGATAAATTAATTCTATCGCCTAATATAATGGCTATTTGTATAAGCATAATTGTGTTGGAAATTCTTTGAATAATTTAATTTAAAAAAGAAGCGTATCTTTCAAATGTAATGCAGTAACGCAATTGTTTATGAATTTTATTGTTTATGAAGTTTTGATTACATTTTATGATTCGTACATGCACCTGGAATCTTGTCATTATGTTTTATATATCTTCTCAAATTATTATCTATTCCACCTATAATTTTCACACTTAATATTGATATTTACTCGTTCCGGGTAAATCACACCGTCGGCGATAACCCTCTAGATAACGATAACCAAAACCATTCAACCCACCCCAATAAAGCTTGGAGGGGGGAGTTTGCAACACCCATGTATGCATAACTACTACATAATTTTAATTATGAAATTATAAAGCGATTGACAATTGTGTGGTGCCAATTAATGTATCTAGTTGTGACATCTCTCCGTAAAATCCAGCGACAAAAAATAAAACAAAACTCAAATTGGTGGAACGGTATACACTCATGCGAAGTTCCATTGAGCCAGCCATCAAACGTCGGGTTCGCAATCAGCGTATTTGTTTTGTTCACTGTTCTTGACAGGGTTGGTGCACGTTCAATGATTCTCTATGGTTTCCCAAACTCGACATTGTTCATCAGCTAGAAGAAGTAGTTCCTTATATATTTGTATATATGTCTTCATTCAGGTGCTAGGGGAAGTCCAAGCACTATGTGGGCCCGCAGCATACGATTTCTCAGCCGTATACTAAATTGCAGATTTCGTACATGGACTATATAATTTATCTTACGATCAACTTTCAATACAAGTTTGACGCGTTCTGTAAAATGGCTTCTGTAATAATCTAAGATTCCACAATGACATTGGGACATCCAATAATTTGTGTACGAGTGGAGTTTAGCTTAGCCATGGATTCCCCACAACCCACAGATGTCACGTTCGACGAATTCAAATTGATCAATGTCTATTAACATCTCCTGCTCGGTCTTGGATATCGATAGCAAAAATCCCAAGCCATTACCATTGTTCTGATTAGATCACCTCGTGGTAACTTCAATTAATGGCGCCGCGCCTGCGGTTTATAATCACCAGAGGCTTACATCAGGTTCGCGCTCTTAATTACTAGAATCTCGTTTGAGGTGAGCGTAAAGTCATGCGGTATAGAAAACTTTAACTCCAATCAATAATTCAAAAGCTCCATTATTATACTAGTGATGTAACCTTAAGGTAACGGAAACTGGAGGGAAGAATTTGACGTTGATACATACACCAGTTTAAAATAAAAGAAAAAAGATTGAAAAAAAACTTTCCTTTTGCACAAAAGCATGCTCATTTACAGATGTACGTCAATCTGAACTCAACATCGCGTGTATTTCTTTACAATTCAGTCCCCTTCAAATTGTTTATGAGCCAATTTGAATTTTATGAGACTGCCACACCGAGGAGTAACAAAAGGTTTATAAAGTACGAATATGGAGAATGTTGCGAAATTTGTAATGATTTCTCAGCTGCAATTTTCTGGATACGTCCGACACAAACCAATTCCTATATGACGTGTCCAAACATCGATGTAATGGAGGTAATTAATTAATTATTGATTTTGCTTTGGTGGCACAAAAGAACGAACCAAGTGGACACGCAGCTACTTCCACAAGGTATATACATGTCTCTGTTCTTTGTTTCCTTCCTTTTATTTTTTCTCATTATGATTCGCAGTTTTAAAAACATAAAACGAAGTAATATTAGGGGGACTGCATACTATAGTTACCTTGCAACAAAATGCTTCCATGCCAATAACTTTGTTAATGGGAACGATGATTAAAATAAGTCAATAGCTTTAATTAGTATATAGTCGCGCGAAAACCGAGAAGACAATGGGTTGTAGAAACACACAGAAACCAAATACTTCGTTGAAGAATTATTTTAATTTGTGTATCAGGCTAGCACATCTCGAATTGAACGACATCTGCCGCATCGCTGCAAGCCACGGATGATAAATTGCTACGCTTCTTTGTCACGCTTGGCTTCCTGCTGAGATTTCCTTTTTTATGAGTACGCATAAGCAAACATCATAAACATAATAAAACTGTTACGAGTCAATGCTCTTCAGATAAGTAACAGAAACGAGCGAAAATTGTACATTTAAACAAATAATTCATTTTCCAGGTATCCAAAATGAAAAAAAAAAAGAACTTACCGTATTGCTAATTAAATCCAAAAATAATATTTGAATTAAAGACACACGTCCTAATAATAAAAGTTCTGAATAAGCTCTATTAGAAATCCAAATTAAGTCCAACGCTGAAGGTTTTTGATGTGCCTGTGGATTGCTCGTAACACGTTGATATTCCAGCAGTCTTTTGTTGGATCACAATAATACTATACCTTGTTTGAATTCACTATAAATCAGAGTGAATGTTCCTGTCCAAGAATATTATTTGTTATGAGCACTCTGTATTTCAAGAGAAAATAATCACTGAATGAAATAATTTGAAGAAATAAATTCCAGTCCAAATGAACTTCTGGACACAACACTAATAAAAAAATCGATTCTACTAGGTCTTAAAGCACGAGTAAATAACTTTTCTGGTGACAAGGTTACATGGTCCTCTACTTGACCTCAGGTCACGATTAGCATTTCCATAAGAAAACTAAAACTTTTACCTATTTTGTTTTTAAATCCTTTTTAATGTTTACAAAAAAAAAACGTTATTTATTGTTAGGAAGTCTGTTACCTAAATTCTAATATATAACCTGGACTAAATCAGATACGCCAGGTAAATTGTAGGGGAATTCCACTCACTTAAACCGAGATCCAAATATTACATGATAATAATGATCTGTTATTCAACCCATACACATAAAAATATTGTTGCAATGTATTAGTTGTTTACAGAACAAACAAAATCTATAATTATTGTCAAACAGAAAATAAATTTGGTTCTGAACGAGGTTAAGTCGAACATACACTGTTATCTTACAGTGGCAAATAATGAAATAATTTAAAAAACAAAAGCACACTAATAAACAAATATTGCAGATTATTATTATTATTATTATTATTATTATTATTATTATTATATATATATATATATATATATATATATATATATATATATATATATATATATATATATATATATATATATATATATATATATATATATATATATATAAAACAGAAATAGTCTCCTACACATCAAAGTGGATGTGATTGCAGTGCAGAATGAAAGGTGATGTTGGATACCCGTCTATGCAACAACTGGTTAAGGAAGTTTATGCATGTTTATTAGAAACGACCCCACTGATATTAAAAAGAGCTTAGCGGGTTATCGTCCGTGACTTGTGACGATGCGGCAGAGGAATTGGAACCAGCCTGGAAATGGGTGGACATAAGGTCTTACCGGACAGTTGTTTTGGCAAATTTTCATCCGACGATGACCTATTGCAGAAAAATTTTACAATAAAGATACAAATAAAAACTAACTAATGTTTTTTGTTGAAAGGATACTTGCAAGGTTCTGACTAAGATATTAAGGTTAATTCCTTATGCAACTGGTGGTTTTGATACTGAACCTAATCTACCACCAACCCCTCTTTTTTAGATTCATTTTTGACAGAAAAGAGCTATTTTCAACCTGTTCCTGTGAGAAGCAGGCTAACATAGTCAGTATGTACCTTATTCATCTTGAAAGTTCACTAGTACTATAACAAATTAACATACTTTTCATCACCCCATAACCATGTAGATTTTTAGATATTTACCTCTGTAGCAGACACATGTAAATACGTAGGCTGAGTTAGCTGCTCATTTGCAGCGCAAGATACGCATTTGATCTCCAATGCTAGTCTATCTCTGACAGGCAGTCACCAACAAGGCAACCCATTTACAAGCCTAACTCAAAGTAAATGTAAATCACATTACAGATTTAGCTTATGTGTGAATTTATAAATGCTATGGTTGTCATAATTAGGCTTATGCTTCTACCTTAAAAATTAGGGGGGGGTCAAAATACGAAACTATCCAGTGAGACCTTATTAGTATATACGAGTTTGGCTGGCCATTCTTGGTTGATAATGAAATTTACTTTTGTAGGGAATATAATATTTTGAGAGTTTATTATTTTTAGTTGCAACTAAACGAAATATAAACATTATTTTCTTTATGGATTTTCATTCCATTAACAATATTGAACTTGGAACACTACTTACTGAAATTAGCACCTGCCTCTTTGCTGCGGAATTGAAAGCACAAGTTGCAAATACATGTAGGTCCAGTAAATGCCGCGGTTCATATCCTTTCTCTACACAGAAGCTGACATCCAGGCTTCATCTATACTGCTAATTATAGGTTTGATCATGAGCACTCTAAATTGTAAAGTTAATTAATTTGTAATTTAATGGTGCATGCGTGAGTTTATAATGGGAACTAAATTAGTATGGTGAGTCCAACATTTTGCGGCAACTGGTTGCGCCGAGAACTAATCGTCTGCTCAGATATTTATTTCGGGACAATACGGATGTCCATGAAGGCATGTAGCGAAACAAAAAAAAATATACAGTACTCGGATTACATTAAACACTTGATTGCTGGATAACCGGAGAGAAATGGTGATGGGGCATATATATGTTTATTCGTGCTCCATATGATGAAATTATTTTGAATTAATATCGCTCTTATGGAACGCATGTGTATTTGATGCATGCATAGTGTTGCCATGATGTGTACAAGTATGCATTGCAAGCATCACATTAAATACTATAACAACAAGAATACCATCACAGTACCCTGTAAAAAAAAAACAACAACGGGAGTTTTCATAATTAGGATCAGATACAAAAGAACATCTATATTACATGATCTGTTTGAAAGGTTGAATTTGAATGCCATACTGTAAACTCATATGCGAGACGCGGGAAACTTTGATAGCAAACACTTTTTCTTCGTACAAACTAGTTTTGTTATGACATGGACATTTCCACCAGACATCATTTATTAGATTTATGAGGCAATTTTAAAAAAGTAGACACGAAATATCATGAGTGACAGAACTACTGCGAAGCTGAAAATAATTATTAGCAAATAAATAAATTCGTATAAGTTAGGGTGGTATGTAGGCCTCTAATGACTCATTGTAGGTCAAAGGAAACGACTGTCTTTCAACCACAAAGTTTAAACGATTTTTTTTATATTTCTTAATGTTTGCAAAAGTCACACGATCATTTTATTTCCCTTTTGACAATATTCATGTTCCAGTGAGAATGTAAACCAAGAACATTTATACAACAACGCAAATGATGGAAAACAGCTTGGGACAATGAACAAAGAATTTCCCTTCATTTAGGCTTAATGTAAGGTCATTTATACCGGACAGTCAAAAACGCACACGCACGCATTAAAAAAATATTGTCACGCACAGGGCAGTAATTCTAGATGTCAAATTAAAAGTCGTCAAAAATTTTATTTTCAACGTATGTGTAGGAATACACTCTGAAAAGCCATCTGGATTTTACTTCATCAATATGGTGTAAGCATTTCTCCCATGCAAAACATTTTAGTTATTGATATGAATGTAGTTTGTGAATAATGTGTTTAATGAAGCATTTAATTTGGATGTCGTAAAACAATGTAATTATGAATAATGGGTAAATTTTCGTTGAACTGTGCGAATCGTACATTCTTCTTGGCATTTTCTAAAATACCGTTTGGTATGCAGTTTGAGATATGTTTAAACTACCTTATGACTCGAGCAACATTTTTTTCATCGATTTTCATTACACGTTGTCTTGTTGAATATCTTTTTAGCGATCATACTGTTACAATAAATTTTGTTGTTTTTTTTTTGCTTATTATTTTGCTGTTGTTGGCGTTTGTATTAAAAATATTGTTAGAATTGTAGTTTGAATCAACATTTGTGAATGTTATCGTTTGTCATGTCTTGTTTATTACTAGTATCACAACTGTTAAACGATCTGTCATGAGCAAACTATATTCACCGTTCATTTTGTGTTGTTGGATGGTGCTATTTTTCTTTTTAAGCCAGCCCACTTACACTGTCATACTTGAACGAACGACTCAGTACAAAGAAGCGAGTATACTCAATAATTAAATATGGCTATTTCCTTATAATATTGTTCTTGTAAAAACTATCGTTTTCTTCTTCAGTTTATCTCGTTCATTTATACTTGTATTTCTTTTTGTAAACCCTGTTAGTGATACTATTAAACAGAGATACACTTATTACTTATTTGTTGAAATTTTTAAAAATATTTCTGGTTTTTAAAGTTTCTCTTTCGTTGATTCGATTTTTGCAATAGTTAAAAATAAACAATAAAAAGAAAACCCCCACCCAAACAAAAACAACCATAATAACATAGAGTCGGCTGCTCTTGACATGGCAATATGTTTTTGCTAATAACCTGCCACGAAATTTGTCTCCTTTGATCAATTGGCTCTTTGCGTTGTGCCTTTTTTCCCCCATCTTTAATCTAATTGAAATTTTGGTTCTACTAGTCATAGACCAGAAGAGCTTATGGTATCACGGTACCAATTGCTTTTCCATAGACCGCAATGCTAATGTTTTGCGAAATAAATATACTTTCTATCCTATAGCCAACTTTAATTTTTTCAATAAACTTTGATATAGCTTGGGACTGTGCAAGTGACAAATGTACTTAGTCTCGCTTGTCAGAAACAATTGTATGAGGTACCTTAGCTGTGTTTTATATTAATGTGTATGTAATTGTCTTTAAACTTTTTCAGCTGCTATTTTCATATTTGTGCTTTACTAACAAACCATATTTTTGGAATAAAATGATTTGTTTTAACAATGAGTTGTGTTTTATTCACATCAACACTTACTGAACTTCAGATGGGTGATATGGGATAAATCACATCATATCATATTATGTAATAATTAGGTCAAAGGTCAATGTACTGAACAGTACCTACCTCTTTTACAATTCACCTAAACTAAAGGTTTTATCTTTGTTTGGTAGATGCAGAACTTAACACCAGAGACAGGTGGACATGAGCCAATCTTATTATAAAGTATAAGCAACCAACACTTTACACTGTCTGCAGATACATGAGGTCACTAACCTCCAGTCCTAATACAAAGGTCAACCTACCCATCCTGTTTGTAATACAAATAGAAACCTTCCCTCATTAGTGTAGTGAATAAAATTAACACAATAAGCCAATCTATCACCAAATATAGTATATTCACAACTTCTAAGTGGTTATGCTGCATTAGGAGTGAAATTTGGGGAATAAAATATAGAAAAATGCCAAAGATAAACAATAAGAAAGTGAGTCAAATTTAGTTAAAACAAGATGGAAGGTGTGTATCTAAAAGAGATATGGAACTTATGATAAAGGAATTAAAGGAGACAATAACAGCAATGATAAAATGAGAAGCAAAAGCTTAATGACCTTACCTTAGACAAATGTATGGAGGCAGTACCACCATAGGTCCAAGGACAGTCCGAAGGCACCTGTGATATAATATCTATCACATGCAATGAAATTTCAAGTGAAGTGGTGTTCATTCCCATCTAATACATAAGGGTTAATAATTTAGAAAATATAGGTGCATATAATTTATATTTCTTTTATATAAGAAATTAACAGAAACTTGTTAAACTTATGCAGAAAAATACCTAAACCAAACAAAACATCACTTATCTGGTTTTAAACATGTAAACTTTACTGTGAGAAATTATTAAATTGCTTCTACTTATAGTTTCATCAAGACTGAGGGCTAATATAGTATTTCACGAATCTTCTTTTTATTTTTTAGAACCAATCACTGAAAATGTGAGTTTTTAGTTCTTGAATTGTTATGTCTGGTGTAAGGGAGATAACTGATTTATATACATAAGGTGTGGTCATTTTATTTCCTCAAATATATTATCTATGTAATAGAGATGGCATTATTAACACATGTATTAACAATGCAATTAAATTATCCCAAGAAATACACTATTGATAAGTGGTAACCTAATATTCAGGCTTCTGTATTTGGAGTCTTCAAGAGTGATGTAATATTGTTCTCTACGGTGAGGCGGCTTGTTTGATTTCATATAATTCATGTTGTCTACAATGCCAACATGTGGAGTACAGCCTTCCATAGACATGCGGATATGATCCCATACCAAATGGATTCTTGCGATGGGATGCAGAATTTGAATAACAGTGATTACTTGAATGGAAGGAATGGGCAATATGTGACTAATATGGTTACCACCCAATAATGTTGGACCTGTTGTTTTAATTTGCATGATTTATAATATTTGACAGGTAAAATAGTCAATATTCGGCCAAAAATCTACCATAATATGTTTACATAACTTTGTTGAATCTTTGCCAATTTTGGAGCTGACAACACAAAAATGAAACCATCACCATCAGGCAATATAAGTCTATGTCTGTCACAGCAAAAGCCCCAATCATAAATCAAATTGTGCTATTTTCTTAAGATTTCATACATTGTGTTCTTAAAAGATTGCCAATATTTGACCAGAAATGTTCAGCATACATTAGTTTTCCCACAACAAACTAGTACAGTTCATAAATGCCGCCAACATGTATGCGTGTCTATGAATACACTGGGAGGCTGTTCTTCCCTCTATGTATCACTGTACCAGTTGCTTTTCCATAGAACGCAATGCTAATTTTTTGCGAAATAAATATACTTTCTATCCTACCTCAGCATGCATGTCACACACTGTCACAGAGAACAATGTTAGATTGTTAATTTGATAACATCGAAAATAGGTACTCCATTGCATTTAAGAGAGATAACTCTGCTGAAACGAGACAGGGGTAAGAGTTATTTAGTTACACCGGACACATTTTCAGTCATGTGTACCACATTTTAAAAAAATCTTAAAAAAATACAAAATGTGATCTAGATATGAATTAACATAATTTCACATGTTGCCAAGAGGCTCAACTTTTTTTTAAAGCCTAACAGTACAACTCTTACATAATGCGCCAATCACAGCTGGTTTTGTTGTTTATTTCTGAATGCAATGTTCCCTACACCTTAAGCTCCGCCCACCTGGGGTTGTACAATTGGTACCGTTATACCTTATAGGTGGTTTGCTTTCAGTTGTCCATCGTCCGACGTTCATCCTCTGAAAGTATTTAGAAGATTGCCTTGAAACTTTACGCACACATTCATCCCAATGTCTAGTTTGAAAATAGTGCTCCCTGGACATCAAATATGGAAGCCATAGAGGCCATTTTGAACATCTTGTTATCGCTATTCGGCATGAATGAATGATAATTTGATCGTGTTACCTGTTTGCTTGGTGGTTGACCATGCTTTGAGAGTGGTATTGGTTGTTATTTTTGTTATTATAGGGTTTAACGCCATTTTCAGCACAAGACAGGCTATACGTGGCGGCCAGTATTAATGGTGAAGGAAGAACCCGGAAAACCCCCCGGAAAGAACCACCTACCGACGAGAAGCCACTGGCAAGCTTTCTCACATACTTGCATTGGCCGAGCCCGAGACTGGATTCCACGCAGAGGTGAGATGTCAGTGATCCGTAACGGTGAGCGTTTTAGACCACTCGGCCCCTCGGGCCTCTTCTAAGAGTGGTACTGGAGTAATGACGCAACATTACAGGGCTCAAGCACCTCTGCGGTTAAGTTGTAGATTGTTCTTCATTTGCTTTTGATTACGCCTCTTAACCGTAACAATGATCATGCTTCAAATCACAAGCCCTTGAAGTCATAGTGGTGCCTGTAAAAAATTAAATCAAACTTAAATTAATTATGATGTGAAATCGATAATGTATTTGCAGGGGTTCTCGAGATGTTGAAAATAATTCACGAGCAGTAGAGAAGGAGGGCGAAATAGGGTCTATAGAAAATCCAGTCAAAAAAGTGGTCGCGGCACTTTGGGGTCTGTGGGAATTTAACATGGGGAATTTAACATATGTAATGTATAGCGACAATGAATTCGGCCTGTCTAAGGTCAATAGGAATTGGAGAGGGGTGACGTCACGGTACTGGACAATGGCACCTAACAATTTTTGTGGAAGAGTATACATTTTTGGAGGCAAACATATATTATAAAATCGACTAAAAAATTTTTAGGCAAGAGACAGCAAATCTTTTCGAGACGGTGGAGTGGCTCTGAAAAGGGCCTCTGGGATCTTCTTATATTTTCGCCACTTCTTCCATCATTTCCTCACTTCCTCTATGATTCCCTTCTTCTTTTCATGGTCTGGGATCTATTCAGGTTGTCCACTCGACCTAAATTTTTCATATACCTTAATCCAGTTTTCGTTCAGTCTCTCAGAGTCCTCTTTTTTCTTTCTGTTGCTTTGGTTGTCTTTTTTTTCTCTTTTACCCATGTATCTTTTACCTTCTTCTCCTCCTCTTCGATCACCTTTCTCAATTTTTTCTGCTTTCTTTAATCGGTCTAATCCCCACTTGACAAAAGACCATTCTGAAATTTGCTATGCCTTGTAAAAGGTACCTCACATCATCAAGGACCTGCACCAATGTTCCCACTCTAACATACATAGGCTGAATGTAGCCTCTTAATTTCTCCATTTGCTCCTCTATCATGCCTTTCACTAGATCCCTGGCTACTTTTAGGCTGGGCTCTTGACGTGTTACAAAGTCTTTGCTAACTGGATACCTCCATTCATCTTCAAGCCTTTCCACCTCATAGGCTGCATCCACGATCCAGTACCAACTGTCTTTCCACTTATTAATTAAATCCATTTTCCAAGGTTTTGACTAATCAATGCTGGGTAGTCATACTTGACTGACTAGGTATTATAGTCGCGTATTGCACTCCTTGGCACTATTTGCGGCCCCAGGCTGAGCGGCAGTCTCTAAAAGAGGAGGCTTGACCCCGAGCTGGGCCTTTAAGTGGAGGAAGAAACCGGGAAATCCCTCGAAAAAAAAACACCAACCGACGAGAAGCTACTGGCAAGCTTTCTCACATATCCACATTCGCCAAATCTTGGACTCAAACCCACGCAAACAGAGGTGAGATGGCAGTGATCCGTAACGGTGAACGCTTTAGACTCGGCCACTCGGGGCCCACTAGTCATATTTGACGATCGCTATTATTTAAAATCGTGAAGCCTGGACGTGAATGAAATAAAAGTCTCTTACAATAACTCCACATATTATATACTTTCCACACAGAAGGGGAGGAAGACCTCCCCACACCATTTGCTACTATGCACACACCATATTTACTATTCACACAGAAGGGGAGGAAGAAATAAATCATTTCTACTATCCACACACCATATCTATTATCCCCACATAATGGAAGAGAAGATATCCGCACAGAAGTGAACAGAAGAAAGAAAACACACAATATATACTATCCACACATAAGTTAGTTGTGGTGTTAGAGGAGAAAGGATGAAAAGGAGAGTTTGGTTGAGGACTTATTGTCTTTTGCAACACGGGCTGTTTGCTTTCAGGATTCTATCCAGGTGTTTGCTAGTGTGGTTTCCCTAGAACCTGTTCCGGCCCTTGTTAGTGGAAAATGGGAGGGTGAAGATAGAGTTGTAAAAGAGGGGTAGGAGAGGAGAGTTTTTTGTGTCTTTAGGTTAGGTTGTGACTTGCTCTTTAGCCGACTTTTGTCCTTGAGGACCCGCCTTTTGTATTGGCCTATGTTACCATTGTCCTGTTTCATTTTTTTTTTGGTGTCCTTAAGGGTTTCGTTTCTTTTGGATCCGCCTTTTGACTTGGCTGAACTGAACTGTTAGGATTATAGAACCTATGCACGTAGTACTTCGCGACTGGTTAAGGTCTCTGGTTAGAACCGGGCCCATGGCTAGGCAGATAGCCCCAAGCTGGGCTACGTTAAATAGTGAGAATGGTGCCTGCACTACTTCAGTTTCGACCTTTGACGTACTCCCGACAGTGCGAGTAGTCGACCTTTGACGTACTCCCGACAGTGCGAGCAGATGTCCAGCAGTGGAAAGGGCGGGGAAAGGGAACCGTGCGGCGCCAAGCTCCACTCATCTCCGGCTCTTCCTGGTGATGGGCTCCAGGTCTCCAAGGTGAGGCACTCTCGCTGGACTCATCATCATGATGGTAATCGCAATGGACTGCTCGCAGCCGCCATGGCTGCTGTTGTGGTCGAATTATGTCCAGTAGTGCTAATGGACGTCCTTATGCCAATGGTGTGTATACCACCTGTGCAATATAATCGGATATAAGAGTTGTGAATTTAGAAAATATAGATTTAGGTTGGTGATTTTGTTTTTAGCTGACGTTTGTCATAGTCCTCATTCTTTAATTTGCTTTACTTGGGTAGCCAGACTGACGAAGGCGTCGATTTATATCCCCGGAGCACAGAAAACACTCGCTTACACCAAAACTTACAATACACATATTACCATCCCATGGAATATAAGGACCTAAAAGAAACACGCACGTTGACTTTTTACTTACAAATACAGACAACATATTGGGCAAGACAGAGAAGGTAAGTGTGGATAGATACACTTGTATTTTTTTTACATAAAACAAACGAATTTCTTATAGACTTATCTATTTTTAACAAGTGGGGCAATTTGATTAGTATGTCTTTTCTAGAGTGTTGGGGTATCCCTGTAAAAGGCTGTTGTGTTGATGGGAAGTTTATTGAATAAGATTGCGTCCCCATCTGGTGGGAGGCTTTCCCACATAATAGGGTCTATTTCTTCGGAAAGAGAACTCTTTCGTGTCTACATTACAGTCCACAAAAAAACATCTGTTTGGTTCCTACTGCTGCTGCTAGTGTTGCTGTTATTCTCTCTGCTTTCTGAGGTCAATAATTGTATGTCCACTCTTCTTGTTCTTTCTTGATTTCTTCTCTGAAGACCTCTTCTGTCAGGTCTTCGGTGACATTCAACATCTCAACATTCACTCTATCTGTTAAGGCTTCTATATCAGGTTTTGCCTGACACGATGTAAATTTGCGTAAGATTCGTTCAGCTTGGCTAGACTTGAAGGCATCTTCGTAGGTTGACGAGTCAACAAGGGTAGGGTAGGAACATTATGATAGCTAATTTCATGGAAAGGGATAGAGAGAAGTTAAAGAGCAATTATAATTTTTGTAACAAGATAACAGAGTTGGGATTTCGGAGTAACAACAAAACAATATTGATAGTAATACAAGTACAATTTCATTATATATGATTTAAATGAGAAACGAGATATGATTGATACGTGCGTGTATGGGTCCAACTATTGGACGAATTAACATAATTCGCACAAACGTACTAATGCAATAAGTACAAATACAAATATAATGATCTTATACGGTACAAGGACAAAAAAGAAAGAACGATTCACGGTATATCACAAATTTAAAAGAATGAGTTTTACACAACTGCAAAACAAATGAAGCATTCACTCAAAATAGTGAACTGATATTTTATTCAAATAGTAAAGCAAATGTAGTATTCACTGGATTAGTGAACTGAAATAGTAAAATGATAATAATGCAGATATCACAAGATATCTCTTCAGTTCCAAAACACTGTGTATAACAAGATCCCGAAATTAATCCACTGCATGTATGGAGCAACACAACACTCACTGAACATCACACTTTGCTTATAGTTATAGGTAGTCACCCACCACCACTGATTCCTAGGTCAGACAAACAATTGGCGTCTACCACTTTGGTCTGCAACTCCCGATCATCTGCTACTTGACCCGTAACACTTCATTCAGCTGCACTTCCGCCGTCCAAACAGCTCCGTTTTTAGCGCCGTCATCATCTTCACAGACTCTATGGCCATCATCACAGCCGTCATGATCAACTTCCATGGTCAGCTCTTTAGTTGGTACCTCGTTAACCCTAAACATCATGGTCAGTTCTACAGCTGCCGTCAGCTCTGATCTCTATGGATCAACTCCACAGCTGACACGGTCAGTTCTAATCACCATGGAGCAGCTCGCATCAGCTGAAAATACATCAAATACCGTGTACTATGCATGGCATAGGTATATACGGTAACACGTAATGACGTTATAGACATAAAGTTATAAAAAAAATACATTATCAGTCCTGCTTTACAAAACAATAAACAGGTTCAGAAGTGAACAGGTGAATCATGCGATTCCTCTAGCACTAAACGTTTCGTAACTTAATACAACTTTGTAAAGTTCTTGCTAAGTCACCGACAAGAATAGAAAATATTAGCATTATACTACGCAAGTCGAAGCTACAGCAATGTGAAAAATAAACATGATAGTACAATAGCTATATCTTACAATACACATAAGAAATAAATAATAAATTACATACCTCTACGCCCCGTAATGTGTCGATTTTATCTTACTGTGTTGCATTTATACACATACAATGTAGCTTTACATTGTCTGTGCATTTCATGTCTTCGGGTTTTCCCATTAAAAGCATTCGCGCTTGCGGTATAAAATGAACTGAACTCATTGTTTCGAAGTAATGTAGAATACACATCAATCACCCTCGGGTATCATTGTACACAAGAAACGAAACCAGAGTAAATGTATTTAATAAAGAAATTGATTTACACAATTCCGTGACAATGATAAAAAGTTTGAAAACAAACGACAGACACAATTTTTAAAAACATTTTTTTATTCAACTAACAAGAACTTAATATTAACAATAATATTAAACAAACAACTTTTGACAAGGTTGACAGCGTTGTGAAGTCAAGCTAGATTTTCATTGATAGAAGTCATGAATCCATGGATGTATGTTTCCTAGCTAACGACAATAGATAGCCATAATGGCCTCAGAACAATATATTTACTTTCTGATCGTTGCTAGAAGAGTTACTATCAAAATAATGTTCTAAAGGATATCCAAGACTGTGTTGATGAAGAAAATACACATGATATTGTCCACACACAATGGCATATATGCCTTGTAATTTCACATTATTGAATTGTGTCGTCTAGGCATTTCTTCTCATATAGTCAATGATATCGTCTTACAAAATCGTTAATCCTTATGAATCGATATACTCCACACAACCCTTTTTAAGAATGTAGACGGCTACCCAGTGGGTTCCTGGGCCATGACTGTCTTCTGTGTTGATGACATAAACTTGATGGTCTTGAGGTTTGCGATGAGGTAATTTATCTTTAGCACACATGGCAGGATTCCAAGAAGCAGTATACAAATTACTGTTCAAAAGGTAATAAGTATCCATTCAATTCTGAATTTTTGCTTGAAAATCCCTGACAAGTAACCGTTTCTTTTCCTCGTCTCCGCACTCTGGGTTAAGAGAGCTTCCATACGATAGATCTCCAGAGTAGTTAATGGAGGGCAGGAATGATTACGCAAGTCTTTATACCACTGATGCAACACTGCTTCTTCCAAGATGAGACTCCAAGCTCGTTCAATATTTCTTTTTGCCCTATTCAGACATTTATTATGTTGAATTTGACATGGATGATCGTTTTGACAACCATAGCAATCTTTCTTGGTCGATTCCGTAATTATATCCGTTAGGTGTTTGGAAAAACAGGACACTAAATATTGTTCATGTTTTGGCCATCTGGACGTAACCACTGCGTCTTCTTCGTCTTTGTCTTGGGCTTCTGCCTCCACGGTATCATCCCATTCCATGTCCAAACATTCTCTACCATTCAAAGAGGGATAAGTGTCTTCCATAGTTTATAATAATCTAGAATTACTTTTTTCAGACTGTTGATTTCTATGGTATTATCGAATTTGGCATACAGAATGACGTTCACCGTCACCGTGAGAGCTTCTGAAAATTGAAGTTCCACATTTAATTGAGTTGATTTTATTCGTTGGAAATGTCCCTTGTCGCTGTCTTGGTCTAGAGTGAAATCAAAGGCCCATAAAGTGTAACCTCCTGCGTTATTATCCTACGAAATGCCGTGACTAGTGTTTGTTCCTAGCTGCCCGGTAGCTTTGTACAGAGACAAGGACGATCTCAAGTAATTATTTTGGGGGAAGTTAGGTTCGAAGGGTCTGGTATACAAGGTCTTGCCTTCGCGATTGACTTCGATCTTGGAGACTCTGTAGTGCTTAAACTGGAAAGGATTTGGATCGTGGGCTTCGTTTAGAACTGCATTGCTAACGATATCAATGATTAAACGTTTGGGTAACTGTCTTTGGAACAGATGATCTTCGATTTTGGATCGGAGTCAATCAGGAATGGTGAAAGTTTTCACTTTCACGCGTCGTATAGGATACTTGGTCGTTCTGCTCAACGTATCATTGATGTAGTTTCCCGCTTTAGGTAACACTTCTATGCGGCGCACGTAAAGTCTGGCTTCTTGGATGATGGTTTTGTACTCGTTGGCATGAGCCACCAAATGACTGCTGAGATTTAATCTCAGATGAATATCCACTCCGTTTGGCAAATATTTGTTTTGCAACAACATGTCCAATTGTAAACGATCCATCGGTTCTCAACTACATCCTTGCAGGATTTTCTTTCGGCGGTCGTTAATGCCCGCATTGTGAGTATCGTCTTCTGCTGTCACGGCTGTGTGGTTATATGTGTCTTCACCTGCGGAGTGAGGTTTACAAAACACGCAAGCGTCCAGATGAGTGTTATTGACCTCTTTTCCGTATGTCAAGAGATTTTAAAGGTACGCTTGGTAAGGGTTAGTATCCATGATACTGCTTACCAGTTTGCTATTCAAGTACGAATCCACTTTGCTGACAAGGGATGCATGAAATTGTTGATGGAAGCTAGTCTACCATAGGCTCCCGGTTTGGTGTTGTTCGTTTTGATCACTTTGACTTACAGATACAAGTAACTGCTATTTAGATAGATGTAATCTTCGGGCTGTCCTTTAATTTTAAATTCGATGGAAACTGAAGCCGTCAAAGAGGACACGGGAGCAAATTCGACCCATTTGGATTATTGCATCGTCATCATGGTAGATGGCATGGTAAACAGATCCAGATCCGACTTGGAACAGGCACAAGACTCGACGCATCATTTTCTTTCTTTCTGTTTGTGATCTTATAATCAAACACGCCCAAGTGTCATACTGTTCTTCTTTTCTTAGTCTTTCTAGCTCTATGAGTATGAAGTCCTCTGAAGGGATAACTTCATCGTCTTTTTTCTGCCTTGTCCTTGCTGTGGGGTCAGGGAAGCAGGAATGTCGTACTCATCGGCTTCCGGAGCATTTATGGGAGTTTCTCATCGTCCCAAAATGTCTTTGCCAGTCTTAAGCAAGATATTTTGCTTGGTCTCTTTGGGATTTTGTTTGTCGATTATGACATTTTGGAGAAATTCTTTGTCTTGTCAAGTCGGCGTCTTTCAAGGTGTGCAATCCCCGTGTCACCATCGGTTTCAAAACAGGAGAAACAGAACGAAAGGCCGATTTCAGCATATCTCCTAAACCATGTCCTCGCTGTTGTGCATCTCTTTAGTACATGACTTACAAGTAGTTCGAGTAATCGTTTTCGAAAATGGAGTGGCTTTCCCTTTGGCGAATGGAATATTTGATCCCATATCTCCTTTTATAGTAATGTTGACAGTGTCGAAGTACGACTTACTGACGGGCAAATAGTGAGGATGTACAAATTCATGTAGATGTTTCCACTTTCCTCGTCAGCGTTCGTCGCAGAATCCAGTTTGAAAGGAATGATATACCATAACGGTAGGGAAGTGTATCCTACTACGCTGCAATCCGCCACATCGGCATCGGAGTACACAAAGATCAAATTCATTCCGTGGTTCATTTCTACAGGGGATCAAAATATTTCGCAAAATCCAAGTTGCCGGTAATAGGTGGTATTTCGTTTTTAATTTTGATCAACTGTGGGTCACCACCCAAAATATGAAACAATTCAGGACGAGCTATTTTGTGGTACTCAATCAGGACACTTCGTTTTAGTTTTCTCCAAAGCATTGCCAAACATGGCTTTGAACTTGGTAGCAATGTGTTCACCAAATGTTGGGCGCTAAATTAATAGCCTGGGGGAATTTTCAACCGATAGGTGGCCAGTTTAATTTTGGGGTCTTGTGTTTCATAGAGTCACCTGCAGTGATGAGATCATCCAAGTTTTGTTGCACTTGTTTGTCATACTCTTCCACCATAAAATGTTTTGATTTTTATTGATATTTTCAATTCGCGTAGGGTGAATCATTTCCACTAAAGTCAGTTGCCAATGCGTTTCGTGATCCAATTAGATGGCGAGAGGAAATTTGGCCGTGAAACAGCACAATGTGTTTTGGGGAAACACCTCCTGTTGTTCCCGTTGGAGGAATATTTCAGGGAAGGACTGGGAACAAGGTAAACGATGCAACTGCTGAGTAAAATGGTCCACAATTGTTTGCCTCTTTGTTGCAAACTCAAGTTGGCAATGTCAGCACCGATAACACAATACACAATAAAGATTTGGCTTAAAAAGACGATTTGCGTTTTAGGCACACGTTCTCCACACCACATCCACAAGGGTTGCTTTCGTAGATCTTGCTGAGAATACATGGGGGAAGAAGTGGCCACTGCAGTAGCTGAGGCTGTATTGAAGGGCATGATGTTCACTTCTTTTTATAGTCGATGATTTGCGAAGCGTCGATCCACGGCGGCACGATTTACCCAAATACACCCAAATACTGCCCAAATATAACCAAACACTGCCCAAATATACCCATATGCTACTCAAATTATCTCAAATATTGTCCAGAAACAAGCGCGAAAGAAATGTTTAAATTCATTGCAATGTGAATTTCTGGGTCAAAATTAAATACGTTGAATTACTAAAGAAATTGGAATTTCTTTGTACAAAACGTAACGAACATCTCCAATTTCGTTTGCTCGGAAATTATCGAGTCCAAAACGACATATATATTTCTAATTTGTATTCTTAGTTGCAGATATCTATATTCTAGATGTTTTTCAGTAAATAATCAAAACGAAGTTCGAAACGAAAATGTATTCATATGATCGTTTTTGTTGCGGTGGTTTCTATTAATGTGCTGCTTTCTTGGATGAGTCGGTCTCTGATGTTCCTATATATATATATATAGGCCCCTTACTTCCTTCTCTCCTAATACTTGATAGCTTTATTTTATAAAATTAATTACTTGTTATACGTTATACACTATCACACATTGACATATTTTTATGTGGATAATTACATAAGAAAATTCCTATTTCCAATCATCGTGGCCAACGTTCTTCCATGTTTGCTATGTATATGCCATAATGTTTTGTCTACTATATAATTTCTGTGTCCTTTGTGTAGTAAAATTTATTATTTTGGTAATTTATTGTTTTTTTTTTCATAATGAAAAGATATTTAATCTGATGTTCAATATATTCTCAGCAAGATCTACGAAAGCAACCCTTGTGGATGTGGAGTGGAGAACGTGTGCGCATCTTCACTTAAAAGCGTTTTAAATAGTTCGTCATTTTCCGAGAACCTGTTTCCTGTATTTTCCTTAACTTGTTGGCGCTAGATACTTGTGGGGTATAATGTCAAGGGAATGGTCTGTTTCTTTGGTAATATATCTATCTGCTTCATTATCACTGTCCGCATCATTTAAATCTTGAAGATGATCGAAATGGTTCGATGACGACAATTCACCTTCCAGTGATATTACTTATACATTAGAGCAACACCTTTTTTTGGTGGTGGTGGTGGGTCCTCATCCGTTGATGGATAAGCTAACGTATGAGCCACATGAATAACAGCTGCGAAGTGGTTGACCGCGTACCACTTTCCCGGCCCAGGTGTTGGTACGTCTCCAGTCTTGTACCAAAGGATTGCTAGCTGCCGTCTGTTCTCAAAATCTCCTGATGGTTGAAATTTAGTGTTCCGAGTTTTGTAGGAGAAGTTGTTTTTCACGTTTGCGTATGGGATATCACTCTTATTTTCATTTAACCGCATTTGCCGAAAGCTATAATTGTCCACGCATTCAACAATTTTCCGACGACGGCGGAGTCCAGAAAAGACTGTGCGTAACTGCTAGAAAGCAATTGAATTTTAGGTGTCTGTTGATTTAACATGTATTGTTCCCAGCTTGTAATAAGTTTAATACACTTGTGGTACCTTAGTTTCACTGACATAGTTTGGTTACCACAAAGAAAGATAGAGACGGCATTGAAAAGGCAGCCTCCATCATCGCGTACAGTTCTTCTTGTTTTTGGTCACACTATCTAATTCAGGCAATTAAAACGTTCCTTTAACACTTCCCCCATTCATGTCTTCCTATTTACAGACGGCAAGATGACGGCCGCTTTGTTTTAACACCAGTTTGATGGTTCGCACTAACTCACTGTTCGATTTGGAAGTCAATATCACGACCCAGGCAAATTTGGAAAAGACATCGACGACACAAAATAAATATTTGTAGCCACTATTCTGGGTGGCCACATGAGACACTCGCTAAATCGGCTTGCCACTGATGATCGGTGCTCTCCACTTGGGTGCAACTTCTGGAAAATGTCTGTTGAATGGATTTATGTAAGGTGTACATGACTTGTTCTTGTAACCATCGTTTGCACTTGAGGTAAACGGACACTTTTCAGTCGAGTTTTGGCAGCAGGATACAATTTCTGAACTCCTTCGTTATCCGCAGGATGGGACGGATCGTAGTAAATGCTGGCTAACACCTTTTTCCATTTTTAGTAGGTTATCCACTCTTCGCTTTGATGGGACGAGGGGGTGGTTTGGAAACAACTTTACATGTTCGATGTGCCACTGGAGTACAAGTCGAAGGTATTGGTGGTAAGAATGGTATGGGTTTTGTCGGTTCATGGTCATTCCATACCCAAGTCGTTTCGTACCCAGAGGAAATTGGTCGTTTCGTACCCAAGGTGCTGGTCGTTTCGTACCCAGGGTGCAGGTCGTTTCGTACCAAAGGTGCTAGCCGTTACATACACCAGGTGTTGGTCGTTTTGTACCCATTAATTTACAAAGTCAAATATACAGTATTGTCATATTTACCCCCCCCTCTCTCTCTCTCTCTCTCTCTCTCTCTCTCTCTCTCTCTCTCTCTCTCTCTCTCTCTCTCTCTCTCTCGGTCTCTCGGCATAATATTTTTCCTACCTTAAAATTTGCATGAGCAAAGCATATCCGGGCAAAAAATGAAACACAAATAATTACAGTAATTGTATTATTTTCACTGTATAATAGCATCTATGTACTAAAAAGAATTAACAAAAATGTATATTACCAGTAAAAAAGAAAAAGAAAACGTTAGCCATGCTTTAATAACTGAATAAGTCCATTCTTTTTTATCGTTCAAATTAACGTTGTCCTATTTCTTGTTAATTATTTAGTAATTTCTAACGTGACTGAAAAATATACAAATGTTTATCTTCTCAAAGCAACTAGATATTCTGCGATCTTTTAGTAATGGAGTTAATTGCAATTAAAACAGTATTGCTTGATTTAGATTCTGTTCTCCAAGGACCAATACTAGTGTTATTTTTTTTTAGATTCTGTTCTTCAATGACCAATACTGGTGTTAATTAAATTTTTCTTTAAATTCTGTTCTCCAATGACCAATACTGGAGATAATTTATTTTTTTTTGGATTCTGTTCTCGAAGGACCAATACTGGTGTTAATTATTTTAGATTTTGTTCTCCAAGAACCAATACTGGTGTTAATTTATTTTTTTAGATTCTGTTCTCCAAGGACCAATACTGGTGTTAATTTAATTTTTTTTTCGTCTGCTTGCAGAGGTAATCTGCGTGGTATACTATACGGACCGTCAAACCATCTTTTCGTCGACTGTCAGCCGCATCAGCATACTTGTGCAAAGTATTGTATATTTTATCCGATCTCAGGAAACTAACAAATTAGTGGCATAATTGAATTTTTCTCTTTTCAACTAAGAATAAATATTATTTTTTTAATTTCATGGCAAGAGAAAATTGTTTTCATTGTTTTGTATAATCTGTTTTATTTTGTTATCATTCTAAATATAACGCACATAAATAATTGCCGAGAGAGAGAGAGAGAGAGAGAGAGAGAGAGAGAGAGAGAGAGAGAGAGAGAGAGAGAGAGAGAGAGAGAGAGAGAGAGAGAGAGAGAGAGAGAGATTTAACTTGGCACTGCATTTTAGATATAATTACTTCTGTGTTTTAAAAATGACTTATTTAATTTTTTAAAAAATCGAAGATATCTATGCATGTTTTGATTCTGCCAGTATTAAAACTTTTATAATACAGCACCCCATGTAATACGGCATAAATTTCTTCCAGAATAGAACACTAAAATTCAAAATCCCATGAATGATGGAAGGAGATGTCTCAGTGAGCCGAAATATTAGCTCAAAACAGGTTTATTTAAGAACCAAGGACTAAAAACATTATTCCGAATTTTACATTCTTGAGTTTTATTGCACAATGTAGAAAACGATTAAAAATCATTGTCTGATAATACAAATAATTTGCCCTGTCAGTCAGTTGTCAGACCGTATATGCTGCTGCTACGTTTAGTTATTTTGAGGAGGAGACAACGCAGTTCTGGTACTCTTCCCACACCGAGAATATTCTCCCTTGCATTTTCTATATGTTTTCTTTTTTGTCCTGATATCTTCTCAGCTTTTTTCTGCTTGAACTTTAACTTACTAGATATCTGTGGATTTTAACATTTGATAACTTAACATTTCAATTATGTTTATTATATATTATATTATATTTGTAATTAAGGTACGAAACGACTATAGCATTGGGTATGAAACGACCAACACCTTGGGTACAAAACGACCAGTACCTTGGGTACGAAACGAACGACCATTGCTTTGGGTACGAAACAACTCATTTGGGTACGAAATGAATTGGGTACGAAACGACTTGGGTAAGGAATGACAAGTTTCGGGTTTGGCTCATGGTCACTCCGTACCCAATTCGTGCTTGAACTTCTACTTACTAGATATCTGTGGATTTTAACATTTGATAACTTAACATGTCAATTATGCTTATTATATATTATATTTGTACTTTAGGTACGAAGAGACTATAGCTTTGGGTACGAAACGACCAGTACCTTGGGTACGAAACGACCAGTACTTTGGGTAAGAAACGACCATTGCTTTGGGTACGAAACGACTCATTTGAGTACGAAACGACTCGGGTACGGAATGACCAGTTTCGGGTTTGGTCTCCTTTTCCACTTCTGGTTTCCCTTCTTTCTTTTTGACTTCTGTCGAAATGAGGAGCGGACATGATCTTTATAATCTTTAAGTTCTTCTCGTTGGTGTCAAGAGGAAGGGGTCAATAAAGACGCTTAAATCTTACTAGGGATCGTAGCTTCTTACGGTGTTTGAAAGAGATCCGTGTGGCTGTGTCTGTCTTGACCGCTGGGGGTGGTGTTGGTGTTGGTAATGAACTTTTCATCAGGGCCTTAATATCTTTCAGAGCTGGTAGAGCTGTTTCTTCTAAAGCTTTCTGGTGAAAGAATTGAAGTCGCTGCAACAGTTGACCGTACCTTTGCGACTTTTCCGTTTCTAACAAATTGCTGTGATCCATCAACGATTGCAATTCATGCTTTAACTGGGACATCTCGGTCAAATGAGGATTGGGAGGTAAATGTGGGGCCTGTCGTTCTTGCCAACGATAGTATTACATCCATCTTTTGTACAATACTTAAGCCAGTTTTCGTCCTTCCATCGGATTTCAATGGTCACGTCTGAGATCTTTTGATTCCAGAGGACCCTTTTATCTTCTTGACCATTTTATCTTGGACCCATTGGTAAAGACTTCCCAGGAGTACCAATGAAGGTCTTACTATGCTTTAGTAATAAGTCATAACAGGGCGAAAATTCATCTGCATTGCACCAATATCTTCTTCTTTTAACGAATGGATATTTATTTGTTTTAGACCATTTGGCGAAGAACGTGTCAATCCTTGGTTAAGCATTCTTTCTGATGTTTAGACAAATGGTCAGAACATTCAGACAGCATTCGCTCACGATATGGATGACATCTGGTGAAGCTGTTTCAAGGATGTTTTTTTCCGAATGGGTGGAGAAGCTTTGAACAGTGCGGACAACATGTCCCAATGTTTGACTAAATGAATAGGCAGTCCTTTTCTTTCCTTTGGGGGTAGAAGAAAGATGTCTTTTTGGGAGGTGACATCTTTGTTGGTTGGTTAGGTTCCGGGGCACACACAAAAAGTACACTAATATCGATAACATGGCACGCAGCCTTTTACCCTTTTCGACCAGAGGGTGACGATTTGTTTTCCAAAATCACCAGAGAATCATCCTCTTTGGTTGCTCCTCTATTTCTTTGGATGAGTGCATCTTTTCTGGGGGTGATGTCGATGCTTGGCTAAGCACTTTTTCGGATGACAAGACTGTCCTTTACTTTTTCCTTTTCTTGTTTGGACAGAAAAATGAATATGGTGATGGTGTGTACTTCTTTGAGGGGATATCTGCAAGCGTTCAGTAGCACATGAGGGGATATCTGTAAGCGTTCAGGAGTACACACATGCACACAAAAATACACTGAAGTCGATGGCTTGACGCACATCCGTTTATGTTATTTTTTTATAAATGTTTTTGTTCAAACTGTCTGATGATATGTTCGATATCGCCAAAAAAATCCTCCCCTTTGCTTCTCCTTGTCTTTAGGGGAGTGTCTTTTCTGGAGGTGACGTTGGTGCTTGGCTAAGCGCTTTTTTGGATGACGAGACTGTCCTTTTCTTTTTCTTTTTCTTTTCTGGACAGAAGAACAGTGATAATTTGTGCCCTTTTTTAGGAGACATCTTTTTGGTTCAGGAACAAAAAAAAAAAAGAACAAATGTTACCGCTGGAAGATACGTTCTTGCAGACGTGGGTATGCATTGTTTCATCAAATTAGAAAGAACACTTATCAAATTGTGTTTGGCTCACATCACCAGCAACGGAGAAGTGGAAGAAGCTGAGGCTACTAGAGATGCGGTTACTGTTGTTACAGATTGTGGTTTTGTGGATGAAAGCTTGTGACCTGGTTGCAGTACCAATCTTTTCGGTAGAAGCTGGGTTTTTTGGTCTTTTCTGGGGACTTTTCTGTTTCTGAGGCTATGACCTGGTCTGACACCGCTTCTATTTTTCTTCTGTGTAAGTCGAGCAGAGGCATTTTGGGGGAGGACGTTGGGATTATTGGGATCCCATTTTATGAGGGAGCAAATGATAATACCTCCTAGAGAACCGCTACCTCTAGATCTAAAAATTGATTTGCTTTTTGGTTTTAGTGTCGATGCAGTAATCGGTCATCTGCATCAAGGGTATATTTTTTCTGTAACAATAACGCTTGGTTTGATGTGGAATGTGAATGAAGGCTTATAACACTTGACGTGCTGTCACCATAAACCATCGTAAGACTTCTTTGAGACTGGCTTAAAAGACACGAGCACATATTTGTAGATATTTTTCGCGACTAATGCCGTGCAAGGCTCAAATCAATTTGATGGGAAGGTGAGACTGAAATGACATCATGTTGACGCTATTTGAGACAGACCCAAACTGACTGAGGTTTATATAGATTTTGTCTGGTTGTTCTTACGTCGATAACGGGGACATGTACACAACAGGTCCTCCATCTTGGCACCAGTGGTGAAACAGATGGGTTTAAATCGCAAATAATATGGGGAGGTGGGATTTAAAACTACGAATAAATAGGAGTGTGGGGGGTGAGTGGCATCGCCGTACGCATGAGTCAGCAAAGCGTTCCTAACTGTTTGGCTGGGTTTTTAAACAAGACCACGTAATGACCATTGAGACTGATGGTGCGATGGGCTTTACTTTGTTGAAACAAATGTTGGGTAATGTAAATGACACTTGAATTACGACGATTCCCTTTGCACGTAAAGACAGTTTAATTTCTTCTTCGTCATCTCCTAAGATGTCATCGAAAATGGCCAGATGTGTTCAACTTGGGTCAGACACGATCCCATCGTCTTCGACAGAAAAGCATTCTACAAACATGATGGAATCGCCTAGACTTTCTCGCAGAAGGCTGTATGTCGATTGCCACTCTTTGTAACAATCGATCAAAGGATGTTTATTTTCGATCAAACGTTTGACAAATTAAGTTTTGCCTCAACCGCTGAGTCTAGTAATTAGCATGTTTAAGGGATGCCAAAGATACAAGGCCTCCCAACTGGCATGATCTAAGTTTTCATCGATGACTTTGAAAGTGGAGAAAGATGGAGCAGAGACAGTAGAGTTTGCCATATTAGTGTAGGAAATGTCACTTCTGACATGAAGACAGACAAACCAGAGTTTTTATACTTTTTCAGGACATGTTTAATGGAAACTTTAAAGATGAACACAACAGACAAAAATACATAAAAGTCAAATGGTTAAGTACATGCAATAAATACACATCAAAACGATGATAGTGGAATATAAACAAGTCTCTGTTTAATATTTTGTTTGGTGTTCAAGGGACAGTGTGTAATGTTGTTAGAGTCTCTACACTGCTTTGCAAAGTCACACATAGGTCCTTCCGGAATGGTCTTTCGAGGATGTCGATGACAGTCATGTTCTCAAGGTAGTGGGTTTCATTGGTGACGGGTTCTTCGTCTGCTACTGTCACTAACACAGGTTTAAAACTTTTGTTTGTTTTTTTTTTTCACTGATCATTTGAAGTCAGGATTACAAATCTTGGGCATAGCGTGCCACTTCTTTTGTCCAAGCCTCGAAGCTCCAACTTTTCCAGTCACGCACATCTTTCCAGTGAGGGTAAAAGTCACAAGCTACACACACATCGTCGTACACATCTTCAGGTCCTGAAAGTTGACGAATCTTGTTTTCCCATAGAGGTCGAGAAGTATCATTATGAAAGTGCCAGGATTTTAACATCATGAGTCTCTCCTATACATTTAAAGGGACCACTTTCATGCTCTGAGTGGTATGTACTGTTTGTAAGGAGTCCACAAAGAATCAGCTGGTAACTGAAATCATAGAAATCGAGACACTAAGACGCACACACAACACGACCACGAATCAGTGGACACAGTTCTCGCAATAAGTGTCGATAATCCTCCACCATCCCGAATCAATGGACACAGTTCTCGCAATAAGTGTCGATAATCCTCCACCATTGAAATACTGTCATTGATTTCCTTCCAGACACTATTGTATCAAAAATGATAAATGTCGTGGCATAGTAGCCCGTTTTTATACCGTCTTTTGTTGGAAGCAATAAGGGTACTTTCTGCTCAGAGATGATTGTACTCCAGTAGCGAAACTAAATGATTTTGTCACTAGCATGCACATCACATACCGTTCCGAAGTTTCTTGAACTAAATTTAAAATGTGTAAAAGATTTTGGAAATCCTCTAAATCTTCTTCTGGACTTCATTGCAATATGTCTACCTTGTAGTAAAAAAATATCACTAACAACTATCCAATCCTTATCGTCCAGGAGTAGTTGATCAATGTCTGACCACTTGAACATTTTCATGTACCGTGGTTTAAACATTGGTGATGTAATGGATGCAATTGTACTTTGAGTTTCACTGATATTTTGACTAACTCTCGGTAAATACGTTCTCTTAACACCACAGGCAAACCACGAATGTTCTCTTTTAAAGTATCCATGAGCATGTCAGTCAGTATTTATACACACGTTGAGGGTTACTTATAATTATCCTTAATTATTCAAAAATATCATCTAGAGCAAAAGTGACGGACATCGTGAGTAATTTCTGACAAGTGCCATTTCAGGAAACGGTCAAGAATGTAATTTAAATCTTCTAATATAAAGATCTAAAGCAGAATATTAAGATGAATGCTGACTTGATCCAGAGAAACCATACTTGTTTGTTAACTTCTGTCAATGTGCTCTTTTGAATTTCTCGACATAAAGGTTCCTCAGTCACCAAATTGAGATTTTGCTCTGGCAAGTCCCTGCCAAACATCCTTGTAGATCTTCTCTTGCAATTGGTTTGGTAATCTTTGAATATTATTTTTTGCCCAACATTTGACTCCCAGCCAAGCTGGTTTCTTAAACGATATGGTATGCCACTGCAATGACTAGGTCCCACTAATAATAGGTGGTGGCAGTGCGGAGACCAACAAGCATGTTCCAAGTAAGCAGAATCTTTCTTTTCCCACTAGTGAAGTGACACATCGCAAATGATGTGCTTGATTTTTATCCCCTTCGCCCAAGTTCATAAATCCAGCTCTGGCATATTTTTCTTAGTAGAAATGGTGTTTTTTCTTCTTCGCCTTCTGTGTGAATAGTATATAATATGTGGTATTATTGTAAGAGATGTTTTCCTTCACGTTCATGTTTCATGTATAAAATTCATAGCGGTCATCAGTCTGGCTACCAGAGATCTTCGGATTGGCATGTGAAGATCAAAAGAAATAAACCTGATCCTTTAAGCCCCACCATCCAAAACAAACAACAAAAAGCATAAGTGTATATAAAGCAAAGGATGCGTCTAACGCCCAACACCATTTGAAATATTTTTCGGCAAATGCACAAATACGCCAAGTACACTACATTCCAAACTTTCAAATATTCAAAATTCACAAACTCACAAAAACAAGAACAATTGCACAGGTGACTTACACAACCTTAGTAAAGAGATATCCAGTAGTAAAACTGGACTAGATTTGACCAAAAGAACGGCTTAGGCATTGGGCCAGGGCACTGGGCTGTCCTGGGTGTTGCCCTCTGGGCCATGCGGTAGATTTTTGCGCTGCTGACTTCTGTGTTCCATGCTGCCTTGCCTCATCACCAGAGATTTCAACATGCTCATTCCGCTGTATAGTGGTATATATGTCAGTGGCAAAGAGCTTAGTCCAGGGCCAAGTGCCCAGCCAGGGACTGCAATCAGTCGCCAAGGCAATTATGCATGGTGGACTAAAATCCTTCAATCAGTTAGTCAGTCAGCTAGTCTTGCTACCCACCATTGACTAATCAACACCTTGGAAAATGGATTTATTTAATAACTTGAAAAACAGTTGGTACTAGATGGTGAATGTAGCCTATGTGGTGGACAGATTGAAGATAAATGGAGGTATCCAGTTACCAAAGACTTTCTAACATGTCAAATGACTAGCCTTAAAGTAGCCAGGGATCTAGTGATAGAGGAGGAAGTGGAGAAATTAAGGGGCTGGCCCTTGACGATGTGATCAAATTGAGGTACTTTGTACGAGGCAGCGAATTTCAAAAATTTATTTTTTGTCATATGAAGATTAGATCAATAAAAGAAAGCAGAAGAAATGATGAGAAATGTGATCAGAGAGGAGGTGAAGAAATTAAAATATACATGTGCAAAAAGAGAGAAAGGACAAAGAAAACAGAAAGAAAAAGAGGACTTTGAGAGACTGAATGAAAACTGGATCAAGGCACATGAATATTTAGACTTATAGGACATCCTGACTGGATACCAGACCATGTAAAAGAAGAATAAGAGATTCAGAGAAAGTGAGGAAATGGTGGAAGAAGTGGAGAAAATAGAAGTACCAAAAGGCCCTTTTCAAGACCTATCCACAAGCCTCGAGAAGATTTGCTCTCTTTGCCATTTATGTTTATTTGTTTGTTTATCTCTCTATACATGTTTCTATGTCTACGTCTTTAGCGTATTTGTCTCTACCTAGAGCAGTGCCTCTTGCAACATTGTTGCCAGCGTTCTGCCCGGTTGTCGTCAGCCGCTTGCAACATTGTTGCCAGTGTCCAGTACCATGACGTCACCCATCTCCAATTTCTATTGACCCTAGACAGGCCCAATCCATTGTCACTATACAATCCCTGTGTTATTTCCATGCAGATTTTGCATATATGAATTTAGTACAGCTTCTAGCGAGCTTTACTGTAGTGGAATTAGTATTTCAAAAATACCCCCCTCTAAAATAGTTGACAACATTGCCAGAACAGAGCAAAACAATCTAAAATTTACTGCGGTGCATCGATATAGGTTTATTCGGTCAAATTATGGGCTGGTTCGGCCCAGATTACTGGCCAATTTGGACCAAAAGCCGTCATGATTCAAACCATGGAAATATTTCGGACTTTATTTACTTTATGTGATTAGGTAAAATTTACACATCAATATAATACCCAACCATGATCATTTAATTCTTATAATTCCAATTTTCCTTTCGTTTTGTCATGAAATCAACAGAATTCATCAACAAAAAATTAATTTTGATGCAGATCGGAGTTTTTTTTTTTAGGCTATCCTTTGCGACAGAGTACATAGCCTAATCTTTGCCAGCCTAGAGTAGTCAATTCTTTATACAGTAATATAGGGTAAAGTGTCATAGCGGGTCATACCAGTGATATATTGTTATGATCACTATTTTGTTATATTAAAATGAATGATAATATTTAAACCAGGCAATTCATTTTTCCTAGACTTAAGCTTGTGTATGGCACGTGTTGTGATAGCATTCGTTGTTGTTACTTTCTACGAATTTTGATCTTTCAAAAGCAAAATCGTGTCCATTTTCAGTGAGATGCTTTGCTTGACATATGACCATGACCTTTAATAACAGCTGCTGAAACTTGTTGAGGCAAGAGCAATAATTTCCAAAGATTGTCTTTTATAGCCTTCCGTATGCCTACTTCGGCAAAAGGGTCTAGTTTTGGTGTGCAGTAATGTCTACGCAATGACACTGTTTTTTATTATCTGACAGTGATTTTGATCTGGGTTTTGTAAATTTTGATCGGAAATCACAGGAGTGGGTGGGTGGTTGGTTTGTTGTTATCATGAAGGTGTAACGCATTGAGAGAGATAAAAATTCACATCAAATGACCTGACAAGATTAGAATTAATCCATGTGTAAAAAAAATTAAAGATCAATATCACGTAACCGTTTACATCCAATCAACATGCATAAAACTCGATCAATTAATAAAAATTGGAATTATATTTATTTAAAATATGATATTTCTCATTATATTCCAGATATGTTGTATATTTCAACTATACATTTAAGGAAGCACAACCCCATGAAAAGGGATGTTACAAATAATGCAATGAATGAAGGTAAGACAGCTTATGTTGCATGGGTAATTTATCACATTTTAAAAGCAGCTTATTCTCGTTATGCAATATTTAAATAGTTTATTCAGTTGAAAATACACCAATACTGAGACTAAGAATAATCGTGAAAGCCGAGCTCGTGAGGTAATGTTTTGTTGATCTATCTACCTATCTATCCATCTAGCTTTGTTGGGGTGGGTTGTATGGTTTTGGTTGTAGTTATCTAGATGTGATCGCCGACGGTGTAATTATTTGCCTGGAGCAGTAGATATCAATATAAAGTGTGGACAAATTGACACAAGCCCCAGTACATGTATAAACCATAAAATTTAATCAAAATTCTTAAACAATAGTGATAATGCATTCAATTTGAAAGCTACACTTCTTTGAATTAAATTATTGAACGAATTTCAAAAACAAATATGCTCATACAAATAGCTAATCTGCTGAGCGATATAATTAATTAATCAAACAAATTCATTATCAAACAGTGAAAGATTAAAACCATTGCTTTGAACAGATTCATAACCTTATGGTTCTGCTTCAGTACAAATTCACTGCGACTGTTCTTTTAACTCCCTTGTGCCTGTAAGTCTGGGTCCTTTCCATGTTTCCCTTTTTCCAAATTCTCAGGTTTATCGCCTCTTTCGACCCTTCCAACTTTGTGTGGCCACTTTGGCTTTATAAATACGCGATATCACGTGGATTCTTCCCGTAGAGCTATCACACCTTCCAAAATTAAACAAAATGACAACCTAAGTATTCTGTTAGGTACCCTACTGGGAAGAGATCACACTTTCTCCTCTCGTTAATGTCAGATAAGTTCTATCAGAAATGAAAAAAATACCAATGGCAATCTGGTCTAACTAAATACGGCAGACTGTCACGGTCTACCTAGGTGGACGGATGTTTATTCCACTGACACTAATCCGGTGTTTGATCCGTGGACAAACGCCGCGAGCAAGAAGTCAGCGAGACGTAGTCGCCAAAAAGTTCTTTGTGCAGAACAGGGCCTGGTATATTACACCTGGGTGCTAATCTTTTAGTAGGACATCAAAAGAACCATTTGTAATAAAATGATAGGCAACTTATATTGACAGTTCCGCTGATTTACAACTTGGGAATGGTTAGTCCACCGCATCCAATCAGAATTAAGTTAGTGAGTGGGCATACCTCAATGTTTCGAGGATATCAAACTGACTCCATACCAAAATTATTTAGTAGACCGAGGCAGATTACTAGGTGATTGCACGATTAAGGCTACTCCGAGATACGCACTCGTAAATTTGGCGTGAATCGCAGGGAAAAGATTGGAACAAATAAAGCTTCTGAAGGAGAAGCTTTCCGGGTGAGATAACTTCAGTTAGAAGGAGAATCCCGAGAGTCTGAGAGAGAAGACTGAAGTAAGACTGTCGGTACAGTCAGGGTCGACGGATTGGAGTCGACGGTTCGACGAGGAAGTCGACGGAAAGGAAAGTAGAGGTGGAGAGGAAATCGGAAGAAGCAAAGGAGAAGTAGAAGTGGATAGGAAAGTTGAAGGAGTAAAGGAGGAGTGCAGGAGAAATTTAGAGAGACAGATGAGTAGAACCAAGGACAAGGCGAAATTCTCACACTGATTCAGATGATGAAATAGGCACAAAAGGGTCGAGCGATTGGGAAGCTCGCATGCTGAAATTTTATTATTAATTAAATTGTTTTATTTAATTCCACCCCTTTGTACTTTTGTATTTATCTGTTTAATTTCACCCTTTAGTACTTTTGGATTTAACTGTCGGCATTACTGACTGGGGGCTCAAAACCATATTCACCTACTTAACTTCTGAATCATAATCGAGCCTGGGTGGGTGCCATACCTAAATAAATTTAGAAACACCCCACCCCATTTTCATATAACCTAACCATACATGGGTATAAAAATGAAAAAACCCCGTAACACTGGGGGCATAACACTCAAGGGTATAATTAAAATCCTCCCGTAACACAGACCTTAAAGAACCTAGTTTCACAACTCCTAATTTC
The DNA here is from genome assembly GCA_016746295.1 of Potamilus streckersoni. Classification (NCBI taxonomy): domain Eukaryota; kingdom Metazoa; phylum Mollusca; class Bivalvia; order Unionida; family Unionidae; genus Potamilus; species Potamilus streckersoni. The sequence goes on along the minus strand of JAEAOA010002219.1, from coordinate 294,261 downwards.
CTGACTGTTTCAACGCTACACAGAGACATCAGTTCCCGTCTCGTCTCAAATACATAAATGAATGAATGAAATTTCTTACGTGGCTTGACTATGGCACATATTCAAGTCTCTAGCATATATGAAATTTAACAATGTTAATTTCAGCCAATAAGCCTTAGGTCTTTAGCATATGTAAAATGGTCTAAATCGGAGAAATTACATGGATTCTCGTAACTCGTATCACTAACGTAAGGCATGAAATTATATATACATATTTACCTATAATACTCGAAATTACACATTCAGAAAATTCATCAAACTTATATAAAGAATATCATTGGACGGATTTATAGAGATGAACTCGCACAGTTGTATTCATATCAGGAAAATTGACCTATGAATCAAACCAAATAAATTAATGCAAAAATAAGTAAATAAATCAACAAATCACCACACCGTCGTAATCTTATCAAGAGAATTGATTTATAAATCTAACCAAATAAATACAAGCACATAAATCACAAATTGTTATATTGATATCAAGAAATTACGTCAGGCTGATGCAAAATACCTTGTCTCTTCAAGCTTTTATCACCAGAATTGTGTTCGTAGATTTTTCTCCAGATATCGAATCTATTGGATCATAATTACGAATGAAATTCTTCTACATTCATCCGGGTGTCCTATAACCTTTGTTTTCTCTAGCAGAAAAATGGTGTCGACTGATTAAAATTTTGCGATGAACATATTTAAACAGAGAGTTCTCATGTGAAATCATGACCCCTTTATTCATCGCAACCAATCTGAATTAAATATATTTACTGCCTGAACTAGGCTCAAAACAATGCAGTTTGTCTGACAACCTCAGATTACCCAATACAAATTCCTGGTAGCTTTCATAATTGACAGTTCTCCATAGAGATCAGAAGTTGACACCTATCCTTCCGAGTCAGATAAACGAAGGGTTAATCAAGAACCAATGCTTCTATGAAAGTGACATTTCCAATTAGTACATTACGGTGAATTCAACATGTGCCAGTCCCCAAAAATCTAATCAATGGTTCACCTATCCAACTTAATGTGATCTTTATAGATTTACATAAATTTTCACCCTTACAATATATATATATATATATATATATATATATATATATATATATATATATATATATATATATATATATATATATATATAAAGTTTATATATAAACAATACTATCATACATGTTAGAGAAATTAAATTCGTACTCTACCAAGTTTCGAACCCAGGTCCGCGAGTAATCGGCACCCATTGCCTTGCCTGCACGCACCAGCTAATATACCGTCACGACTATATATTGGTCTTAGTATCCTGAATTTGTAGGTTTGTTTCGTTGATATATACCAGTCTGCCTTTATAAGAACATTATTTATAATAATTGTTGATACTAAACAAACATATGTACAAAAACAATGAACACCATGTGTGATTATCATTAGCCAAAATTATAATGTGTTGTTTTAATACATACATAGTATTTTTGAAAATGGATACTATACAAGAGCGAATATAACAAAATAGCATATTAATTAAAAAGAAATTGTATACATAAATTTAAAAGCTAAAAATCAACCTTCTGCATACACCACTTACTATGCTTGCGAAAACTGGCACAAATATATAATTTTTCTTTTCATGTTTTACATGGTCCGAATCACCTGGACACATCGGCCGAATCAACCTGTAATTTAAACCCAATCAGCCCATAATTTGGGCCAACCCATCCATGGTCCAAATAAGTTATGGTCTGAATTAGCCAGCATTTGGCTTGAGTCGCGGTGTTGAAAAGTTGAGTTGGAACTGCTCACAGATAGTGATCAGCAGCATCAGCTTGTGGAATGTGGTATCTGCATGGTATTGCTCTTATGACTTGCTATATTATGGAATATTCTTGGAGATATTTTGTCAAAGATAACTATGGTGTTGTCTTTGTTCACCAATTACCAAATGAGTTTCAATGTGGACTGTTGATAAAAACAAAACATTGCCGCAGATCGGTTACAAAATCTTGAATAGCAGGGGTTCAATCTCTTTGAGGTCCATACAACATGCTAGCCTATAGAAGATTGATAGCATCGTAATTAAAGCTGTTATGTTTACAAATATTTATGTTGTATCAAGTAAAATCTGGCATGATTCCAAAGCAGCTTGAGAAAATAAAGAGTACAATGCAATACAATTGCAGGCTCACAGTAAGGCTTTCTCCGGCAATGTGGAATTGTCCCCATGTAGTTGACACAAACTCAACTTAGCTTAACTGGGCCAAACAAAAAACACCATCTAATTGACATTAAAGTTGTCCAAGCCAGATATGGCAAATATGCGAAAGAGCAGTATAATATTGTCATTCATTTCAGCAATTCCAGCATTGTTAGTGGCTGTTCCTTATACAGATGCAAAAGTCTGTTATATTATGTAGGAACTTGACCCAGAATGGTTCTAAAATGACCTTTGGAGTCTGCATTGTGTCTAAAAAAAATGAAATGTTCTTTGACTACCTGGTACAAGTCAGAAAATACCCTATGGGAAAGGACGTTGACTACCTAATACAATTTGCAAATGGTGTTGCGTTTCACCAATCTTGATATACTCACAATGAAAAAGTCAGCAAATCATTTCCAAGGTGTATACATGCATGATGAACTTGCAGCGATAATCCCATGCAAGTGGGAAACAGGGATATTTAACTTGAATTTTACAACAGGATCTAGACTTATTGGGTCACATACATAATAACACCCAAATATCTTTTGTATTATTTGCATGGTGGTCGAAGCTGAGCTTCTGAACAACAGTCATCTTACATTGTAACATCTGCTGGGTGGCACCACACGTGGACATATCAACGTTGAAGACTTGCAAGCATTCGAGAGCTCTCCAACCCCACAAACACTTATTGATTTTGCCTTGTCACTTAGAAAGTATGCTTAATAGTATATATAATGCCTGCTGTCATTTACAAACGCCAGCAACATGACTCAGTACTGATTACCAGGTTTGTTACCAAAGTAGAAGTGGCTGATTGTTGTTGATATTGACCCGGGTGAGTTTGTGATTGTCCAAGGTCAAAAGAACAATTTGATACATTTAATGTGGACGTTAAATATTTTAAAGAGGAGAAATGCTGTTGCAAGGAATTTGGCAACAATCAGGGGAATCAGAGACTTTGGTATGTTGGTTCCATTTATCAAGAGTTACACAAATGTAGCCAGAGCTGCTTTGAAACAATACATATATGCACCTCCACCACCATGTATGCTAACAACATGGTACTAATCAATACAATATTTGTCACTGAGAGGAATATTACACCTAGCTGAGGCACAACAAATGGTCAATTGATACTCACAAGTTTTGTGCGATTTTGATGTATTGGCTGTATGTGATACACTTAAACATCCCATCTTTTAGCTGCTCGAGTCTTGATCTTATTTATTCATCCTACGAGTATTTCATCGCAGGTGGGGTGTAATAAAAATATTGATACACAATGTTCAGCTAGATGGACCATCTATAATACGTGCCGAAGGTGATAATATTAAAACATCTTTTATATATGCAGTAGCATTAAAAGCAGTTACAGGAGGTGAAATTCAGTTCAATCGATACAACATTTATTCGGATGGGTACTTTACAGTATTTGGCGTTTGTTTTTTTAGATTAGATTTATCATTACATATAAGTGATCAATTCTGACTGTGATGATGAAGTTACAGAATTTGACGACAGGTTCTCGACCAGGTAACTAATGATGACAACACAGAAATGTGATTGTGTGCTGCATGTTGACAATATCTGTGTCAGAGTGGGTTTAATCAATTCTCATATACACTGAAATACAATCTTCATATGGGACAAAATCAAAATTGACAGTTGGCACAAATCCAGTGGACCAGTACCGACTTAAAGCCAGACTTAAAGCCACCTTAGAGTCATTGCATTAGCATGTGAAAATGTTCAATCAGAGAATGCATAGCGATGAATTGTAGTTTTGACAAATCCACTCTGGTTATTAGTAGAACAACTACGATAGATCCTAAAAATTAGAGACATAAAAAATAATAATCGAAGCTGAACATCAGCTACAAGATGAAATTATCAAGAGAACTGTTGTAATAGCAAAATGAAAATGTGTATGTGGTTGTAGATGTTACGTGCGGAATCGCTGGTTTGGTGTGACGCGAATCACAACCATAACAGCTATTACAGATATGCCATTCGGAATTGCTCTTGAAGCCATTTCATTGGTAACCAGTGTGACTAGCAGAGCTAGAGAAAATAATCTCACTGATGCTGCATTCGCAAATATGTGCCTATTGAGAATTCCTTGCAGCAGAACAAAGCAGTCTCTGTACAATTACTAAGCAGCACTTGATGGCTATTGAGGATAAAATGATCACCATAGTGTAGTCAAAACTGTCTTGGAAGAAATGGTAAAATATCATTAACACCAAGCACAGATACAGGATCTGAGGATTAACGACCCAGACGTACAAGAAATAAAAATCAAGTCACTATTTGCAAGTATGCTGAAAACTGCACTTATAGGCTACAATTGCTTGGTTTCAAGATTTGGGGTTTCTTTGGTTAATGATCTAGATTGAATTCTTTTACCCAACATGGCTATTTTCTGGCATGGGAACCTTATGGTAAATTCATGTATCAATCATATCTCGCTAGAAAACACAGAAAACGTGTATTAAAATGGCAGTCCTTGTTCAATCTATATCCTTTTGTCAACAAACATGTGTCACTTAAGAATTCATTACCTTATTGTGGTCAGTAACACGTGGCTATATTTGTTTTCATGCTACATATAGATGCAATGGTGCATTTTACATCCACATTTGTGTCTTCCTTTCATCGTGCATTTGAATCTCCACTCCAAACTCAAGGTTACAAATTTAAACAAAGTTATCGCAAATAATCACCAGAAGGTATATTTTTCACCAATAAGATCCCCCACATTCTCGAAAACAATTTGCGACATTGGAGAAGCCCAGAGCTATCTTGAAAAAAACATACACATTAATAGACACGCTGTCATCAGTGCAGACAACATATCTCTTGATGTCTTCTGCTTTGTACAAACGAACTTCTATGATCTCTTGCTCCTATTCTCCTTAGTCTATAAAATTATTAGAACCGACATGGATTTTTTTCTTTACTTTTGACATTCGTTTTTTGATTTTCTATAATTAAACATGAATGGGACTCTTTACTCAGAAATCAAGTTTAATGCAAATGTCCCATGAATGAACAAATGTACAAATGAAGTGAAACTGTTACCTCTGTAACCTTTATGAAATGAAACTAAAATTACAAGCTGTGTAAAATGAACAAAAGAGTACAATTCATGTGTACAGCCTCTTTCACACAAGATAGTATTGATATCCATAATTTTATAGTTGTTTATACTAGGCCCTCAACATGCAGGTTATTAACGCTGCTTTACGTAATGTTTAAGATTAGGCATCAAGAACCATTCTAACAAGCAATTGTTGACGTGTCACAATTTCCATGCAATATTGGCACTGGAGTTTATCCAGGGAGATACTACTACTACTACTACTACTACTACTACTACTACTACTACTACTATTATTATTATTATTATTATTATTATTATTATTATTATTATTGTTATTTACCTATTTCAACTAATTGTTGGTCTACGCCACCGCATCTACCATGCAACATAAATAAAAATGCTTCACAAACTTCTGTGAGGGAATAGCGCAAACACTGAAGAATAACTGATATATAGAATTAAGTTTACTTAATTATTTCCCAATAGAGGAGACACTTTTTACACGCATATACCGGAATATGTGACATTTATGCCCAGCTTATCAAAATGTGTGTTCACTCTCCATTAACATTGTTCAATTACAACATGGCAGAGGTCTTTGCTACCTCCTACAAAGCGTAATGGAGTGGACATAACTCAGATTACCCGGCCAGAAACAATTACATTTTACCAATAATGCCTAATGCTTGTGCTGTGTATTTTTAATTGTTTGTCTGTTAGTTTTAATTTTTTAAAAATTTCATTACATGTTTTTGTAATGTAACATTGTTTGCTGGACTTGACCTTGTCCAAAATTAAGTTCATTTCTGCTTGACCTGACTGACTTTTTTTAAAAATAAAATTTTTATGCAAACGAATAAGAATAACTTAAATATTATTTATGTGTATGAGCTTATTATCAAAATTATTATTCAGGTACACAAGAGGGAGTAAATATATTGATTTGTGTCAGGGTTTTGGAGATTACTAAGTGAATTTATAGGCTATGGTGTACATAAACATGGCTCATTAGATCATTCTAGGTTATTTCAATTAGGTAATGGTTGCTTTTGGAAGAAGCTAATTGTGACCTGAGGTCAAGCAGAGAATTTATATTATCTTGCGACTGTTAAGAGTTTACTATTTAAGATCTAGCACTTAAAGTCATATTATGATGTGACCAGTTTGAGCTGAAATTTATTTTCTTTAACAAATTTAATTAAAGTGATTATTTTCTCTGGAAACAAAGTGCTCTGAAAAAATTCTTGTATCAAGACATTCATTGGAATTTATATTGACTTAAGAAATGGAATAATACTTCTGTGATTCAACAAGAGACTGTTAACACATCAACACTTCCCAGGCCATAACAGACATGTCATCGTCTTCAATTTTAAATCTCTTCGGGACTTGATCTAAGTTTGACTGAGGGCTTTTTGTTACCAGTACTTGTGTCTTTAATTCTTGGGTTATTATTTTTTATTTAATTCGCAATAAGGTGAGTTCTGTTTTTTCATTTTTCGCTTTGTATTCTAGGGAAATACATTATTTGTTAACTTTTGCAAAGCTTGTTGTCTTCACTCTATTATGTTACTTATTTTAAGAGCATAGTCTCTGTTTATAACACTTGATTCACCACCTTAGTTGGTGAGGAAAAATATACAGCAAAAAATAGTGATGGGAATGGTCAGAATTTCATAATCGATAATCGATACCACGTAACTAATTGATAATCGATTATAATTGGTTATTAAAAGTAAATGTTACTTTATGCTTGTTGTTCCTGTTATATCTTTGCTCGAAATTCAAAATGTTAATAAATGTACATTTATACTTTAATCTGATAACAATAATAATTTTCTTCCAATATATTATTTTTGTTCAAAACTTTGTGAAATAAAAGCAGCATCTTATGGCAGATAAGTTTTATGTAACTAAAAAAAACTGTTGCGATCCCCATACCCCAATTCCCCAAAAACCATTTCATTTATACATATGTGTCTATTAATTAAAGAAAAGAAGGACAGAATTTTCTTGTTTGTCATTATTTGCAAAAAATGCAAAAGGATTTTACATTTAAGCTGAAACAAATAATCCTATTTTAAAACAATTTATTAACTCTACAATTTTACAGCAAAATCATGTAATCATGACTATATGTTCTTAAGTAAGATTGCACATACAAAGTATATGTTTTATATTTGCAAGTGGTGAAGTGAATAAATAATTTAGTTTAATGGTAGTAGATTGGAAGTTTTACTCATCTTTGCATTTTGCATGCATCTCTAAAAAAGTAGTATTCCTTTGCACACAATCGATTATAGAGTTTCACAATCGATTATCTTATTGGATCCCCCAACCATCTGATCATCGATTATAATCGATAAACGGAACAACACTAGCAAAAATAGTCTAAGATTGCATTCGTGTGTACTTAACCGGAAGTATTAATTCTGATTTGAGTTCAAGGTGAATAAAAGTAGTTCAGAATTTAGTTTTCAACGGCGACGAGTTAGGTTAATCTGAAAACATTACGGAATTGACCAAGGGGTGTTCCAGGTATAAGGCCATAGTACACAATTAATTTCACTATATTGTCTCTACATTTGTTCCTCAGTACTGAACTTTCCACTGTGTGACAATCAATACAAATCATATGTTAATCTGAAATATCTTCAAAGATGACTTTACGGTTTAGTTCTTGTCAAGGGTTGACCTGCATTTTTTTGAGAGGCTGAATTGTAAACAAAACACCAGGCAACGGAACACAGATTTCACTTCCGGATCATCACCATGACCTTATTACTCAATGTGCACTGTCGCCGAAATATACACAGACAACCACACCATAAGCTCACATTTTAAAGAATAAACAATTGCCTTTAAATCCTTACCAAGAATGCCAAAATCTGACTCTAGTATCACCACCAAATTTAGACCGGAAAAAGTGATCTAAAAATAAACTTGGACTACATTCGTGGGACCCACTGAACCGGATTTTATTAATTGTGTACTGATTCCATAACGGTACCAATTGTACAACCCCCAGGTGGGCGGAGCTTAAAGTATTCAGAAATAAACAACAAAACTAGCTGTGATTGGTGCATTCATTATGTAAGAGTTGTACTTTCTGTTAAGCTTAAAAAAAAGTTGAGCCTCTTGGCAACATGTGAGATTATGTTAATTCATATATAGATCACAATTTGTATTTTTAAAGATTTTTTTTTTTATAATGTGGTACACATGACTGAAAATGTGTCCGGTGTAACTAGCTAACTCTTACCCCTGTCTAGTTCCAGCAGAGTTATCTCTCTTAAATGCAATGAAGTACCTATTTTCGTTGTTATCAAATGAACAATCTAACATTGTTCTCTGTGACAGTGTTTGACATGCATGCTGAAGTAGGATAGAAAGTATATTTATTTCTCAAAACATTAGCATTGCGGTCTATGAAAAAACAATTGGTACCGTGATACCTCCAAAGCGGAACTATCATCAGGCCATAGTACACAATTAATTTTACTATATGGTCTCTACATTTGTTCCTCAGTACTGAACTTTCCACTGTGTGACAATCAATACAAATCATATGTTAATCTGAAATATCTTCAAAGATGACTTTACGGTTTAGTTCTTGTCAAGGGTTGACCTGCATTTTTTTGAGAGGCTGAATTGTAAACAAAACACCAGACAACGGAACACAGATTTCACTTCCGGATCATCACCATGACCTTATTACTCAATGTGCACTGTCGCCGAAATACACACAGACAACCACACCATAAGCTCACATTTTAAAGAATAAACAATTGCCTTTAAATCCTTACCAAGAATGCCAAAATCTGACTCTAGTATCACCACCAAACTTAGACAGGAAAAAGTGATCTAAAAATAGACTGGGACTACATTCGTGGGACCCACTGAACCGGATTTTATTAATTGTGTACTGATTCCTGAAAGGGTCAATGTTTTTGTCAAACTTTTATATTTGCATTTTATTTTGCATGCCACTAGTGTTTCAACTTCATACATAAAGTCTTTTGAAATTTCCTTGCAAGCAAGACATGTGACAGCTGTCAGAAAGTGTGTAGTGCTGGTGTTCTATAGGGTGCAATTTGAGGTCCAATTGTTCTTAAGAAACCAAAACTAAATTTGCTATATCTTCCTTAATTATAGAAATTTTTCAATGCAGTAAAAACCTAATTGTAATACTTGATAAGGCCAGTCCGAAAATAGTCTTGAAATTAAAAAATATTGATATATTAAATTTTAATGAAAATTTAAAAAAATATATAAATTTTAAAAACTTTTTATTTTACAAAAAATAAATTTTCATACAAGTTATGACATTCAGTTTGACAAATTTAAGGCAGCAATGTTGATTAATGAATGGTCTTTAAAACAAATGGTAGTTTAGGTCTGTACAACTGATAATATTAATCCCAGGGGTACTGAAGCATGATAGCTCACAGTGATTTTGACAGCAAATTGCAATATGCCTATCCAGATGCATATAGGTGTACATACTAAAGAAACAATGACAGGTACTATGTTCCTCATTTATTGTTTCAGGTACTTGGACAGTTGTTTGTATAACTAATATCCCACTCAAATTTAAAGTTTTGATGGGACCACTACCATGTTTTATAGCAAATATGCGTTCCATTTTAATGCCGATAACTACAAAAGTCAACAATGCAATATGAAAATACAGTTTCACCTTACTGAAAAAAGATGCGAATCTCTCTCATGAAGATTTAAGCCATGTCTTTGAGATGCTGTATATCAGTGTACTGATATGAACTCATCTTGGTCACTTATAGCAGCACACTGCACATGTCCTTATGAGACCTTGCTATCACCATTGGACTACTGGAGAGCTTCCAAATTGATCCAACTCTAATACTTTGTTCCAGATACCAGACTAGACCTGAAAATATATAACATGTTTCACTTAATTCTAAAAAAGGAAGATGTAGGCAAATGAAGTTAAAATGTGTTAGATATGGTGATTTCAAAATAACATTCAGGTTGCAAATATGGTTAAAAAAGGTAAACTTGATAGAGTGACACTCAAAGATGTGAAGCAATGGGCATGTATTAAAGTGACAAATGCATCCTAAAAATAGATGAAGTTTCTACAAGCATATTTAGCCATTTACAGGTTAAATAACTAATCAGGTAGAGTATGTATCATAAAGTTTAAGGCAATGTTGGAACTGTGAGGTTTGATCATTGGTGCAAACATTGATACATACCAGTATAGTGGAAAGTCAAATGACAATGTACCAAATTAAAATTTATTACTATATGCAATCCTATTCATGAAGGAAAAACAATTTTAGATATTGTGAGTGAATATAGCAAAATGTAGCCACACAGATCAACTATAGGTACCAATAGATCCTATATCATCAACTAAATGTGAAATTTTCATCCCGAAAACTTGTAAACAAGGATGGATATTTGCATGTGTGGGACATATGCAATGTACTTGTTAAAATCACATGTACAAACATGATTCAAATAATCTGTTTGAACATTTGTCTATTTTTAAGAGTGTTGGCTACCAAGTTATTAAGTTCAATGATTCAATGATTCAATGGAATCAAATATCAGCTGATGCTGCAATACCGCCCTCTGTCAAAGTACTAAATTGAAATGTGTTACCATATAGAGGCATATTCATGATGAAAATAACATCTTGGGATATTTTAAGTGCACACAGTCAAAACTGAGCCTTACAGATTCACTATAGGTACCATGTCAGCCTAACAATGTCAACTTTTGATTCCAAACATTACAAAATATATGCATATTTGTTCATGTCAGCTATGTAACCATGTTAGGATCAGTTGTAGAAAGTTAAATTCAAATAATCTGTTTGAATATTACTTATGTAATCTTTAAAGTGTCAGATAACAAATATTATTAGTCATTAATAATGCATAAAGCAAAATGGATCATGAGAATTCCCATAATATCATCTGGGCTACAATGTCGCACTACATCAATCAACATCTTAAAGAAACTAAACAATAAAATGGAATGCATTTTGTGTTCAACTTACATCATTTTGCTGTTTTCTTACATGCAATGGTAAATATACCTGGGTAAAGTATATTTTACCCCTCTGACCTGTATTTCATTCTCTGACAGCTTAATATGATTTTGTAGAGAACTTGAACAGGTTCTAGTATAAAGTCTTCATCTCTGTCCTCTCACTAAATACCCTATAACTATGGTTATAAACAATTACTGATAGCTATACAAGCAGATATGTGTTACTCAGGAAGTCACCCCATCATAAACACATAAATTAACTGTTTGAACCCCAAATAAATAGTTTCAATGACCTAAAGGTACAAAGCAAAGTAGAATTTTGTCTTCATGTATTTTAAATGAGGGTCTCATTTTGACTAATAAAGATATTTTTTTAGATCAAATTTGACAAATATCCATCATTTGAGCTTGTATATGGTGTAGGAGTATATATATGCTGATATCATTTAATATCATTCCCAAAAAAGATTATATATGTATACTTGGTGGAAATTTTTTATTTTTTAATTGTTTTTTAAAATTTTATTTAAATTTTTAAAATTAAAATTATTTTTTTACTTCTAATTTCATTTTTTTATTTTTAAAGTCAATATACATAACATATTAAAATTTCATGTATATGTCATTAATAATAAAAAATTTTATATCAGTTTCAAGTTTTTACTGACAGGCCATAGTACACAATTAATTTTACTATATGGTCTCTACATTTGTTCCTCAGTACTGAACTTTCCACTGTGTGACAATCAATACAAATCATATGTTAATCTAAAATACCTTTAAAGATGACTTTACGGTTTAGTTCTTGTCAAGGATTGACCTGCATTTTTTTTGAGAGGCTGAATTGTAAACAAAACACCAGGCAACGGAACACAGATTTCACTTCCGGATCATCAACCATGACCTTATTACTCAATGTGCACTGTCGCCGAAATACACACAGACAACCACACCATAAGATCACATTTTAAAGAATAATCGATTGCCTTTAAATCCTTACCAAGAATGCCAAAATCTAACTCTAGTATCACCACCAAATTTAGACCGGAAAAAGTGATCTAAAAAATAGACTGGGACTACATTCGTGGGACCCACTGAACCGGATTTTATTAATTGTATAGGTGGCGCTCTACAGTTTCGTATTTAGCATAGGGTTAAAATTTTAAAGAAAAAGAGTTTCCCCGGGTTTCCTCACTAGTTATACTGGTTATTTAAAAGAGACTTTGTATATCTTAGGTGTTGTTCAAAGAACCTTTAATTCCCTTTATTTTGATGTATGATTGATGGGTGTAATATGGGTTAGAGAATATACAGCTTGGCCTTACTCCAGATGTGCATCTTTCAAAAACGTGCTAGCTCTACTTGCTTATTTTCACTTCTCGAACTTCAGAGGTAAATTGTAAAAAAAAGAGCTGATAACTTTTTTTACATTTTATGTATTTGGTAATTCAGTCATTACACTTTTAGTAGCTGGTATTATCTAGTTTGGCAAAATTCATTTTTCATATTTTAATAGCTGCTAAGAATAGTGTACTTTAGACAAATTCAGGTTGATTTTTGGAGCACAAGGGAGCAGTCATTTTAGTTAGCAGTGTCCCAAGATCATTTAAAATTTCCAAAAGTACAATATCCAAAGAAATTTCATCCACATTACATGAAAGTAGTATATAGGTATGCCAACATTCTTTGCACTGTGCATGTTTAAAATGCAAACAACTTCACCTTACATACATCACTCTCTCAAAAGTACATAATAACTGGTGAGCGCCACCATACTGATTCCATCAGCATACACTATACGGGTTACTTCTTGGTTTTGTACTCACTAATGATAGAGTGTATACATTTCAGAGAACTAGTCTACATAGTCTTGTCATTTGGGATTTGCTGCCCTCGCCAGACTTTCAAAGAATAACGAAGAACTCAGAGGTCACCCAATATACACTACGTAGTATCCTCCGAAGGATGACAAAGAATTTGTAGTTGTGTTTACATTTTGTTTTCAAGTGAATTTTAAGGCTCACCCATTCAGTTTAATGGAGACAATGTACACATTTTTAAGTTGGAAAGACTTCGTAAAGAAACGAGCCTGCAGATACCTTCTCCAGCATTATCTAGGTCAGTTTTTGAAAGAGAAGCTGACCCTGGATCAGCTGAGCATTGATTTGTACAATGGAACTGGAACGATATCGAACCTCGTGCTGGATGTTGAGGTATTATATTTTATAGGGTATATTATCTGGATTACTTTCATTTTTGTTCAGAATATCTATTTTGTATCAGTCATTTCATTCAGTAAGTCCAATTTTTGTATCAGTTAATTCATGTATAGACCAATAGAGTCCATTCTTTGTAAGTCATTTCAATTTGGAGCGTTATTTTGTATAGCCATTTATTCCATTTTTTTGTTTTTATTTATTAGTTTTGAATCATGTGTAGCATCCTTATCAATAACCATTTTGCCATCAAAGCTGGTCCTCCATTTGGAGTTTGACCTTTAATTATTTGTTTGACCAGCGTTGATTTTTATTTGTTTGTCTCATGGTAATATTCAGTGTAGATTTCTACCATTGTATCTGGAAGAGGACTGTATGACCTGACCTATCCAACATACACTACTACCTCAATTTTTAAAAGTCTCACTTATATGTAAAAAAAACCATTAGAAACTACATTCTCTCATTGTATATCTATCTGTTTAGCCCCTTTGATTTTACGCACTTGATTGCAGCATGCTGTGTATTTTATTGAATGTTGCTGGAAATGTTTCATAGTTGGATTGATCTACAAGAAAACTACAGAAATCAGCTTTTTATTTGTGCATCAATTGAAACATAAGTAAAACTTAGATTGTAATATTAACTAATTGCCTTCTAGATTCATTTAGATTGTCCATGTGATTTATAAATGTTTTCAATGAAGAACTGTATTTTACATCTAACAATATAAAATGCTTCAATTGGCTGCCATCATATACTTAAAGAAAATGGCTTCAGAAACAAATATTTTGCCCAGAAAATTAAAAGGTATCTGATTGAATGTGTTGCTCAATGTTTTTTTAACATTCTCCACAAGTACCAATTAAGTATGATACATATAAATGATAACGTTCACTTGAAATCAAATATTGTTCATTTCTGTTTGGGATTATAGACAATTTGGCCTAAGGACAATTCCGTCCAACTCAAAAGACAATTCAGCACAACTTTGTGATAGTTGTAAAAGTTTTTTTTTCTTCAAGCAACAATTACATACTAAGTAAGATATATATATATATATATATATATATATATATATATATATATATATATATATATATATATATATATATATATATATATATATTAAATAGGAGAGAACATTTTTGACAATTTTATTTGGCAATAAAATAAATTATATTATAGGAACAAAACTGATCAAAAATTAAAAAAAAATACATTTACATTTTTTTAAAAAAAAATAACTGCCTCATTCCATTTATATATATATATATATATATATATATATATATATATATATATATATATATATATATATAATCAGGGGTCAAGCTAGACTTAAATTTTAGGGAGAAGTGGGAGCTAAACAGGGAGAAGTGAGACCGAAACAATAAACACTATATATATATATATATATATATATATATATATATATATATATATATATATATACATATAGAGATATATATATATATATATACATACATACACACACACACACACACACACAGATGCATTATCATATTTTAATTATGTGCTTTTTTTTCTTGGTATGCTTTTAAGTTTTGAGCAATGCCTTATTTTCAAGTTGAAAAATATTTGTTATTTTGAGTATCAATATATTTTGTATGCCTATAAAAAAAAATTATATTCATACTCATTCTATTCATACTTAGTATATGTTTTTGAATTAAATGCAGTTTATTTTGGCTGTATGGCTTAAAAATCACATATGAAGCTATAAACACCACTTCCTCGATAACTCGCGCCTGGATAAATCGCGAACCCACTTATAATGCGGTGTCTGGCATAGCTCCTGATTTTTTGAAAGAAAATATATTTTAAAATGTGTTGAAAGTGAAAAAAGTCATGATAAGAAATGGTAAATTGGTAAATTAAACCTTGATATATAAATCGTTTTTATCATCGAAATAGAGATTATTGCTCGTAAAGATAGAATCCATATTGTGAAATTTGCAATTTCTAAAAAGATATCACATATTATGTTTTTTTTAATAGAGAAATAGTTGTTAATACACTGTAAATTGTAAATAAACAGCGCTCAATGAAAAATTCTGGTAAATGCTAACATGTGGCAACAGAGAAGGAAATAGGCACTAATTAAACCTCTTGCTAGGTGAAATTCACATTATAATCCTTTAATTTTGTCTCAACCCTATAATTGCAACATACATATTCTCTTGTATGAAAACATGAAAAGAGTCAGTCAACCATCACATCGAAACCCAAGTACTTCTGTGAGAACCTAATTACATGCCAGCTTTGTTTTGATCAACAGGGTGGGAAAGTGTTTGTTACAATAAAAGAATCAATTAAAAGAGACCTGGTGTTGATTTATCACTTTGAATAGGTATTTTGTATCAAATCAAACAAGGTAAGTAGAATAAAAGAAAGTTCAAAGGCATACCAATAGGAGCAAACGTTCTTGTATTCATTACGGTTATCAAATTTAATTTTACTTCACCAATTGAAAATGTTTTCACATTTTAGGTATTAAGATTATTAAAGTATATAATATCAGTAATGTGTCTAGAAGCTGTTACCCGGGTACCTGACCGTATAGAAAAACCTGGGTATTGAAATGTAGACCTGTAAAAAAATATTTTTAAAAAAAAAATCGATACACTGCCAACAGCTATGGCTATAATTAGAAACCAGATCTCTGCTTAATATAAATAAACAATACATCAGACCGTCTGTTTTGATTAATAAAATTCATTGGCGTTGTGCAACCAGACCAACCTTTATCCCCTAGGCATTATATACCAAGGTTAAAAACATTTGTTCTACGGGTAATAAACCTCTTTGTAGAGGATAATTATTGAATGTGGGTGCTAAATGATCAGTACATTTCGCACTCTTTTAATGAAATCCAGATAACAAACATGTCAAAGAAATCCCACAATGTATATTATGAACAGTCATCAGCTAGACCCCTTGAAATCTTCATAATGCCTCAAAGTAATCATTGCTCGTTGTTTTTCTAGTCGACTAGCTCTGTGAATTTTGAAAATTAGCCATCGTACATATACCGATATTTCTATTTGCTATACTATTACGTTTTTACTTTAACTATCTTAAGAATTATAATTAAAAAAAAATAACATGTATGCGACTACGTGGTCACATGGTATAACTGGGGCACGCATGCGTGGGTAATTCAAATCTGAGGTCAAAAGCAGATGAATAAAGTGGTCTGTTCTAACAAGAACATATACTTTAAAAAATGCAAATGTTCTAAAGCTTTTAACGTGTCTGATCACAGTGATCATTAAAAATTGGATTAAATGTATCATAATTATTTGTAAATGTGACCATGGAGAGCAAAGGAATAAAGCGAAATGCGTACTCAGTGACTGAAAAGCTGTGCATCATGGATAGTGTTCATAATGACAAAGCGAGATAAAAAATTTGCATTAAACTAAAAATTGCTGAGTCGACATTTAGAGGTTGGCTTAAGGATGAGCCAAAACTTCGATGATGTTGATGCAGATGAAAGGATGAAACGAAAACGAGAATGGACTGCAAGCAATAACGAATTAGATGATGCTTTGTACATATGATTCACGCAGCAACGTGTCACAAACCCCAAGTGTCATTGTGTTCTAATTTATGTCGTTTTAATTTTTTAAAATTTTTTTAGACCCATAAAATTCATGTTGGTAATGGTTAACCCTTGTGAATTTTTTTCTTCCATTTTACTTCTACCGCAATTAAAATCTACATATCATCGTTCGATCAACATTGTATTTTCGAAATGTGTTGATCTTTTGTATTTAAAAAAATGTCTACTTTGGATCAAACAATAAAACTAGAATGTATACCATTCACAACAAAAATTAGTGATGTAGTACACAACGTGAAGTCGTGCATGTGCTAAGCGAATGGAAACCACGTGGAATAATGTTTTGAAATTAATGTTACTCTGAGGGAAAAATATAATATATACCGATATGAAGAGATATTTATTCACTGTTAATCTTAGCATGTTTATTAATTGAGTATTCAACACTGTAACATGCCAAGCTAACCCTCCCCCTTTTGCCTATACGTCGATCCCTTTGTTAGTTTTGTTGTTTATTATAGGTCCCTCGATAACTCGCGCCCTTGCTTATATCGCGGTCGATGTTTTCGGACCCTGATGTCCTCAAGTTATCGAGGGAGTAATGTATTGCAATTAGTTTTTTCTGATAGAAGTAACAAGATTAGAGCCTTGTAAATGCAAGTTGGTAAAAATGCTTAATAAACTACCACTTAATTATTTTATTTTTCTTAAGTTTTGTGTGCATTTGCAGTCAAAAAGATTTCTAGCATTCTTTGAAACAGCCCCTAATACATGTACATATGAATAAATGCACAGGTGATTTTAAACCACACTCTTTGTCCTGATTTCATTGTTCCCTATAAAACATTAATGTAACTATTCATAAACAACACACTGAAGCACTAAAGTCGATATATAACTAAACTGGACCCTATTTTTTTTTTTACCCCCAACCAAAAATCCAATATGTCTTGCACGTTGCATCTATTTTTAGACTAGGGGTGGGTGGATGGGTTCTCGAACTACACACTTTCTTGCTTCGTAGCAGAAACCCATTAAAAGTTATGTATATTTATGGTTTGTCTACCTACTGGTAATAATGACATAGATTGGTTAAATTATTATTTGCTTCATTACTATATATATATTTTTTGTATTTTCACAGTTTAATGAAGTGGTATAACAAATACGCAGCGCTGTCTGCCATTAAAATTTCATTTACGGTTTCAAACTGATTTTATACAGAAAATATGCAAATACGGCAGTTAAAATCTCCATTTATTAAGCATAGGATATAAATTAGAAAACGCTCTTCAGCGATCATATTTTTTAAAGCAAATTACTATTTGCATATTGATGTTTAAATTTTGAAACAGAATTTGGCATCTTTTCATCATAGCACAGTAGGGCCAACTCTATGAAATCAAGCAGGGATATCTTGCTCAGAAAAGGGTTAATGGTCAGTTAGCTATTAAAACTTGCATGTGAATGTGCAAGCATTTCTTTGTGGCCATAAGCTGATTGGTATCAACACCACTAAATACTTTTGGGTTGGGTTATGGGTTACCGAACTTACTGCCTATAGCAAGGGTGCATCTCAAAGTCGTAATCTACAGTCATATATTTTGTCCAAAAATCAGAGGGTGAAGTTGTTTTCTCTTAGGTGTTTTTCTTCGCTTGGCCTGGTAACATGACCCCTGATTATATATATATATATATATATATATATATATATATATATATATATATATATATATATATATATATATATAATATTAATAAACTAAGATATTTTGATAATCTGTACAAGAAAATAACCATGCCTCATTACATATATAAATAAACTCTTGTTAAAACTATTGTCAGTTGTATTATTGTTTTCCTTTTTGGGAGGAGGCACCTTACTTAGTCAAAAAAATTTTAAAAGTATTTCCTGTATTCGTGTTTTCCCCCAGATTTGGTGTGATGTATCTTGTTATATATAGAATTTTTTGATCAACAATATTTTTTTAAAGTTCATTTTTGATGAAGTATTTATTTCTCAGTGTATCTGAAAGGTTAGTTCATTCGATTAAGTTTCAATTACTTTCTCATAGTCACTCCCCTTTTTAAAACTTTCTGTGACCTTTTGCCAAGGGTCACCTATGTCCAGTGTGTGCTATATGTAATATGCTATAATGTTTGTTTGCTATAAAGTGTCTTGTAAGGATGGCAATTAAATCCAGTTAAGATATATCCTAAGTTTTATTCACCCCCATACTTATATACCCTATACACCTTTCTTACAAGTACACATCTATATCCATATATATGCATATATACCGTGTTGGGTATACATATTATTCACTTTTTAAAAACCCCAAGAGGTTTTAACAATTTGATATTTATTATTTAGTTTTGAGAGTGAGACGGAGCACTAAAGAAAAAAAAATAAATTAATCTATGTTTTACTTGTTGTATTTGTTTTGTGTCATCTCCTTATAATATAATAAATTAAAATTTAGAAGTTAAGTAATATTTTATAAAAATAGTTATTATCATGAAATTGAGTATTTGTATTGCATCCTGCAGTGAGTAACATTTCTTTTATTTTTTTCTATGTCACTTCATTTTGCTCCCAAATCTTGCATAGTATTGCAAAAGGTTAGTTTGATATTAAACTAGGTCATCCTTGTTAGTTTTAATTTCTTATTTCACATTTGTATGTCCTGTCTGTCCATGTGATACATATGGATTTTTCTGAGATTATTTCGTAGGCCTGTAGGCCTGTCCACTTCGTGTAGCCATGTGGCATTGCCAAATGATGTCTACATCTCTTCTTCCATGTGTAGGTTCCTTGTCCCATAAAGAAAGAGAAAGAAACAAAGTTAGATTTGATTTAGGAGGTTAAGCACTACCAATTGACGTATTAGGTATTATTATTATATTCAAAACAAATTATTACAAATTCCTTATATTTTATTTTTTAATCATAATAACTTGCCCACATGTCTTCATTATTGTTATTATGTATTCTGTTAACTTCATGTTTCTTTTGTAAAGTTTCCATCAAGATATGATAACATTTTTCTTGTATTGCTCAGTTTTTGATATTTGTACTCTAATTTTATTCTGTTTTATTGTTGTTTTTTTACATAACTTTATTGCGTGTATTTTTGTATAATTTGCTTTTGTACACATGGGGCATTTGGGCATCTGTTAGATCATGTGCCTCCACATGGCTACATCCCCTGTTGGCCATGCATTGTGTAAGTATTAAAAAATAATACTTTGCATTTTGAGTGATTTAATTTTCTTCCCTTGACCCCCTATTTTCCCCCAGCTCACACCCATACTTCCTATTATTAAATTGGGCTGAATTGTCTTTCAATTTGGGCTGAATTGTCTTATTTCCGGTCTAAGTTGGTCGGAATTGTCCAATAGCCTTCTGTTTGGTCTCATTATCAATTGTCTGTGGGCAAATTAACATCTACATTTTTGGCTCAGCCATTTATGTTTGCAACAATGTAACATTTTAATTTTTTTCCAGCTACTACAGAAAATAAAGAAAAGGCTAGTTGCATGTCAGTCATATTGTAGCGGTAATGAATGCATGTTTAATTTAAGGGTTCTCTCAGTTAACACTATTTTATCTTTGGTTATTAAAATGTTTTTTTTTTACTTTTAGATGGTACATCTGTTGTATTTTATGTGTAGGACTTCATCAATCAGTTTTACCCCAGTTAGAATATTGATTGGTTTTGGTGCTTTATGGCATAGCAAAACAGTTATTTAGTGCCATGATAGTTGTATCAAAGTGCCTTGTGCAAGGACATGCCACTTTAGCTGACTAAACTGGTTAGATGGATGGTACAGAGTCTGGCATGCCAACCATTGATTTGCAGTGTCTTGCCAATTATATGGTGCTACATGGATCTTAATCTGCTATTTATTCATATTAATGCCAATCCCATTCTGATATTATTTTGAAATACTAAACATCATTTTCATTTTTAAAATTGTATGAGTAATTAAAATATTTTGCTGTTGATATTCAGAAAAGTTTTTCTCTGGGGTGCAAGAAATCCCTTTGGTGTCAGAAATTGGGTGTTGTCTACAGGAAAAAGGATGAAAAAGGAATGTTAATGTCAGAACTGGCATTCAGTTTAAAAATGTGGGGTACTCATAGGCACAAATGAAGGAAAGACTGATTCAAGGGTCATGCTACCAGGCGAAGTGAGCAAATTTCGCCTGAGAACTTTTTCCGATGTAAAATGGCTGCATATTATGACTTTTGAGATGCCCCCTCGGTGAAATGCATCTATAAATAGTAATTTGCTTTTAAAAATGTGATTGGTGAAGAGTGTTTTCTAATTTTTTTCTTCTTTTTATAAATGGAGATTTTAACGGCCATATTTGCATATTTTCTTGATAAAATTAGTTCGAAACCGTTAAAGAAATTGTAATGGTAATTTGTAATTTGTAATAAAGGACCAGTCATGAACCAGAAATGTAATCATATGGCAAATGAAGAAAGTAGGTGTACATGAATTTTCAACTGAATGAGAGCAGAAACATTTGAAACGTATGCAACCATAGGCATCACTGAAAAATCTAAAGATGGAAACTAAAAGGAATCATTATGAAATTTGAAGACAGAAACACATGATATGTGTTATCTGCAGCAAGTGAGTGACTGGATAAATATAGTGCCATCAGAATAAAAGACAACCTTATCAAAACCATATATGTCATACACAGAAAAATACATAGCCAGTTGCTAAAATTTGTTTGCACTAGGAAAAGGTTTTTGTCATGGGAAAACTGCATTCATTTTGAATGAAGACTTTGTTCTACTAAAGCAAGGTGAGAACAATAAGCTCAACATGTTTATTTCATACATATCATTCTGTTCTTGCAATATTGAGAGTACTTTTGAATTCTTATGATTGTCCTACAATTAACCAAGATGAGAATTATCAAATCATTATTACTGGTCTTTGCAAAATATGAGCAGGCAATGTAACATATTGCAAAAATATTTTTACTTGCATTAAATATTTTCAAACTATAACAAACAGTATATTTGGACAAGATATGGGTGTAGAATGTCTGTAACTGTGTTAGTTACAAGTTACTTGCCATTGTCATGAAGGTTAATGGAAAACATTTAATAATGTATTATTTTGCTATACAGATTATCACCAGTGAGGTTTAAATGTTACAATTACAGTGTGTGGTTAAAAAAAATGGAATAATTACACTTTAAATTTGTACTGATGAAATTTTCAACAGCTAGAATTCTGATATACATGTATGGGTCATTCTAGCCCAGTAGTCTTATTGCACAAATGGGTGAATAGCATAATTTTTTTGAACTGATGAAACTTTCCAAATATACAGTTAAAGAAATATTTTATACAAGATTCTTCTGTACCAAGTAAATTCTAATAAAAAATAGTTAATACTTTTGGAAAACATTAACATTTTCTTCCAATTTGGACTTGCATTATGTTTATTTAATATAAATATGCAAATTAATGATTACCTCACAGCAATGAAACAAATCTGGATTATATATTTATTTCTAAAATTATCTTCCTGAAAGCATTAAATTTCCTTAAACTGCAAAAATGTCTCTTAACATTTTCCCAATTATTTCAACTTCATTGTCACAAACAATTCTCATTTACCTGTACAAGATGATATTAATACTGCACACAGACAAATGGACAATGTATAATAGGAATGAAAGTTGATTTTGACAAAAAGCATTCACATTTTGGGGTAGGTGGTAGAGATTCCTACCTGCCCCTTGTATTCGAATTTTAGCTTTTTTGAATGTGAAATCTTTTGATTGTGGCATCTGTGGTTGAGGCACAACCACAATTGCTCCAACAGGATTCAGTTGTTTTGTTGCCACTCATCGTTGGTCTCCATTCTGCTCTTTCTTTCATATGCAAAGGTCATGGCTTGGGTTCTCACGTTGTGGTTGTGGCTGTTGGGGTTGCCATCATACTTGATGGTGTAGTCATAGAAAAATGTCTGGTCATAGTATTTGTCAGTAGTTGTTTGTGATTTGTTTATTAATAGCCAAGATGTTATATGTTTATATGTAGTTAGAATGTTGTGTTTATTATCAAGTTATGTGTTTATCCAAGTTAAATATAATTAGTATTAGTATTAGTTAATTTTTTTATAGTTTATCCTTATTGGAGAGAATGTCCTTCAGTCCTTTATGTAGTTACAATGTAGGGGTATTATAAACTCATTTATTTATTGGGTTAAATTTAGTTAGTACCAGTTTAATCATATTAATTTGATCTTAAGTAAATGTGTGGGGTTTGGGCTAGGGTAAGTTAAGTATAATTTGAACCTACACAGTGAAATGTGAGCCTGTGTGTTAGATTAGTCATTGGGCCATATTACATAACATAATCTCATGCCTGAATCAGCAAGAAGCCATAAGCTGATTGGTATCAACTCCAGGTTAATACATTTGGCTTTGGGCTACCAGAGGTCAGAATTTACTGGCAATGGGGCATCTCAAGGTCGCAATCTACAGTCATATTATGTCTGAAAAATCTGAGGGCAAAGTCATTTTGATTTCCTAACAGAAGTTTATGCTTCTCAGGTGACTTTTTTTGACTTTTTTTTGCCCCACTTCGACTTTTTTTTGACTTTTTTTGCCCCACTTCCCTGGTAGCTGACCTATATATATATATATGTATGTATGTATGTATGTATGTATGTATGTATGTATGTATGTGTGTGTGTGTGCGTGTGTGTGTGTGTGTGCGTGTGTGTGTGTGTGTGTGTGTGTGTGTGTGTGTATTATGTGATCCATTTCTCATTGTGCTTTTAACAGTTTTAAACAATGCCTTATTTTCAAGTTTAAAAATATGTCATATGTTTATTATCAACCCATTTTGTACATGTATACAAATTATTATATTCATACCCATCCTATTTGTCATGCTTGTATATGTGTTTGGATTGAGATACAGGCAAATTGGAGACATGACTTGAAAGGCACAGCAGAAACTATACATTGTAATTATTTTAACTGAAATCAGTTACAAGATTTGAGTCTTGTAATTTCAAGTTGGTAAAAATGCTTAATAAACTACCATTTAATTATTTTATTTTATACAAGTTTTGTGTAAAATTGCAGTCAAAAAGTTTTGAAACATTCTTTGAAACAACCCCTAATTCATGTACATATGATTAAATGCACTAACGATTTCAAATTTCAAATTCAAAACATACTCTTTGTCCTGATTTCCTTGTTTCCAATAAAATATTACGGTAACTATTCATATACAACACACAGAAGCACTAAAGTAAACAGATAACTAAACTTGACCACCTCTTTCCCCCATTATCACTCAGCTTTTTGTTCTCTTAGAAAGTTCATCTGTTTTGATCTGTCAGATTTTTCTGACATGTGCTTGGAAAGTCTTTCAATCTTTCTACTTGCATGCAGAAAATTTGCAATGCCAAAAAGTGTCTCAGATTGAATCCAGGCAGATAGGTGAGACGGCAGTGATCATAACATGAAATGGATAAAGTGATTGGTGATTCATGTATGTTTTGTGTGCCACTTTGGCTGTTTTCTTTACATTGGAGGGTTTTGGTGATATGACAGCACAGAAATCTTTTGCATAAGGGCAGAGGAAATCTTTTGTTATTTTTTGCATTAAGGGCAAAGGAAATCTTTTGGGGTTTTTTTGCATTAAGGGCAAAGGAAGTCTTTTGTTACTTTTTCTTCCCATTTTGTGGACTTTTATTCAATGAATATTGATAATTCACTTGACTATGGATTATCCCATGATGTCTGTGGTACTTGGAGAAAACTTCATAACATGTGATCAGTAAACTTCATGATGGTGCCAGTGTACATCCTCATTTCAGTATTAATGAAAATGATCAGCTTCAAACAAATGTGAGATCTGACAAGTCACTTGATCATTTGACAAGTTGTTGTTGGTGTGATATTTACTTTACTTCAGCTGTTTGTCTTGTTTTTAAACTACAGGCATTAGGAATCTCATAAGCAGTTTGTTTGCACATTTTCTTTTGAAATCATCTATTCTTGCATAAGTGTTCATTAAATGCATATAATCATCAACATTATTCAAGATATTAACCAATATGAATTCAAAATTAGCTGATTTGACTGGGTGATTGACTTGGCACTGGTTGTTACAGCAATAGTAACTCACAGGTAACTCAGTTAAACTGTGCCAGTATAGTAAAATTTAAACCAAGCTGTATGAGAGTGATGTACATGTAATACAGCAATATGATTGGAGACAGCATTGTGTTTATTGCAGAATTTGTGGATCTTTGGACTCCTCAATATTAGACAGACATTAGACATGTAAACTTGTTAAAGTGAGTGTTGCAAGTAAATAATTTATCAACATGTTTTGTGTTTGTGTTCTGATACAAATACACATGGATTTTGCCCATTTGGGACAAGAATTTTAACCAGCTGCATGACCAGGTTGGTATAGCAAATGTTATACATGTACATAAATTATATGTTTTATGATCAGATTGCACTTTTTGACTTATTTCAGTATGCTGCTGTGTCAGTATATTAAAGTTTAAATCAAGATGTTTTTCAAGTCACATGTTTCAGATTATAGCATGACAAAATTAATCCTTTAAATTTTGGTAACTTTATTTGAAATTAAAATTGATTGTCATGGGGATAATCATATGTATGAAAAAACTAAAGTTTTTCACATCCCAGAAATAATCAATGAATTCAAGGCTGTACAAGGGTACTTATGCTGTAGTTTTTATTGGCTTGTTGTTGACCAGCTGATCTTTTTTGAAAAATCGAACATATTACTTTCAATATAACCATATTGTCAATATACCTACTAAAATAAGAGTTACATGGGACTTTTACATCCAGGACTGGATGTTTTACTGATATCTTGGACTGCAACTTAGATCTTTTATCTGCTGCTAAGAATCTTTGTTTTTTATTTTACAGTTAATCAATGATGATGTGAAAAGAGGTCTCCCTGACAGCATAATTTTACTTTTGTGCTTGAAATGCCACTGTCTCATTATTGATTAATGAAGAGATTTGGTTTTAATTTAAAATTATTTTGTCATTAAAGTAAGATCTAGATCTGTATATGTATTTTTGCTTTTCAGGCTCTAAATGACAATCTGGACAGTCTCAGCATCCCATTAGAGATAATAGATGGCTTCGTCAATCGTATTTCAGTGTCAGTTCCATGGGGTTCTCTGGTCCATGACAGTACACAGGTGGAAATCCATGGTTTGGAGTTGACCCTGAAACCCAAACAACGCTACCACAATGGTAAGCAACAATTTGGAATTTTAGTTTGGCCAAGAAATATTGCAAATTTTAAGTGATATAAATGTTTGACATGCACCAAAGGTACTTGCAATTTGCAAGTTATTTGCTTTGTAGGCATTGGAAATCTCACTTGGCAAACTTGTTTTGATAGGCTTGGAAGATATTATTTAGAGATTTAGAAAAGAGAATGCAAATAATTGGAACTTATTTATCCAACAATTTATATCATGATACGTTGGAACTACTGACAGCAGGTTACTGGTATGATACTGTGATTGGAACCACTGATGGCAGGTTACTGGTATGATACTGTGATTTGAACCACTGATGGCAGGTTACTGGTATGATACTGTGATTGGTACCATTGACAGCAGGTTACTGGTATGATACTGTGATTGGAACCACTGATGGCAGGTTACTGGTATGACACTGTGATTGGAACCACTGACAGCAGATTACAGGTATGATACTGTGATTGGAACCACATATGGCAGGTTACTGGTATGATACAGTGATTGGAACCACTGATGGCAGGTTACTGGTATGATACAGTGATTGGATCCACTGATGACAGGTTATTGGTATGATACTGTGATTGGAACCACTGATGGCAGGTTACTGGTATGATACTGTAATTGAACCACTGATGGCAGGTTACTAGTAAAGTACTATGATACTGTGATTGGAACCCACTGATGGCAGGTTACTGGATTGATTTTGTGATTGGTACCACTGACAGCAGATTACTGGTATGATACTGATTGGAACCACTGATGGCAGGTTACTGGTATGACACTGTGATTGGAACCACTGATGGCAGGTTACTGGTAGGATACTGACTGTGATTGTAACCACTGATGTCAGGTTATTGGTATGATACTGTGATTGGATCCACAGATGGCAGGTTACTGGTATGATACTGTGATTGAATCTACTGACAGCAGGTTACTGTGATATGTATTTAGTTCATATATTAATAGAAAAAGAAAGGTTAATAAGTACAGAGAATTCAGATGTTGAGTTGGCAAAAAAAATGAGATCACTTTTAATATCCTAGAATTTATGAATAAAAATCATGTAATTTAAAAGAAAAATGAACTTTTGTTTCATTTCTACACAATATAGTGAAATCAAGTCCATTGCAATTGATAGTATAGCTGCTGATAAGGTTTGTGGCGGTCATTACATATATTACATGTATTTGTCAAACTGATTCTTGTGAATAGTTAAAAATGCATATAATTTGTTTTTTTTTATATAAACATGGTGACATCTGCATTTAAACATTTTTTCAAATGAGAAAATTAAATTAGTTTTTGTTATTGCCACTAGTTTGACTTCATTGCATAAACAATATTCTTTGTACACAAAAGAATAATCAGCATAATTATTCTGTATTTATAATATTTAGAATTATACCTTCATGGTGAAATTAAAATCAGTGGATTTTATTCTGTTCTTTGAAAAAGTGAATGCTGTTTTATTTTGATAAAATATAGTGCCATTATATTTGTTTTATATAGACTTAATGCTACCATTGGGTGTAAATTCAAGAATTGTTTATTTTTTTCTATATGATTTGCAATGAGTTAATTGTCATATATATAAATGACTAGTCATATTTCTATGCACTTGTTAAAGAATATAGCTGTACTTTTTCAGTTTAAACCTGGAAATAATGTACTGAGGATATAAGTGATATGTAAACTAAATTTTAGCTATTCACATATGTACACATTGTTGAATATTTATATTTAATGGAAACATTTAAATTATATATTTGTTTTTTTTTCCCAACAAATACCTTACAAACCATATTTTCCTATTTTGTTCCATCAATCTATGTGTATAGAGACTGCTCCGGTGGCTTAGTGGTTAGAACATCTGCCTCAGATGCAGTTGGTCATGGGTTCAATCCCTGACCTAGTCATACCAAAAACTTATAAAATGGTACTAATAGCTGCCTTACTTTGCACTTAGCATTAAGAGATTAGTATTAGGAATTGTAGTCTTGTATTCAGGATAATGTGACTGGGTGGGACATGATGCTGCATGTGTGCTGCATGATTTCTCAGTGCTAGATATCATTATAAAATGTCACACTGCAGAAATCAGTGATATGATTGAATTTTTTTTAAGCTACTTAAAAATCCAAAACACACACTCTACATGTATATATGCATCTTTCTATATTTTCACCCAAATATAAATGCTAGTTTTGAACTTAGTTATATGGATGTGGCTAAAAAAATATTCATAGTTTTGAAACAGTACAGCACATTAGGGATGGGAGAGTTAGGAAAATAACTAAGTACTACCAGATTGTTTTTCAGAACTTATTCTGTGACCCTCCTAACACCAGTTGTATATAATTACAAAATGAGACCAGTCTGCTCTTCCACTCTGATAAGTGTTTTAGTAATGTAGAAGAGAGAAAGCAAAATCCTTCAATAAACTTGATAAAAACAAATGGAAAGTTAACATCTGATATAAAGTTATGGGTTTTCAATTAACAAAGTCTGCATCCTTTTCTTTAAGGAGGAACACGGGTCCATCCTAAATCTGTGATTAGAAAATTTACTCAGCTGTCATAAATATTTATTCAGCATTTGAATTGGGCATTTTCAACCTCTGATACAGATTTCCTTGCTTTGACATAGTAATAAAGGTTCATAAATTCTGACTGTTATGTATGAAACTGTGGGACACTGAGGAAAATAAAGCAATGAGTTTTTTTTATGGATAACTGAAATGTACAAAAGACCAGACTGCTCCGGTAGCATAGTGGTTAGAGCATTTGTCTCATATGTGGGAGATCGTGGTTTGATCCCTAATCAAGTCATACTAAAGACTTACACACAAGGTACTAACAGCTGCCTCACTTGGCACTCAGCATTAAGATGTTAGTGTTAGAACTAGACAGTGGTGTCATGATAATGAGACTGAGTGGCACATCATGCTACATGTCTGTAGCATGATGCCACAGTGCTGGCTACGATACAAATTCAAATCACACACAGATGAAACACCAGACAGTTGTATTTATTACAACTTTATGTATATTAATGTTACATTGTTTTCCATATAATAAGGAAGATACTGTTTCTGTGTGAAGCCAATTAAAATTTAAAATAAACACATGCCATATATACCTATTTATCAGTTGGGTCCAACTGGAAACAGCATAGATCCTGATCTGTTAGTGCATAATATACCATCAGATCAGAGTTTGTTTTTGTTCTGCTGATTGATCCTTACAAACTACATAGACCCAGATCTGTATTATTCCTTGGTAATAATGGTCTATGCAGTTTGCAGTTCATTGGTAAGTATGTTGATAATATTAGTGTGGTGCTTGTTTAATCATAATTATTACTTGATATGTTATGTTGGGTCCACATACAGCTGAATTTGGTTCTCCAAAATAACAAGGGCTTAAAGTTTTGTGGTCTTTTTCCATAGCTCTTGGAAATTTGATACTAGGTTTACTAATTAGAAAAGGTCATGCCAGAAGAAAAGATAGTCATCTTTGAGAATTATGAACAACCTAGATTGGAATTCTTCTTTCAGACTAATTTAGTATGTTTATCAAATTCAGTTTGTAACTTAAAATGTTCAGTTTGCTTTGGTTTGGTATCTTGTGGCAGAGTAACACAAGTACATTATTTAGTACCATGGTAATCAGAGTCAAGTGCCATAATAGGATTTAAAATCTATACACTTTCTGTCAGAGTCCAGCACACTACTGAGCCACTGTGGCCCCTGCCCCAGTAAGTCACTTCTTACAACATGGATGAGAGTGCATTGGGTCAATATCTGTTATGGTGTGTGTATGTGGGGGGGGGGCTAAAAAAATTTCTTGAACCAGTTTTTACCAAACTGTGTAAATGGAGTACTTTTCCAATTCAGAATAGTAAAATGAATCATTAATATATATGAGTATTGATATAAGTATTGATATGTTATGATTTTGTTGTATTTAGGAGGATTCCATGGTTCAAGATAAGACTTGCATGATAATTTCTGTTCTGCAGTGGCCCCCCTGGGAGAAATGTTTTGCAGTATGTCTATGACCTCTAGTCTACAACTAGCTCAGCACTGTCTGGAATCAGAGAAGGACCCTGTGGAGAAACAGATGGCTGGGACTGAGAAGATTGAAGGTGTCCAAAAATTTGCTCAGATGATTGATTTAGGTAGCCTTCAAAAGCAATTTGATAATATGCCATTGATATCACCATTGAAAAGATGTATCATAAGCATAGTTAATGCAGTGCAATATTAAAATATGACAGGAAATCATTCAAAATATAGTTGTATGAATCAAATTTTGTGGTTTTAAGATATGTATATTTGTGGGTTGACTATATCATGGATTAGGCATTTTAAAAACCCCTACAAAAATAAGATAAAATATTAAGTGACAATTTATACATCTCCCTAAATGGTTATAATATCATTCACTTTCATACATTTATGAGCACATTCTCTTAATCTGTATGTCATTAATTTGATTGATTAATTAAGTTATTTGTTGCACTAAGCATAAATGCAGAGATCTGAATAAAAAATAGTGCCAACATCCATTTTAGGGTTTTCAATAGAAGTGTACCCTTGGGTTTTTGATGTGTGAAATTTTAATTATGACCCATTTTTGACTTGCAGATCTTTCCAGAACAAATTTG
The DNA here is from genome assembly GCA_016746295.1 of Potamilus streckersoni. Classification (NCBI taxonomy): domain Eukaryota; kingdom Metazoa; phylum Mollusca; class Bivalvia; order Unionida; family Unionidae; genus Potamilus; species Potamilus streckersoni. The sequence continues at coordinate 263,098 of JAEAOA010002219.1, read as the reverse complement.
CTTTAAGAGGCACTGATTACACCAATTGAAGATATATATATATATATATATATATATATATATATATATATATATATATATATATATATATATATATATATATATATATATATATATATATATATATATATATATATATATATATATATATATATATAAACTGGGTGGAGGTAATGCTTAGGTGCAACTGAATTTGGTTGAAATTGTTTTGAGATTATGTTTGAAGTTTTTCATGGAGGAAGATGAAACAGTTATGACACAAATGGACTGTCTTTTATTACTTTTCAGAAATGGCACGTTTGAATTTCAAATTATAATCAACTGGTCAGAACTGGAGCATATGGTGGCTTGCAAAACCAATTGTCAATGTGTGGACCAACTTGAATAATTTTATACACAATTAATTTGCTTCATTTGGTGGAATGTTTAAAACTTTGGAATCCTTTATGACTTCACTGGATTTATTTTTGATAAAATATTGGCATTTGTTTGATTGCTCTTTAAATTATAATCATTTAGACAAAATGGGAATATATGGCTTCTCATGAAGCGAGGTTTCAGCATGGGATTATTGGTGATTAATTTGTTTCAGTCAGCAAAGCATTTAAAACCCTTTAGCATTTTAATTAATGGGTCATTCAGAAAAAAATTGAATGGACATAACACTCAGTGCATACATCTGAACTTGAAAATCACAAGGAATCAAAGAAGTACATTTTCTTTTCTGTCTCAGTCTCAGAAACGACCTGCAGTAGATGAATTTTCTGACCCTCAGGTTAAAGGTGGTGCTCTACAGTTTGATATTTAGCATAGGGTTAAAATTTTAAAGAAAAAGAGTTTTCCTGGGTTTCCTCACTAGATATACTGGTTATTTAAAAGATACTTTGTATATCTTAGGTATTGTTCAAAGAACCTCTAATTCCCTTTATTTTGATGTATGATTGATGAGTGTAATATGGGTTAGAGAGTATACAGCTTGGCCTTACTCCAGATGTGCACCTTTCAAAAAAGTGTTAGATCTACTTGCTCATTTTCACTTCTCGAACTTCAGAGGTAAATTGTAAAAAAAAGAGCTGATAACTTTTTTTTACATTTTATGTATTTGGTAATTCATTCATTGCACTTTTAGTAGCTGGCATTATCTAGTTTGGCAAAATTAATTTTTCATATTTTAATAGCTGCTAAGAATAGTGTACTTTAGACAAATTTAGGTTGATTTTTGGAGCACAAGGGAGCAGTCATTTTAGTTAGCAGTGTCCTAAGATCATTTAAAATTTCCAAAAGTACAATATCCAAAGAAATTTCATCCACATTACATGAAAGTAGTATATAGGTATGCCAACATTCTCTCCACTGTGCATGTTTAAAATGCAAACAACTTCACCTTACATACATCACTCTCTCAAAAGTACATAATAACTGGTGAGCGCCACCAAATGAATCCAGAAAGGTAGTATTAGCTCTATCATCAATTCGGACCGCAAAACCGGTCAGGGGGAAATAAGTCCGTAAACACTATGGACTGACTTTTCGGTCTTGGGCAGTGTTCTTCTTTAGCATTATAGTACCTGACTAAATAACTTTCGGGGTACCTCTAATAACTTCCATCTTGTAATGTAGATGTTATATTTGGATAATCTCATGAGTTTAGCTTGTATACAACTAGAAATATCGAACAAAGTAGGAACTTTTAACGTGTTTTCCGAATGTTGAAATTTGTATCCAAAATGGTGGCGTTTGAAGAAATTTCAGAGAAGTTATCACAGGATTTAAAAAATTTCAACCTGGTAAATTTGGATGAAAATGAGAGAAGATGTATGGAGAGACAATGGAATGCACTTGTAGGTGACAGTGATGACGATGAAGAGGACTTTGAAGGTTTTGAACCAGAGGAATTGTACGCTCCACGTGATTTTGTTTTGGACAAAGCGGGAAAACCAAAGAGATTTGTTTCAGTTTTCTGACAGAGTTGGGCACACCCAAGTGTTAGATGGTTCCAGGAAAGCTTCGGAATATTTTCAAATATTCTATTCAGATGAAGTTTTTGGAAAAATTGTCCGTTTAACGAACTTCAATGCAATGATCAAACATGGCAGAGGCGATATAGGTGTGTGGACAGATCTCACCTTGGAGATCATTTTCGTTCATTTTTTAGAATCTTATATATTATGGACACCATGAAAGAAAGACTTGTGTTGCTACTGTGATTATTCACTAGTACATCTTGGGTCAATTGAACAAGTTTTGAGAACTTTCTAAGTTTTCTAAGAGGTAATAAAATAATTGTATTTTACCTGCTGTGTTACCTGTTTGTACCTGCATTTTAACCGTTGTAATAGATATGCACATTTTATTGAATTTGTCATAAAATTGGATTTTTAACCTTGATTTTGACACTTTAATCCAGCCAGATATCTTTAACATTGGCAAAGTTATGTTGTTTCAAAGTCCACAAGTCATATTGCTTTACAACTCCAAAGTTACTTAGTGTTGAGGACTCTAGGCCTACAAAGTTACTTAGTGATGAAAGAGTTAAGATAAGAAGGAGAGTCAATCTCTGAAATTAGTTAGAAAATTTAAGAACATTTGGAAAAAAAGAACAGTTCTGTGATGTACATCCTTGATATCTGAATAATATATACCCTTTATAGTTGTATGGGTATATGTTTGCATATAAATTATTTGAGCAGATCATAATAGAATATGTTGAGCAGTTGAAAATATAATAAAGTATAAAATAATCCTCTGTTTCATATACAAAATTTATACATAAAAAGAGAAACACTTTCACAAATTTCACTGATTGTAAAATACTGTACAAATATTTTTTTATTATTCAGCATGAGATAAGAATTCTTAAGCAACATTTTTTGTTTCTACTAATAAATGAGGAGTCACGTGTATGGGCTCATGACTGTCCAAAAGAACTGACTCAGTTTTGATGATTACAATTTCAATTTTGACTCTTGAGATATTGGGGTCAATGGTCAACTGACTCTTTAGTTTGAGGTCTATTATGAACCCAGCATTTCCACATATTTTCAAGAAAGGGAATTTGGTAGTACTCTGATGTTTTCAAAAGCACATCACAGGAAGAGGCTACTGTCTGCTTTAAAAGAAATGGCATCATACCATTGTGCTTTTTAACCCAAGTGATTTATGATTGAGACATTCACAGTTTCAAATGTCTCAATCAGCGAGAAAAACATCTACCTTTAAGCCAATTAAAGTAAAATGGAATATCTTCATACTCGACACTTTGGATTCCAATATGAGTAACATATTGACTCCTGAAAATTCTTGTCATTTTCATTTGAAATTGTGGTAGGAAGAACATATATGAGGTTATTTCTGAATTGAACCAAACAGATGTTTCAGGGAGATTTTCATTTAACTGGATGATTGGGTGTATGAAAGATGCCATATTTGATGTGCTATTTTGTCTGTGCATATGAAGAAGGGTAAAAGTTGGACTTCATTTTTTTTTTTCTTTGAATGGGACCCATAGTTTTTGTCCCCTGGCTATATTTAAGAAGCACTGATTTTCCAGAGAATATAAATTATTTTTAAATGACAAATATCAGGGTTCCTGCAGGTCATGGAATCCTGGAAAAGTTTTGGAATTTAAAAAATAATTTTCAAGGGCCTTGAAAAGTTATGGAATTTGTCAAAACCTTGCAAGTTTTGGAAAAGTCATGGAATTTGTGGCAATTGAGTTAAAGAAATTGATTACTTCAAATTTCATAGAGCACTGAGAACCAATTAAATAAAATGATAAAATTACAATCGATAAATGGTTTCAATTCATATAACAAGAGTAAGTTCCCATAATGGAAGTATCATGTGATTTCCGGTGTAGTTCACTAAATAAAAGAAAGCAACTGGAAAGTAATGTATTTTGTTAATATTGTAAATAGGAACACATACAAAGACTACATAGAATTGTTTCCTTTTTTCATTTGAATACAAATTACCTTGATCATTGGATTATGACATGAAGTACTACATAAAGTCAAAGTGTGCTAGCCCAGGTAAATTTAAAATGTACATATTAAAAGGATTTGTTGTTAACTTATTTCTAATTTAAGATTAAAAGATGTCATTCTTTATGTTCATTTACTTGACAATGCAAGATAGTGCAGTCCTTGAGTTTTATGAAATGGCTCTGGAAAAGTTTTGGAAAAGTCATGGAATTTGTTTTTGTTAAGTCTGCAGGAACCCTGAAATATGTAAACTAAAAATTGCCAACAGAAAATACCTCTGATCTACAGAAGGTATTTTTTATGAGTAAATTTGATTTGAAAACGGTGATACTGAGTATTAAACCCCACTAAAACGTCATTTCGATACTTGTGATAGGTCACATGATCACTTACTACAAGACATTTGAAATGTATGCCAGGACAGTCTTATTTAAGAACCAATAATTAAAAAAAACATTAATACATGGTTAATATTCAAGAGAAGTATGACCTTGATACTGACCAATCATTTTAACTCTTTGTTTACTCTTTGAAACAGAGTGAGCTAAAAATAATGCTAATGTAACATGTTTTGGATGCTATACAAACAGACTTTACTGGAAAATAATATCAATTCCTATGAAAATAACCATTACAATAAAATGTAATGAAACAAAAATAAAATAATAAGACTTAAAAAATTTTCATATAAGCATAAAGAAAAGCTTTCTTATTACCATATGTAAATTATACATGAGGTAAAACAAAATAAAATTACATAAGAAAACTATTATGCAATTTACAAAGTATACATGAAATAAAATTTCTATACATGGGAAAGTGCATCTGCATTCATATTGTCTTTTCCCATGATGTGCCTGATGTCAAGATTATATTCCTGCAAACACAAAGTCCACCTTAATCTTTGATTTTTATTTTTCGTTTTGTTGATGAAAGTACAGTCAAACCCACTTATCTTGACCTCGGTTATTTTGACAAACCGCATATGTTGATCGTTTTGGTCTGGTTCCGAAAAAATTCTTTATTGTGCTATTTTTTTTGTCGGTTTATTTCGACTTTGGTTCAGTTGATAATTTGGTTGTGTTGGGCATAAGTTTTGGTCCAAAGTGACATGTGGACCCACTTAATTAGACGAAATGCAACATTTAAATGTCAATCTGCAGAAATTATACAAGAAATGGTCAGCAAACGCGATAAATTTTCACGCACAATATTGGTAAGTTACAGTGGTATTCACATGTTTATTTAGCATTCTTTCTAATTTTGGTTTTTAAGAGTAGCTTAATCAATTAGTTTATTAATATATTGTGTTCATTACATAAAATATTCAAGGGTTTACAAATACAATATTGTACACAAATTACAATGTAACTTTATTTTATGAAAACTCAGATTCGTAGATGTCAGCTGCATGACAGCTATATATTTCCCTTTTGTTTCTTAAGGTACATTTCAGATCAGAATTATGTTCGGAAATACATGTATAAAAGTGTTACGGTAGGGGTTTTAGTTATACCCTAGATTGTTATGGGGTTTAATTATTTTTATACCCGTGTATGGTTTTGGTTATATGAAAATGGGGTGGGGTGTTTCCAATATTTATTTAGGTATGGCCCCCACCCAAACTCAATTATGGTTCAGAAGTTAAGTAGGTGAATATGGTTCTGAGCCTCCAGTCAGCAATACTGACAGTTAAATACAAAAGTACAAAGGGGTGAATTAAATAGTTAAATACAACAGTACAAAGGGGTGGAATTAAATAAAACAATTTAATTAATAATAAAATTTCAACATGCGAGCTTCCCAATTGCTTGACCCTTTTGTGCCTATTTCATCATCTGAATCAGTGTGAGAATTTTGCCCCATCCTTGGTTCTACTCATCTGTCTCTCTAAATTTCTCATGCACTCCTCCTTTACTCCTTCGAATTTTCCTCTCCACTTCTACTCCTCCTTTGCTCCTTCGAATTTCCTCTCCACCTCCACTTCCCTTTCCGTCGACTTCCTTGTCAAACTGTCGACTCCAATCCATCGACCCTGACTGTACCGACAGTCTTACTTCAGTCATCTCTCTCAGACTCTCGGGACTCTCCTTCTAACTGAAGTTATCCCACCCGGAAAGCTTCCTTTTCGAAGCTTTCTTTGTTCCAATCTTTTCCCTGCGATTCACGCCAAATTTATGAGTTTGTATCTCGGAGTAGCCTTAATCGTGCAATCACCTAGTAATCTGCCTCGGTGTACTAAATAATTCTGGGATGGAGTCAGTTTGATATCCTCGAAACTTAGAGGTATGCCCACCCACTAGCTTAATTCTGATTGGATGTGGTGGAGTAACCATTCCCAAGTTGTAAATCAATATAAGTTGCCTACCATTTTATTACAAATTGCTATTTTGATGTCCTACTAAAGGATTAGCACCCAGGTGTAATTTATGATGCCCTGTTCTGCACAAAGAACCTTTTGTCGACTATGACTCGCTTGTCTTCTTGCTCACCGAGTTTGTCCACAGATCAAACACCGGATTAGTGTCAGTTGGATAAACATCCACCCACCTAGGTAGACTGTGGCAAAAAGAAACAATGATCGAGGAGATAAAGTAATTAAATTAATAATCAATGTGCTGGTGGAAAATCACCTGAATATTCAAAAGTCATGACGATTTATTTTATAGCATTTTATGCCCAAGTAGCCAAACATGTCAGCAATATTTTCAAAATATCTAGGAATTATGAACATTATGATCTGCATGTCATTATATTTTTTAGCAAATATGAAGTAATATCAGTCTGCTTTTGTTTAATCTGATATTGATTTGTAACGAACGATTCAAAAGCACTTATGTTTTGTTACATATGCTCGGCTCTGGTAACACTTGCTACAAACAATTTCATTTATTAATACATTCAGCCATTTCATGAAACAGCATATACATATACTTGTCAACAGAAAATAAACAAGAAATTTATTACTAGGCATCATATCACCCTATATATATATATATATATATATATATATATATATATATATATATATATATATATATATATATATATATATATATGCATGAGAATGGATAATCTCAGGCACTTTGCATATGTCATTCAAGGCCTATTCTAGTTTCGTCATCCTTTTCATTGTCCTTGTCCATTTCCATTTCATTGATCTTTACTTTGTTTGATTCTTCTCCTGTCAAATTTTCTTTCTCTCCACTTTCACTCATTGTATTCTCTTCCTTCTTTTTCTCTTTTTTACTCCCCTTTTTCTCCATTGGTGTTCTTGCCTTCTAGCGTTTGCCCCCTACTGTTGGAAAAAGATGCTGACAAGGTTGTTGTTATTTTCCTTTTTTGTGTTCTAATTTTAGCAACTGGTGTGGAGTTTAACAGTTTGATACCTGACTGATCCTCCATTATTAACCCAGTTCCTGATAGTTCTTCTTGAGGGTTTTCTATTTCTTTCTCCTCATCCTCCTCAGAGAGTACAAAGAATTTGTTTTTCTTCAGCAGGTTCATTGGGTTTGTGCTCAGAATTCCCGTAGTGTTTGGACTTAGGTAATTTTTCCATTCCGTAGTGTCTCCCCTCTGGATCGCCATACCCTCTATCTTTTCTGGCTCTGGTACTGGGATTTCCTCATGTCCTGGGTTTATTGCCTCTATTGGTGATGTTTCTGGTTCTGGTTTGCTATTGTCATAGCATCTGTATATGTATGTTTGTGTTTATTCCCTGTTCATTTTCTATCTGATTTAGGAGTTTGTTAATGTCTCCTTGAATTTCGCTTTGCTCTAGTTCGTTTAGGTTCATGTTTTGATTCTTAATCAAGTTTGCATTTGTTATAGGAAGGGAACAGGCAGATTTTTGCAATTTTTGGGGTTATGTCCCACCTGTTTACATCTTGGGTATAGGCTGTCGTTTTCACACCCTCTATACCATGTTTTGCATAGAAATCCCATAATGTAAATATACATATGGATTTTTTTCGCATCTTCCTTATGAACAGTTAAAATCCATACACTAGATTTTATGTTATTGAACCCTATATTGTGGCTAATTTCTTGCCTACAATCTGAGTTTTCAATTTGTTCTGTATCTTCTCAACAACTTCATTGTTGTGAATTTCTAGAGAAAGGGGCCAGAGATAAAAACATCTATTTTTTTGCCTCTACCTCTGGTGTTGTCACATCTGCTGATGCTTTCAACCCTTTCACCTCTATAAATTCATGTTTCCAATCAGGACTTTCCTAGTTTTTGGCCTATAGGATAAACTTGTTTCTCCCCCTTTTTTGCAATCCATAAATGGAATTCACCTCCACTCCTTGAGCCCTCTAGGTAATCAGAATATCCCATTGCCTGTGACCATTTGGACTGTCTCCAAAGTCAATTTTTTGACATCTGTGGAGTGTAAGTCAATAAGCCTGTTCTCCTCCAGGTTTGTTACAAAATATTTTTCAGGCTTGAGCTCTTTAATTTTGTTTTGTTTTCTTAGTTGTTAGATCTCTTCTTTCCCTCAGGCAGAAAAGTTGGCTTCCATTATCTTAATTTTTTTTCAAAATTCATGTGAATACCTGTAAAAGAGAACCACCCTTGGCTGGGACCCCCCCCCAATAAAAGAATCAGCACGCTTAAAAGAATCAAAGTCAGTTTCCAGGGCTGGTTTACTTTGCAATAAAATAACTTTTGTACTTGATATTCTGCCAGTTCAAAGAGTTTACTGCTAGGTACTGGATATGTTTATTCACCAATCAGGCATCTATTTGTTTGTCCTTTGGAATCATAATTGTTACAAATTCCCATTGATGCCTGCAGGGTAAGTAGTACCCTCCACCTCCTTTTGCTTTAATAATACTCTTTGTAACCCTTGCTAGGGAAAGGATTGTCCTTTGCACTCACTGTGAATGAACATTCACATGTATTTTCAAGTTACTGTCTTATATTAACCTGGATATAATACAATCTTGGTTATTTTGCACTTAACACAGTGTTTTGTGTGAATGGCAGGTGCATGAAAGCATTCAGTTGAGGTTTCTCTCTCACTCTAGTTTGTGATATTTTTGTAACAATTTTTCAGTTATAACATATTGTTATATGGTGTAAGTTATGCACACTCAGTAGGAATGCATACACTATATATGATATAGGAAGTTCATATATTTTTCTTTAATAAATTGCTCATGATGATAAAAAAGGAAAATAATAATAACACCAGGTTAGTTTCTTTCATGTTATCATCAATTAAACTTTTTTTGTATTTTAGTGTAACATGCAATGAGAGGGAATTCCAGTTAAACACAAGAGCAAGAGACTGGAGTAATGGTCAAGGACATCTTAAAAATTATGTTACTGGTTTTTATGAACCCAGATATCTCTGGACCTGGTTATGTCAACAATTTTTTTTACACCTCCAATGTAATCAAGATACTGGGTTTGACTGTAAGTGTGTTGTGGTCACTATACACAATAACTAGAGAAGGAGATGAGCTAATGTAAACTTCAAAATGCCGTAATGCCAATATTAAAGCCAAATATTCATTCTCCATTGTTGAGTAGTTTCTTTGGTGCTTATTTAATTTCTTGGAGAAATAGCACACTTGGTGGTCAACACCATTTCTGTCTTCTTGAATCTATACTGCTCCAACCCCAACATCACTTGTATCAACAGATAATTTAAAAGAAAGATTGATATTTGGAGCTGTGAGAACTTTTGAGTATGGCTTTTAACCTATCAAAAGCCTCCTGACATTGTTTGGTCAAAAGAAACTTTTTTTCTTACTTAACAAGTGTGTGAGGAGTTCAAAGAAAAATTGGAACAAAATTTCCAATAGTATTCTGCCATACCCAAAAGTCGCATCAGTTGCTTTTTACTGACTGGCACAGGGAAATCAGAGATAGCCTTGACCTTAGCATCTATATGTTTGACTTGACTATGTTCTAGAAAAGTTAAGCAAGCATTGCAGAACTTACTTTTAGATAAATTGATTGTCAAATTTGCATCATTGAGTCCTAAGAATTTCTGAATCATGGCAAGATGTTCTTTCCATATATCATTATAGATGATGACATCATCGATGTAAGCATCACAATTATCTAGACTGGGAGTAGTCATATTCATCAGGCATTGAAAAGTACTTGGGAAACCCTTCATTCTGAATGGCATTACTTTATATTGATAGAGTCCTTCTGTAGTCACAAATGCCGAAATTTCCTTTGCCCTTTCTGTTAGTGGAATATGCCAAAATCCTTTCAGAAGGTCAAATTTGTTGATTTACTTGTCATTTCCAATTTTATCAATACAGTCATCAATTCTTGGTAATGGAAATGAATCTGTTTTTGTCGAAATGTTCACCTTTCTATAATCAGTGCACATACTGAAAGTTTTTATTTGGTTTCAGAACAAGTATACATGGTGAACTTCAATCACTTTTTCTGGGCTCTATTAAATCATTCTCCAGCAAATACTGAATTTCCTTTTTCAAGTATGCCTGTTTGAGAGAGTCATCCTGTATGTGTGTTGTTTTACAGGTTTTGAATCTACAGTTTCAACATCATGAAAAATTTTGCTTGTCCTTGTAGGAATATCTGGAAATAAGTGCTCATATTCAAATAATTGTTTAAGTTCATTCCTTTCTTCTTATAAATGCAGAAGCTTCTGATCCAGATTTTTCAAAAGAGAAAGCACAATTATTACATCTTTAGTATATAATTTTATGCAAAGAATATGCATTGGTATACATACACATATCAGAAAATCTGCAACCTGAAGATCATTAAAAAGTAAATGTGTACTCACCAACCAGCATCCTTGCATCCATTACAGTGAATCAATAATAATTGCATCAGAAATTTATCTGAAGAAGTATAATTTGTTATCATCCTATCATAGATCACCATTCATTGAATTCAGTGCAGAAATTAATAAAAGAATAATTTAAAGAAAGAAATAGCAGAATTACATTTTAGTATATATTTGTTTATATATCAGATTTATATGTACATGTTTATATGTCAGTGTTGTATGTATATGTTTATGTCAGTGTAATTAAGCAGTCTTTCTTACTGTGAACCTCTAACATTTTCTATACTTGATTCCAGTAAAATATGAATAAATAATTTATTGCTAATAAACACAAGTTTTCCATACTCAAAATATTTTGTACCACTTATGTATGGATTGACATCTGGGATAGAGAGTTTATTGTTTCACAAAAACTGATTTATTTGTGGCAGCTGACTTGGAACCTTATGAAATTATAACAGAATACTGTGAATACTTCTGGTCTCACATTTTTTATTGGATTACTATGAAACTTTGTACATACTGTGGTAATCATCTGAGTATACACATATACACAAATATGTACACTCCAGCAAATTTTGTTAGGACTATTATTCTTTTTGTAATTTCTTCTGAATGAAATCAGACAGAATCTCCTGATCCTGCTGTTTTAAAAAAAATGGATTTAATGTGAATTTCATATCTATTATGGAAATCATATAATGACGAATCTCTCTGCTGGCAAAAAGTATGGAGAATGAATCTCGTTTTATGGCAAGCCATGGATAGCTTTGGAGATTCCAGCGCCGACATAGAATTAAACAAAATTCATTGTTGGGAGAAATACACTTAGAAAATCAGGTTGCCAGATGTAATTATCCATATCAGCTCAGAGAGATAATCATCAGTGAACAATACACAGAGGCGGCAGAGAAATCAAAGAGTAAAAAAATTGAACAGATGTTTTAAAAATGTGAAGTGATATTTATGAAATGTATCATAAACTGGAAGTATTATCGTGTTCTAATTTACATTATTTTAAATTTGTAGACCCATTAAATTGATGTTGGTAATGGCTAACTTTTGTAAAAAAAAAAACTTGTTTTATTTCTACAGCAATCAATTCTACCTATCGTTTGATCAACAATGTTTTTTAAAAATGAGTGTTGATCTTTTGCATAAAAATCTACTTTGGATCAGACAATAAAAAGAGTTTATCCAATTCAACACAATCGTTTGTGATGTAGTACTCATTGTGCGAAGTCGTACACGTATTAAGCGAATAGAAACATTGTGGAATAATGTTTTGATGCTCTCCTCAATATCCTGTAAGTTTTCCTGAAATTATTGTTACTCTGTGAGGAAAAAAGTAAACAAAATACACCGCTATGAAGAGATATTTAATCTCAGTTAATCATAGCATGATTATTGAATATTCAACACTAACATCCCAACCCACCCACCCCTTTTGCCTGTATGTCAATCTCTTTGTTTGTTTGTTATAGGTCCCTCGATAACTCATGCCCTCGCTTATAACAAGGTCGATGTTTTTGGGTCCTGTTGTGAGATAGTTATCAAGGAAGTGGTGTATTTTGTGGAAGTGATATACACTTTTGTGACTATTTTGTGGAAATTATACATACTTTTCTGATGATTTTATGAAAGTAATATACACTTTTGTGACTACAGACTGATCTCCAGCAATCCTTCAAAAACTATATGGCCTGAATAGTGCTCGGGAGATAATTCGACAGATTGAATGTACAGGGTTGGAATGCAGGTGAGCTGGGGATATTTTTAAGTTAACAAATTCATCATGATTCTTTTGTTTTGATGCATAGAATTTTGCATTTGCTTATATTTTATAAGATTTTTGTTTCTTTTTACAGTTCTGACCAAAATAAAAGTGACATTGATGGACACAGTTGTGAGACTTGAGCATATCCCAACAGCATCAGAAAAGGGTGTTGCATTGGAAGTCAGGATAAAGAGGTATAATAACCAATAAGTCATTATATGTTGGAAATGGATTGGGCTTTCTTTTTTGGTCTAGGAAAAGGGTCAAAGCACCTCTTTTTCTCTTCATGTTCAACCCAAACTGGGCTTGGGGACTACAGTACCTCGATGTAAATTTGCCATGTATCATTTTCCATGTAAATTAGCCATGTATCATTTTCCTCTCATATCACCATGGGTTGTTGGGCCCCTCTGGTTTCATTCTATAAGAAACTTATGTTGGGACTGCCATTTGCCCTCTGCATCAAGATTGGATCATCTCATCTGTCCTCATGGTCCCAGTGGAACAACGGGTTTATAATCAAGATATCTCCAATATTATAGTACTAAACCCAACTTGATTTTAAATGCAGAAGCTTTTGCCGCTTCCCAAATTATGATTTGGCTCTAGTAACTTCAACTCAGTTTTCAAGGTCACTGACATACATTCTAGTAGTGGTTGGTGCATCATGTGGCAGTGATGTGTACATCAGCTTTTGCTTTCAAAACCTTTTAATTCTTATCTATTGTTTGCTTTACAGAATTGATTTTTTTGATGAGCTGCTTAAAACTCGGACATCTGAGGGAACTTCAGTAGATGGAGGGCACAGGAATTCATGTGAATCATCAGGAATTGCCAACAAGAATCTGCATATTGAAGGCCTGCAGATTTTCTTTGATGAAATTAACAATGTTAAGGCCAAGCAGAAACATTCCATGGGGCCAATGCCAGAGGTAGGAGTTACTCTGAATTTATATTATGCTAATTTTTTTTGTAGATTCAGTGGTTACTGCAAAGGATAAATTTTAAGACCTATTGTACAGTGGTCCTGCATGACAACTGTAAGACCACCTTCTCCATTCCATGAAATTTAGTACTTGCAAAAAAATCATTTTTTGCAAACCATGAAAATTTATTCCCACAGATATGAATGAAGTTACATTACTTGATTTCTCACAGCAATTGCATAGAGAGACATTTTTAATCTTTGTACTTCCATCTATTGTTGCCCCTAACAGTGTGACAGTACTTGGAATAGAAAGATACAGTGGTGTCCAGCTTCTACATAGCCATGCTAATTTATGTTCACATTGACCTTATCAAATATTCCTATATATGCCTTTGAGAAAGGGTCTATTATTAAAGTGTTTAGGTTAGTGTATGTTGTTAGTTTGTTTTAGATATTTAATCATTCTGACAAATTGACAAATATCATCTTTGTGTTAATCCAGTGCATTCATAAGTATTATTTATCACATGAATGGTCCTGGCTTTCAAAATGTCGCAAAAGCAAACGCTAACCTCAATATTTTGTCGCCAATTTTCAAAAAATGTCACCAGAACAAGTAGTGAATATTTTTCCATGTCTATTAATGTAGTAGGCAATGGAAATTGAAAAAGATTGGATAGTTATTACTTTATTGACAACAAGTAATACATAACAATACAGCCATAATATTACAAAATAAATCATTACATGACTGTTTTGTAAGGAACTTTAGTTAATGACATTTTAATACCAAAAGTCTATGATTGTACTTTGCAATGTAAGATAAGAGATATATAATGTGACTTGATTTAATGAATTTAGGAATTAAACTCCCCCCCACTTTATAATTAGCTTCACAGTGTAATTGTTGAGTGAGATCCATGCGTACTTGTGAGGTGATCTTGCATGTGATTGGCTAAGTTTATTGCCATTATGGAAATCGTCATGCAGATCTGACTTTGATCAGAATATGTGCTTATATCTCAAGCAGATATTTTAGTGCTTGGACTTAGCGACATCAGTTGAATTTCATGAGTTGCCTCCCTTAGTATTTAATGCCAACTAACTAATAGCACTTAACAGTGGTGCATTGTGTATGACTTCAAGAGGATACTTTGGTTAGTTTGACATAGAAAGTAATACTGCATACCAGAGAGAAGCAATTGCAGGTTTTTTGAGTGAAAGGTATTTGTTAAAACACAGATCTACAATAGAAAATTGCTTATTTATGAGTCCATTCAAGTTATGTGCTCAAATTGTCTTGATCATGTAGGAACAGTGTTCAGGTTTGAACAACTTAATTTTGAATGGATGTGGTGGCTTGCTGCCACATCCAATGAAGTTAACAGACCAGAAGCACTGAAATACCTGCTCAATCCACCAAGGTGTAGATACGTTTAACATAGGTGGCGCTCACCAGTTATTATGTACTTTTGAGAGAGTGATGTATGTAAGGTGAAGTTGTTTGCATTTTAAACATGCATAGTGGAGAGAATGTTGGCATACCTATATACTACTTTCATGTAATGTGGCTGATATTTCTTTGGATATTGTACTTTTGGAAATTTTATATGATCTTTGGACACTGCTAACTAAAATGACTGTTCCCTTGTGCTCCAAAAATCAACCTGAATTTGTCTAAAGTACACTATTCTTGGCAGCTATTAAAATATGGAAAATGAATTTTGCCAAACTAGACAATACCAGCTTCTAAAAGTGCAATGAATGAATTATCAAATACATAAAATGTAAAAAAAAAGTTATCGGCTCTATTTTTACAATTTATCTCTAAAGTTCGAGAAGTGAAAATAAGCAAGTAGAGCTAGCACTTTTTTGAAAGGTGCACATCTGAAGTTAGGCCAAGCTGTATACTCTCTAACCCATATTACACCCATCAATCATACATCAAAATAAATGGAATTAAAGGTTCTTTGAACAATACCTAAGATATATGAAGTCTCTTTTAAATAGCCAGTATAACTAGTGAGGAAACCCGGGAAAATTCTTTTTCTTTAAAATTTTAACTCTATGCTAAATATGACACTGTAGAGCACTACTACCATATCAGAACCTTGGCCCTCTAAAATGTCTATCTGTGTATCACCTATCTACTCCCATCAGCATGTTCTATGACAGATTTTGGTAAAAGCTTTAATTGATTGAGGTCCAACTTTTATTGCAAATTTTTGTGTAACATAGATGTCTAATTAGGGTTTGTAAAATGTAAAAGGCCCTGTTTGATTCTTGCAACTGACCAAGAGCAAATATCGAATTGAAAGAAAAAAGTGAGATAACTAAAATGGTTGAAGACAATCAATATCAGCTGTTGGAAACCTGTGGTATGTGTATCACCAGTTGCACACCAGACTCTTTGGAAAGGCAGGTGCTATGAATTGTAATTTTGTATGTAGCAAAAATGTTTTTGATATTAAAGAGACAAGTTTTGATATGGCACACCACACTCTGCAGTTGAATGGCATAGCAGTTCCTAAGGTTGCTGATGCCTGATCTGTATATAGTTATTCATATATTTGAGATCTCACATGTCTATGGCAGTTCAAATTGCAACAAAAGTCACTAAATACTGCTACTCTATTGATTATAAGAATTTCCAAGAATATCCTTTTATTTCCTTTAATTGCTGAGTATTGAAACTACCACGTCTGGTATAATTAAAATCTTAAGCTTTCCAAGTTTTGTAGCATAAATAGCTTACTTGTATAAATTATCATGTAACACATGATACATACAAGTGCAGTCTAGAACTATTTGTCATGGTCATTGAATTTATCTAAGATGTTTTTGGGTATATTCACAGTGATCGTTTGATCAGATTTGTAATTATTTTTTTGTTAACAAAACAAATAAATTATTCAAGTGGTATTATTCAAAGTATTTTTCATATATATCCACAGACTGGTTTTGATAAAAATCCATTGATAGTTCATTTTATTGCTAATACAACAAGAATGAAAACAGAGTTAAGGGCTTAAGATCCCATCCCCCCACAAATCAGTGTCAGAGAGCTGATTAGCAGTGTGTTCATTAGAAAACAACTAAATGCAAAGTTTGGTCAAAAATTTGCTCATTGAAGTACCAAAGTATGAAAATACACCACTAATATCCATGTGCTGCATGCCATATTTCTAAAATGTGGCATGTTGACAAGTGCAAATGGAGCCTCAAGGCATAGGGACCTTTCAGTAAATGACAAAAGATGATGTTTAAAAAAATATAGTTAAATAAATAATAACTTGAAGACATTGAGTCAGTTGTTTTATAACATGAAATGAAAAGTAATAGGAACAATACAAATTTCTTGACCAACTGCTGCTGAATTTGGTTAATAGACAGATATCAGCCAGGTGACTGATCCCAGTTCCTGTTGGGTCTGTTGTTATACTCAGGATTCCCATCAGCATTAGTTCACCTTCAAACATTGATATTTTAGTACTTTAGTATTCACAGTGTGATACCTTATAACTTGATTATTCATCAGGGTGTGGGACTGAGACCATGATGGTTATGACAATAGATGGATAACAGAATATATACTTTAAAAGTATTATACAATAGACCAGGTCATCAAAAAATCATAATATCTACATAGGTACATGTACCTGTTTTTAATATTTTGACATAAAATGCCCTAACAGTTAAAACAGACTGACATTTATTTGGGTGCCGGATAATCAAAGTTCTGCTGTATCATCTGTGGTAGGCCTGCTTTTTACTGAACTACATTGTACACTAATTTTCATCTTTCCTTTGCAGCTGTCCGTTAATATGTGTGCATCTGTCATTGGTTCCTTTCTTGAAGACCCACCAAAAAATGAGTCTAGGCAATCCTCAGCATTGCCATCAAACAATTCTGACCCTGTTTTGGTTGCCATAGTAACAGGCCAGCAGGAATTGAAGTTAAAGCTGAAACAGAATGACACCTTACAGGGACCAAAGGCAAGAATTTGTTTAACATATTTCTTAGAGATTCTCTTTAGGATTTTGGTTTTATTTTCTATAATAACATGCACATGAACCTTGTTCTGTTTACAAATTATTAGCAGACCTTTAACAAATGTAACTCATGAAACAACTATTGTAAATTCATAACAAAGTTTAATTATTAATCTGTTAGAAAAAACTGACAAAGAAAAGTGACCATCATATAAGTTATCTCTGTTTGTATGCACATTATTTATAACCATTTACAATTTGAATATTTACTTGGGACACTTGTGTAACCAGGATTGTATAATTGCCTAACCTTTTAAAGCAGGTTACTTAGTGGAGATTCAGATTTATAACACTGTTCAGTTTCATGCCATATGTCAAAATGAAGTTTTGAAAAAGCGTTTAGACTCTTGTGTACACTACTGGGTCTATATATATTCTAGTGATGAAACATTTGAATTGTATGGTATATTTTAGCAAGTTTTTGTAAAACTTTAAATGAAAAAACCATTTGCAAGACTGAATATATCTGCAATGTTTTGTTTAGGTAAGATATTTTTTATTCTTTTTGTGTTTAAGTTGACTTAATTGAGATATATTAAAGATAAATCACACTTTTTGTTGTATCGAAAAAGGGAGAGATGACATGCCTCATTGCATGTATGCCAGAACATGATGTATCATGCAGAAAGCTGATGCTCTAAAACCTCTCCTCCCCCAGAAAATGGTCATGTTTATAAATCAACATTTTCAATAACCATATGAACAAAAAGATAGAGAAATTTCTTGATCACATGATAAATGACTGTAACCTATGGTCGGTATAAAACAGTAAATGTCATCAATATTGCTGATGAATAATGATCATCACAGTACAGTTTCTACAGTTGATTGTCATGAGACAATTTAAAAGGTAAATGCAGTTAAATATAAACAACCAACCTTGCCCAGATTACCTAATTGGCTGACAACAGTTAGTCTTGTTTTGTGTTGACATTCCTTTTAGCACTGATCTCAAAGTTCCCATTTGGCAGATTTGTATAAGTACTGGTTGGGAAACAAATCCAGTTTGTTTGAAGTTAGATACATTAAAAAGATGCATGTTGAAGATACAAAAGTTAATGCATTTTATTGCCATGAATGAGAATCTTAAAGCCTTCTTTAAAGATTATTGTCAAGTTCATGATCAGCAGCAATGCTTATTTGAAAGTCTGGTTTTACTCCATATATTTTTAATATGTTTTGGTATTTGGAATAGTGTGGAAATGAGATTCATTTTAGAGGCAGATGTTGGATTTCAGCTGTTTTCAAGGAAGGAAGATTGAACTATGAATGGAGCAGCCCAGCATGACAAAACTTTAAAACTCCAAGTTGGTGGAGTTTTGTTTTGTGAAACAATTAGCAAATGCAAACATATTCTTTTCACATTCTGCAAGTGCCATTTTCCTTGGTCATTTAGAAGTAATGTATACAACATCCAATGACATAGCAACACATTTCTGCATTTTAAGTGCCCAGAAAAATTCATTAATATCTTTGGTAAAGTTTGAATAACAGTACTATCCAGTATGTTACAGAGATCAACCAAATAATTGAGAGTGGGGTGGGGCATTGGTACATGATTTTCATTAAAACTTTACACAAGGTCTGGTTGGTCTTTTTTTAAAAAATGGTTCTGCATGGATATCCTATATAGCAACCACAATGACCATTTTGAAAATATCTCTGCTTCTGTATAGATGGTCATATCAAAATGGGGTTTTAACTTAAAGACTTTGTATGATGTATAGTTAGTTAGTCCTTATAGAAAATGGTGCTATGACATCCAGTATGGCATACATCTTTAGAAAGACTACTGCCATGTGAGACCACCTGTCTTGAGAGACCACTTTCTCAGTGCACAAATTTATCGATTATATAGGGTTTTGACCTATTATGAGAGACCATTTGCCTTGAACGATAATAATTTTTTGGCAAAAAAGTGGTCTTTCAAGACAGGTTCTGCTGTATTAGCTTGGAATTTCAATAGAATACTTTCTATGATGCTAAGGTATGATACTGATTTCTCAAACAATCAATATGGTGAAATATGTTTAATCAGGTATCTTTATTTGAGAAGATATTTAACCCTACAATCAGTTGGATAGTACAACCAAATAAAATTTTATTGAATTCATCTGATTCAGCCTGTTCCACCCTTTCATTCAGTTTCACCATTGACAGCTGGAACTTGGAAACAGATATTCCATTTTTCAGCCATTTGGAATGTCTAACAATCACACAAAATCCCAGGTTACATTAGCAAAATGATATTTGAGCTGATTTGGAAAGAGCTAAGAGTCTATACCACACCATTGTGACCCTATTCTATTGCTTTCAAACACTGTAAATATTGCAGTCACTAATAGAAAATAAATTCTTTATTATTAAGTACATCCTCCAAGGGTTGTTTATCCATCTCTAATTTATCATTTCTACCCCAACCCCAGGATGGAATATTTTGGTTTATTTTTTTTTAATTGCTAATTACAGTAGAATCCCGTCTGCATAAAATGATACTATCATTCAGTCATTCAGAGTGCATCAGTTGCAAAGCATTTGTTTGCGATATCCTTGCCTTTAACAAACCAGTTGTGCTTTCAAACTAAACAAACAAGAAATACACTTTCATATTAAGAGAGCAATCCACGACATGCAATGTTGTTTATTTACCCACATTTTGCACATGTGGCAAATAATATAAAGGTAGGACTGAAGGGACTGTCAGGTTAAAATATACGAATACCTCAAGGACATCTGTGGAAGGATGAATACCCCAGTATCTAATCACTTCCACAGAACTGATCACAAACTTTTCAGTATCAAATAATATTAATATGTTGTCTCACACAGCAGCACTGAGCATAAATACAGATGATAATTTTGGAAATGCCTATGACAGTTTTTATTTCGGATAGGAATTTATTTCTGTGTGCTAATGGGAGTCCATGCATTATATTTTATATATTGCCAGGTTAAGAACAGTTTAAACATTTTCACAAAATATAATGGAAATTAAAACCTTAGGTGTACAGAATAATGGAAATGAAACAAATTGCACAGGATAATTAATAATTTAATATTCTCAGAGCATAAATATATTCAGAGTTTGAAATTTTTGGCATATCACACTGCCTTCATCAGCAAGTAATGTTAATCATGTTACCTATAATTGGTCACATGATATGAGGAAATTGCTGTAGTTAGGTGGTAATTCAAGCCCCTTGTCCCTGTTTTGGGTTGGCCTCTGCAGTCATATTTTGATCACCTCAAGCTACAACAAAAAACTAAGGAATGTTGGACCCATCTTAGAACTGGTGATTGTGTAGTCAACCATTATGTTGACTACACATTGCTTTGATTACAATGGAGCTGCCGAATGTGTTGCCAGTAGGTGGTAATAAAAACAGCTGAATGTGTTGCCAATAGGTGGTAATAAAAACAGCTGAATGTGTTGCCATTAGGTGGTAATAAAAACAGCTGAAGGTGTTCCATATTGATGACAATAAAAACAGCTGAAGGTGTTGCCATTAGGTGGTAATAAAAACAGCTGAAGGTGTTCCATATTGATGACAATAAAAACAGCTGAAGGTGTTCCATATTGATGACAATAAAAACAGCTGAAGGTGTTCCATATTGATGACAATAAAAACAGCTGAAGGTGTTCCATATTGATGACAATAAAAACAGCTGAAGGTGTTACATATTGATAACAATAAAAACAGCTTATATGCTCTACATCTTCTGATTATGCTTTTCCCCAAAACAAAATAAACCACAAGCTTGTCAGAGGTAATGATAAAAGAAGAATTACTTTTCATAGAAAGACAATTAACAGAATTAATTAATCACTGTAATTAATATAAAATCAGTGGTCACCAGTGCTACATTTAGCTGACAAATAAAACTGCTTGCTTATGTTTTTTTCGGCTGCTTAGCATACAAAGGGAGATAAAACTGTCATGCACATGAGATGGAAAGAAATTTGAGTACTGCAGATCAAAGCAATTTACAAATGTTTCTTTTTTCCAGTAACTAAACTGGGTTTATATTTATGTTTAAGGCAGTGGTCAGTATCTCTAACACGAGTTTCACAAGTTCTTGTTCTTTTAGTTTTATTCAGTGACAGAGGTTTCATTGATAACCTGAGTTTGGACATTGTTCACTTTTTACACATATAATAACAATGCTAATAATGAAAAAAATTCTGCTGAATATTAATTCCTGGATCAGTCAGAGTTACCTGGCTATTTAGAATGAATATTGCTCCATTTGGATTTGTATTGATAGTATTACTGCAAGCATTGTTAAAGGAAAATATTTTTTTTATGGATTTTCATAGGTTAAATAATGTGAATAGATATATATTATTTTTGTGATACATTCTGTTGTCAAATACAAGCTTTATATCATTCAGCAATATCAGTATTAGAATGGGGCTACATTTGTAGATGTTTCTAACAATGATTATGACTCCTTGCCAACAGCAATACATTACATGATAATATAGTTTTACAGACAAAATTAAAAACAAGCACCAGAAATTCAACCAGAATTCTTAATTTGTAAAAGACTATACTGACAGATTATAATGAAGATATTCTTAATTGACAGGCAAGAATATAATGGAATAATTAGTAGAACAATCAACATTGACTCCAATCTATCAGTGCAGGATGCAGTGGCAGTACCTACCTAGGCCACTTCTGACCACTTGCCAGACACATTGATACACAATGCTGACAATATAGATATTAATTTTTTTTTAACAAACTATTTGGGAATATTGATAATTTTCATTAGTACATGATCCGTCGGGATAGAAAGACAAGTAAGTGTTTTTTCAATGCCCAGATATATGAGATCAATTAAAGTACATGTTTAACAGAAAGGAAAAATTAATAATTTTTATTAGTACATGATCTGTCTGGACAGAGAGACAAATAAATATTTCTTCAGTGTCCAGATATATTAGGTGTTTAACAGACAAATGAATAAAACAAATTGCTACAAGAAAAATTTACACTGTAATTTAGAGTTATTAAAAGCAGAACATAAAATAGCAGTTTAATGTGTAAAATAAAGGAACATAAATTATATCATTACACTATTGAACACATTTCACACTACACATATATACATTTTAGGTATTCAGTTAACTGACGTGACATTGCAGTTTTTAAAGATGAAAATTCTTTTCCTCTGTTCTTGGGAGATTTCTTTAGGAGGCATTAGATGCCTTGTATATTCTTGCATACAATTTATATGATGCATACAGGAATTGTACACCAGGCTGAAGCAAAAAAAAGTCCTTCAGCTCAGAAACCAATAATCATATAACACAGCACATTTTAGTAAATTGTACAATTATTTTGAAAAGTAACTGATTTTAGTTTTATTTGGATTAACTGATTTTAATTTGATTTGGATTAAATTTACAGATGGATGCATCTCTCTCTCTGTCTCTCTCTGTCTGTCTGTCTGTCTGTCTCTCTCTCTGTCTCTGTCTCTCTCTGTCTCTGTCTGTCTGTCTCTCTCTCTGTCTGTCTGTCTGTCTGTCTCTGTCTGTCTCTCTCTCTGTCTCTCTCTCTCTCTCTCTCTCTCTCTCTCTCTCTCTCTCTCTCTCTCTCTCTTATAAGCTTAAGCTTTATTCACAAAAACTTTAAAAAATAACAGGCCTTAAGTAGATAAGAGAGGCTCAGGAGTAAGGAATTCGGGGCATGGATTAAATAATGTGGGATCTCCAATAAAGAATGCCAGGCCTGGTGTTAAACATAGAGGAGTTGAGTAAAGAATACAGGACCTGGATTAAACAATACTGATTGTTCTATATTAAATGATTAAGTAATGCAGGATCTTGAATAAAGAATGCCAGACCTAGAGTTAAAAATAGAGGACCTTGATCATGGTCTGGAGTAAAGAATACAGGACCTGGATTAAGCAATACTGATTGTTCTATATTAAAGAAGAAGAAAAGATTAATTCATACATGATCAAACATTGTGAGTGTAACACACAAACACACAGATATATATATATATATATATATATATATATATATATATATATATATATATATATATATATATATATATATATATATATATATATATATATATATAAACAAATGTAGATATTATTTTAAAAAAAAGTGTAAATTTGGAACTTGAAACTGAAGGTCCTGGAAGACGACTCTTGTTGTTGAGAGATCTATCCAGGATAGATCTTAAACAGCTAACATGGTTTTGAAGTATGAACAATTAGTTATTGTACAAATACAGTCAAACAATTAGTCACTGTAAAACAAAATGTATTACAATCTTTCATTGTACAAATACTGTCAAACAATCATTGTACAAAATATTGTCAAATACAAATTTTTCAAAACCAAACAATTTTTGTGAAAATACCAAACAACCTGAATTCATTAAACCATTACCCACAGTAAAGACTTATTTCATTCTTGAAAACTATGTATTTGCAAAATTTGTATGCCATGAATATTACTAATTTATTATGTTGTATGTCTCAGATTGGTATGTTACCAGTTTCACTCAGAACTGTCAATCATAACAGTTTAGTGTTGTTGAATTTCCATGAAATAATGATCAACAAAAATACAGTCAGCCAGCCCAAAATGTCTTCCATTATGTACAGTGACAACAATAGACTTTCACAGAACTAAAAAAATCTGTCCACAAGCTCAAATGTCCTTTACTTACAGGTTAATAATGTCAACATGATTATAAATATTACATAAGACATTCAGGGGCCCCAGTGGTCTAAAGTGCTGACTGTTAAGGATCACTGCCTTCTCACCTCAGTCTTCGTGAGTTGAGTCTATACTAGTTCAAGTCCATACTCAACTAAGGTGAGTAAATGAGAAAGTCTGCCAGTAGCTTCTTGTGGGTCGGTGGTTCTTCCCGGGGTTTTCCAGGGTTCTTACTCCACCATTAATACTGGCTGCCATGTATAGCCTATCCTGTGCTGAAAAATGGCATTAAACCATACAACAACAACAAAAGGCACTCATACATATAGTCCTCAGTGAGCAGATGCCCTTTACATATTTGTGTCCTCTAAGACAGGATTAATTAAATTATGCATTAGGAAGCCACATTCTTTAGATCTCTACGACATTTTAGAAAAATTGAACCTGCATTAAACAGCCATCTGACATTTAAGTTTTTATATTACACTTTTTCAATGTAGCTGCTTAACATGATTTTGACTATACCCAGTAAATATTTAATATACTCTCTTACTGCAACACTTCATTTCTATAATGCTTTTCCTAAAGGTAGCACTTAACAGGTTTGTATTCACAGCCAATACTAAATATACTACCTTACTGTAATTCTCCCTCACTATAATGCTGTTTCTAAAGGTGGCCACTGAACACAAGTTTGACTTTACACAGTCAATACTCAATACTGTATATACTCCCTTACTATGTTGCTGTTCAGTGGAGTCATAAAAATCTACCATGATACCATGGCAAGGTTACCTTATACTGGTTACATGATATATAAATATATAATTCAACCAAAATATTAAATTTCATGACTACACCACACTGAGGTGCTTTATGGTGATTTCCTCTGTACAATATTTATCTTCATGAAATGTTAATGCAACTATGAACAGAATAGACTCATTTCATATATAGCTATAATCAGCAAGTTTTTGTGAATTAAAATTTTCTTGCCTTGAACTTGAAGGGTACAATATATACTTGTTTATAACTTGAGTCAAGCTGCAAGCTGTGCATTCCCAGATCTTCCATCACATAATTCACTGGCAGGTCTGTATATATGCAGTCTTTTAGGAATAATCAGTAGAACAATCAACATAGACTCCAATCTATCAGTGCATGATGCAGTGGTATATCTGGGTCTATATTGTTTGCAGTTGGACCTTACAAGTGAGTACATATGGCATAAAGCAGAACATGTTGATCATACCATATCAGCTATTCCCTGCATTAGTAAGAAATGTTGCATGTTTTTCATGATTAATACAATGGTCTCTGTAATATAATGTATAAACATAAGTGTTTTCTTTACTGATAAAGAGTGTAAACAAATTGAGAGGGATGAAATATTACAGATAATTTGGTTGCCAATAACCTTATGAATTATTTGCACAAGACCCATCAAGAACTGAAATATTACAGATGATTTTATAGTCTATCACCTTAGCAATTATTTTTTGACCCTTCCAAAACTGAGTCTTATATTTTGTTTATATCTAATATATTTAATGGCCATTAATAATTTCCCATCCTATTCATTACTGTAGAAAATGAAAACTTTCAAGACTTGTTATCAAACATGTACAAGTTGAAATTTCAGTTTTTTTATATATTTTTTTAAAAAAAAGGTTAGATTGGGTCATTTTAAGTGGGATCATTACTTGTACCATAGAATTATTAATTCACTAGACTTTTGGCCAGGTGAGCTTACTTCAAGGCCCATGTATCATCTGTACATTGTTAGCTTCATTTGTGCATCTGTTGTGTGTTGCTGTTTTTTTTTCTAACTTAAAAAACAGCTGGGACAAATTCATTCACACCTGAGATGAATATTCCTGAAGGCATACTCTATCAAAACCATCTTTAGGTAGACCACTTAGAAGTAATGTGGTTTCCATAGCACAAAAAAACCCCAGGTATACTGGTTCCTTTACCACAAATTTTGATAAAACATAGGAATTCACAGATCTCTGAAATGCTTAATTAGGCATATTTGTAGGCAAACTTTTGTTTTGGGACCCAAAAAGTTGCTGACAAGGGAGTCCTGGGTAGGCAGGCATGGGCACATTTCTTTTGCAAAGGGGAAAGTTTTGTGGCAGAATAATTATGTTCTAATTACTATGAAAACTCTAGCAGTGCTTTTATTTAATTTGTTGCTGATGAATGTGCATGTGTTTTTGAAGGTGCCACTAAAAGCTCCCTTTGAACAACTAAATACCCTTTTGTTATGGCTGTGTCAAAATCAAATAATTGTAGAACATTGAGACCATTTTTTTTTAAAAAAAATTAAAATTCCTTAGTATATATCAGTGCTTCAGAGGTAATCAGCTTTCATTGAAGTTGCAGCAAAACTATATTCTGAGTTGGTTTTTTTTAATTTGTTTTAAATTGCCATCTTGTGGTTGACTGTAGTCCTTTCTAATTCAGCCCTCAGAGGTGGTCTATTATAGCTAGTCAGTTGTAGGGCAATTTTGATTATATTACAGCATACAGTATCAGGGCCAGATATCTTTATAAGCTGATTATGATATAACAATGCCTGGTTAGGGTGGTTTGACCATGTGAAATAAGGATTTGTTTATGTAAGAATTGATTACAGTGAATTTTTATATTCAAGTTTACAGCTTCCTGTCATGGTGCCTTTGAATTTATCCACTCCAAACCAAGACAGTATATACCATTCTTATTAGCCAAAAATGTTGTCATCAAAAATATCTCCAGATGGTATTTTTTGTTACCAGTAAATAAAACAAAATCACAATTTGCAACATTGGCGAAGCCCAGCGCAATCACTGTTATGTCTGTTTGCAAATTTAGACAAGTATTTTGGGTTAAACGAAAAAATGATGAGGATTTCAAAGATTCAGAACTGTGCTAAAGTTGCTAGAACTGATAGTTCAGATGCGACAGTAGCCAAGTGTAAGAAAGCATGTATGTCTGGCTTAGTGGGGACTGCAACTTCTGCTGTTGGGACTCCTATTTTTACCAAATTAGAAGTCCTGGACTCCAAATTTTAAAATGCTAGTGAGACCTCTGGGAATATTTCTTAATATTATTGGTAATGATAGTTTGTGTGGTGTGGTTCCCACAGCAGTGGTGTGTTCCATAGCAATGTTGTTGAAAACCTGTTTTCAACTTCTTTCTCTATATCAGCTGGACCAGTAAATATGGTAGAAGTTTTTCTTGGGACATTCTTTATAAATAAAAGTATGTTCAGGGCCACCTAGTAATGAAATAGCTTCAATAGAAACCAAAATAGAAAACTTATTTTTATCTTCTTTAGAACAGTTGAGACAGTTTGAATGAAACTTAACAGTAGTAAGTTATTTCTTGGGAATTCTGTATCTGATTTATGTGCAGGGTGGTTTCCTTTGCAACATTGTGACTTCAGTAGTCACAATATGGATAACCTGTTTTTAACTTCTTCAGAATGGTTGAGTCAATATGATCCAGCATGATAAAAATAGTTTTTTGTGTTGTGGTAGCAGTAGAATGGTTTCCATAGCAACAATGTTGAAAACATAGTTAACTAGAACATTAAATCAGCTTTTGATTAAATTTCTTCTTAAGACATATTTTAAGAAATTTTAGTCTCCCATATCAACATTGTTGTTTTAGAAGTAGGTATAAAATCTATTTTAAACTACATTTCCAGAATGGCTGAGCCATTTTTAAAACTTGTTACAAGCAATCTTAGGACATGCCGGATCACACTGCTTCTGCAGTTGTGTGGCTTCCATAGCAACCATATAGAAAAGATGTTTTGTTTACTTATTCTCCACCAAGTGGTTTTCACCATTTTTCAGCCAACTATGATCAAACTTGGTTGGAATGTTCCCATGGACATATTTTACCAGAATTGTGGGTAATATGGTTCCTATTGCAGTGGCATGGCTTTCTCTTCCAGAATATTCTATTTTTTCCAGAAGTTCAATATATATATATATATATATATATATATATATATATATATATATATATATATATATATATAATGATTGAATTAATATCACTTTAGTGCACTGTTTTGAAATTGTTCTCTTTCCATGATCTTCACTTCAGGGTCACAGGTTGCCAATAATTTATTTGTAAACAGCTAATAGTTTAGAGTTTGTCCATATACCTAATATGCTTGAAATTATTTAATTTGCTATACATCTTTTACCTCATACACCACTCCCTCGATAACTCGCGTCCGGATAACTCGCGAACCCACTCATAACGCGGTGTCATGCATGGCTCCCGATTTTTTTTCAAAGAAAATATATTTTAAAATGTGTTGAACATGAAAAAAGTCCTGATAAGAAATGGTAAATTGGTAAATTAAACCTTGATATATAGGTAGTTTTATCATCTAAAATGGTGATTATTGCCCATAAAGATAGATTCCATGTTGTGAAATTTGCAATTTTTAATAAGATATCACATATTATGTTAGGCTTTTTTAAAATAGAGAAATAGTTGTCAATACACTGTAAATAAACAGTGCTCCAGGAAAAATTCTGGTAAATGCTAACATGTGGCAATGAAATAAATACCTATTAAATGTCCCATAGGTGAAATTCACCTTATAATCCTTTAATTTCCTCTCTACACTATAATCACCACCTACATATTCTCTTCTATGAAAACCTGAAAAGAATCAGTGGGAACATAACTGAATGCTGGCTTTGTTTGGATCAAGAGCTTGGGGAAGTGTTTGTTGCAATAAAAGAATCAATTAAAAAAGACCCATGTTGTTTTGAATATGTCTTTTATATCAAATCAAACCAGGTAAGTACAATAAAATAAAGTTCAAAGGCAAGCCAATATGAGCATTCCTTCTGGTATTCATTACTGTTATCAAATTTCATTTTACTTGACCAATTAAAAGTATTTTTACATTTTATGTATTAACATCATTAAAGTATATAATATCAGTAATGTATCCTAATCATTTGTAAATGTGATCATGGAGAGCAAAGTAATTAAGGGAAATGAAAGGAAATGCATACTTAGTGACTGAAAAGCTATATATCATAGATGGTGTTCATAATGAGGAAGGGAGATCAAAAATTTGCAATGAACTAAAAATTGCTGAGTTGACATTTAGAGGTTGGCTTAAGGATGAGCCAAAACTTCGAAATTACTCACATGATGTTGATTCAGATGAAGGGATGAAACGAAAATGAGTACGGACTGCAAGCGATAACGAAGTAGATGATGCTGTATACGCATGGTTCACACAACATGTCACAAACCGCAAGTGTTATCGTGTTCTAATTTAGGTCATTTTAAATTTTTAGACCCATTAATTTCATGTTGGTAATGGTTAACCCTTGTGAATATATTTTTTTCTTCCATTTTACGTCTACCGTAATAAATATCTACACATCATGCAATCGACATTATTTTTTCGAAATGTGTCGATCTTTCGTATTTAAAAAACCCGTCTACTTTGGATCAAACAATAAAACTAGAATGTATACCATTCACAGCAAAATTTAGTGACATAGTACACAACGTGAAGTCATACATGTGCTAAGCGAATGGAAACCACTTGGAATAATGTTTTGATGATCAATATACTGCAAGTTATCCTGAAATTAATGTTACTCTGTGATGAAAAAATTAAAGTACACCGATATGAAGTGATATTTATTCACTGTTAATCTTAGCACGATTATTAATTGAGTATTCAACACTGTAACATGACAAGCCACACCCACCCCCCTTTTGCCTATACGTCGATTCTTTTGTTAATTTTGTTGTTTGTTATAGGTCCCTTGATAACTTGCACTCTCGCTTATATCACGGTCGATGTTTTTGGACCCCGATGTCCGCGAGTTATCGAGGGTGTGGTGTAGTGTTTGGAATGGCTTTTGGCAAAAGTCCTTTATAGAAATGGTTGCTATATTTTATGACAAATCAATGTCTTTGTACAAATCTGAAAGCTTTTACTGCCAGAATTTTTTGTTTGAATTAATTTGGTATATTTCTTCTGAGCCATTGATGAAAAAAGTATTTTTAACTTTTTTTAGTAATAATTAAAAATATTATTATACTGCTGTTTTGTGTTACTATGCTATATAACTAATTGGCTTTGTGTAATGAGATTATATTAATGGTATATTAAAGAAAATTTGGCTTCTTAAAATGTGGCCAGACTTGACCTTTATGATGGAGAATTCCATCTTTTTAACACTGTTCATTTTAGTTATAACAGTAGCCTGTCTTATTAGTGATGGAATCTTGTACACTTTCATGATTCTGTCATAATAGTTTATTTTGCCACAAAGTAGAGTATTTAATGATTTGAAATTGTATTAAAGTTGGTTATCATGAAGCAATAATTAATAATTTTATTTAAAAAATGAAATTTCAGTAGTTCACTAGTTTTGGCAAATCAAACTTTGATTAATTAAATGGGATCCATTACTGTACTGACAGTAATGCTGAGATTTATGGTGAAATACCACTGGATACTTTGAACTCTGGGATATGATCAGAGGTAGTATAAATGCAGGTGTGTCCAACAATTTTAGAATTCTGATTCAGTCTATGTGTATGGATTTCATGTACAATTTGTATAAATGTAATTTTATGTAAAATATATGATTTTGTGAGTTGTGTATTGTCATACAACTCCTTCTAATGATGAAGTTGCTCAAGCATAGTGTATGAGTAGAATAAGATTTACAAAAGTTTTTGCATTTTATCCAATCCTAGAGTGGATGATGGGCATTCTTAGGGGTTCGAGGTTAGGTTGTAATAACTGAGTGGGAGGAAAACAATGCTTTGCTGCAGATGTATGGTCTCATCAATAAGATGATGGTTGTACAGTTTTTAAATCTAATATTGATCAATTTGATATGAAAGTTATTCAGAGCTAGCCTGATTTGTAAAATTACTTTTTCTTGTTGAAAAGATGATACTGTAGCATAAGAGTTATAAAACAAACATCTCATTGATTTGACTTAGCTATATAAACTGAAATTGATGTCTGCTTTATCTGTGTTCAGATTAATCAAGCAAGCATGAATGAGTTTTTAGGAATAAACTGTGATGCTAAGACATTGACAGTGCAGTTTGTTATCAAAGTCCTTGAAATGAATTTAAACAAATGTTGCAACTTTCATCAAGTTTTGTACAAATGTTTATTTTGTACTAATTTCAGTATACAAACATATCTGGACACAATTTAATTGCTGCCTTTTTGAAAGTAAAATGTCTTTGTCTAATGACTGCTATAATTAGTTTTATTTAATAGGATAAATCCTTGCAAAGTGTCAGATTTTTAAGACCAGTCTGTGTACAGCAACACATTGCTGAGTAGAATTTGACACTGCAGGGTAACCTTAGCCAAAGTTACCTAAGGTCATGAAGAAGTCTGGGAATTTTAAATTTTCAGCAAAGTCAGTATATTTTATGAAAGACACAATTAAAATGTGACTCAAAAGTCTGGAAATTTAGGGACTGTTTAACCCTCAGTCAGGGAAATCATACAGTGGATGAACGTGACTTGTGTAGTGTCTATGACTAGGATTGTTTTTTAATTTTTGATTAACATGTTGGGATATTTGTTTTGTAATCTCCATGGTTCTGGCTGTGAATTTTTGTTATTATTTGCAATTTTGAAAAGTTGGTCATTACATGTTGCTTACCTACATATTTTTAACAACACTTGTTAACTTTGAGACAATGTTTTATTAGGGTTCATTATCTGAGAACCATGGTCAGTTTATTTGTATTGTATTTTTAACAATGAAAAGTATATTTGTCTTTGGTCAGGAAAAAAATCAGCATTTTTATTCCATTGACATATGGGAATTCTGTCAGCAGACACCTCATTTACATAAGGACAATTTCTTATAAAGGACAACATTCATGAAGCCTTTTTTTAAATTTCACTTAATTTGTAATTAAAGGACACATGTTTACAGAGTACACAATTGTGTGGTTTCTTTCTGCTTTTTATAAAACTAAGTTTGCTGTAATTGATGAAATTTTTTAAAACATACTTACATCTGCCAAAGAACAGAAAGCTTGATTATTCCATAATAAACTATGTACCAACTCCTTATTGCAATTGACATTTGGAATATTGACAGATTTCCCTTGATACCTAGCTCAGATCTTTGAATTTGAAATTAGTGACAGAAAACTAAGCTTATGTTATAGTTAGTTCTTCATTAGGATCCTCAAGCATTTACTGGAAATTTCAGCTCTGATTTACCTTGAATAATGGCCTTGAAGGCAGCACGGAAATCTCTCCTCAGCCAACAGTAAATGATGGGATTTACCGCTGAGTTACACATAGCAAGGGTCAGAGTAAAGTTCTTTATAATCTCAATCATCATTCGTGAAGTTGGAATGTATTTTAGGAAGCTGCAAATCAGGAATGGAAACCAGAAGAGGAAAAAGAAAAAGAAAATAAGAAACATCACTTTTGCAGCTCTTGTTTCTCTTGATGCTTTTTCCTGCTGACTAAATTTCTCCACACGCTTTTTGTTACGGCTGGCCTCTCTGAAAATTTGGATGTACATAAAGCTGGAGACAAACAGACAGGCAAAGAGAATAATAGGGACTGTGAAGATGGTGAATGGCTTTGGAAGGACAAGAAAGAAATCGCAGATTATCCCATCTCTCCAGACATTGACACCCATAGATGGCATTAGACTGATGATGATATTGTAGACCCATATGACAATGATTAATTTAATAACATTGGGTTTGGTCATCCAGCCTGTGTAGTGCAAAGGGTATAAAACAGCAAAGTAACGATCAACTGTAACAGCTGTCAAACTCATAATTGATCCACTCAGACTAATGAGCACAGATCCACACTTGGCCAAACAGGCATACTTTGCTTTTTCCACATAGCTGCTATGCAGGTAGAAGAGGACATACAGTGGAACTGTTGGAACTGCTACAAGAGAGTCAGCCACAGCAAGACTTATAAGGAATGTGTTCATTGTGGTTTGCAGCCGTTTGAACTTGGCAAAAGATATAACAACGAGTCCATTTCCAAACATTATTATTGGAGCTATGATGATGAGGACAATGGCATTCATCATGTCACAAATTTCTTGTGTTGTGTTTATATCTGTTGTTTCTGGTGTCATCTTAGTGGCATTTTCAAATTCAGACATGTTTGGTTCACTGGCATTATTTTCCAGAAATGAAGCTTTGCTTTCACGTAGAACAGAAAAAAGCTCTGTGGTATTCATTACCTTTAACTTGTTGTCTCTAATATACACACATTCAAAATGATACAATTCAGTAGGATTATAAAATAATTCACATCCACAATACTCCTGAAGAACAGTTCCTTTTTAAACTTGAAGATATGACAGCATCCAGTGGTAGTGTTTTTGATAACAATTTTCAAAATTGTGCAGGACAAGTAAAGTTTATGCACCTTCATATAATTATTATATCCTTGGAGGTTAATATTTTTGAGAAAGAGTCTTATTTAATTCATTCATACTTATTTTCTCTTGGTAAAAAAAAAAATCAATGAAAATTCCTTGAAAAATCACAGTAGTAATCGTAAGCCACTATCAGCTACTTGTACTAAATTGCATTCAACTAAGAATAATGTTTTAAAGCTGAATAAAATTCTTTTTCTTGTGATTCAAAGTACAAGATTTATTCTTCTTCAGTGCCATTTGGAATCCAGACATCATTTATATCTTGATTCAGCACAAGACTTGTTCTGCTTCTGTGCCATATGGAATCCAGACCTCAATGAAAATATCCACAGTACAAATTACTTCATAATTGTTGATTTCATCATTGCTAGGTCACTTAGTGTAAATCAATTGAATTTTGTTGGAATTTGTTCAATCTTTAATCTCTGTGTTGCTCCATGTTGATATAAATCACCTGTGTTTGTTTGCACAATGCTGTGTATTGGTAAGGTGCACCATGAAATGCATGATTTGAAATTTCATCCTTTACTTATCTGG
The DNA here is from genome assembly GCA_016746295.1 of Potamilus streckersoni. Classification (NCBI taxonomy): domain Eukaryota; kingdom Metazoa; phylum Mollusca; class Bivalvia; order Unionida; family Unionidae; genus Potamilus; species Potamilus streckersoni. The sequence goes on along the minus strand of JAEAOA010002219.1, from coordinate 228,892 downwards.
ATGTTTCAGACCATAGCTGCTTTTGACATGTGTGATTTGTTGGAGGTACAATATGGAGTAATTTCATTTACACTCCACCCTCTTCCATGCCTTGAATTATTACTTGGCATGAGATGTTAAGTTAGCTCTGAGGCACTGCAATAATTGTAATTACAAGGGCACAGATCTTTTGATGCAAATGTGTCAGAATGCATATCAGCTCAATGTTCTTGTATGATGTCTTTAGAAAGCTCATGGTTCTCTTACCATCCCCCTTTTTCATTTTCCTTGACTCTGTGTTGTAAGGAGATGCATGAATTTCAGATGTACTAAAATGTGCAAAGTAGTAGTTAGTGTGTGTGTGTGAGAGAGAGAGAGAGAGAGATCTTCTTTTCACCTTACCTTAGACTCGCAAAACCATTATATATATATATATATATATATATATATATATATATATATATATATATATATATATATATATATATATATATAGTGTTGCATTCTAAGACAGGGACAACAATTTCAGTTTTAGTTTTGAAGACAATAATAAATTTATGTAATGGGCCAGCATCTAACATCATCCATTCTCTGTTATGAGTTGCTTGTTATCATTACCCCTGTTTAACTACTTGGAGAAGAGCTATGAAACTTTATGTATGGTTTTATCCTGAGGTCTAGTTGGTCTTTAAGGTCCTCCCACTCCCTATTTTTGAAAGAAAGATGGATATAAGGTGAAGTGGTGTGCATCAGCAGCAAACATGATGGAGAGGTTGTTGGCATGCTGTTTTATGTACTGTGATTGAAATTTATGTGATTTTAGAAAAAAAAAACACATTGCATAAACAGTTGATTGAAATGGTTACTCACATATGTTCAAGAAGTGAACTTGAACTAGTCCAAAAAGTACACTAATTTAGTTATTAAAATAGATAATATGAATTTTGTCCTGGTAGACGATACTAACTATTGCAAGTATAATAAATAAATTAAAGAAAGTAAAATAGAATTTACTTGCTAGTTTTTCCCCAATTTACCAAGTAGAGGTAGTATTTTTTAGAGTAACATCATCTGAAAGAGAGGGACAAACCATGATCTGTATCCCAAATTACTCTCATCTGTCAAAACCAAAATTAAAGGAATTAAAAGTTATTTTTAATATTACATAAGATATGCAAGCTTTTTAAATAATTAGGATACCCATGTAAGGAATTGTTGTTTCTTTAAAAAATAAATAATCCCAATGCAAAGCATGAATCTGTTGAGTGAAACCAAATGACTTAGATGCCCCATAAACAGTGGCCATATTGAAAATTTTGCTGTCACTACTCCATTGAAGTGGATGGTCATATTGATATGGAGTTTTCACAAAAAGACTTCATTTGACATAGATGGTTCTAAATGTCAATAATACTAATTGGATATTCTGTATGGTTGCTGTGGCAGCTATATTTCACAGCCCTGTTACCACTACTCATATCCAAAGTTTGGTCATATTTATATGGGTGTTTTCATTAAAAATCTTTTTTGACATATTGATCTTCATTCATGAAAAATGGTGGTGATATAATGTCCAGGTCAAGGTAACCATGGTGGCTGTCTTGAAAATCTTGGTACTGGGCACAGAAAACTACCAGTAATTGAATTCCCAAAGACCAATGTGTTAAAATTTGGTCAGATTACTATGAATTCTTGTAAAACTGCTTAAACATTCCTACATCCTATAAACAATTAGTCAAAGAGGAAACTTAATGATAAAAATGATATGTTGCATAGGTCATTTTTAAGAACAACTCCCTTGTATGTACCACCAATAAAAATAAGGCTCTTCATGGGAATTTTCTGTTTGCATGAGGTAGAACCAATGGATTATGTTAATAAAATAAAATGAATTTTAAGTTCAGGACTTCTATTGAGTATAACTTGCCCATACATAGTTTTTTTCTGAAAAAGTTACATTCATTTGTTCCTGTGATTATTTTCAGCCAATCATCAACCTTCATGTATTTAAATATGCTATTTCAAATACTAGGACAGATAAGCAGGTTCCATACCTGATTTAATAAGAAGTTGCCAGTGACCTAAGACTACTGCTTCTGATTGGGTGGTCACATTGACATTGGTTTTTCAATTAAGGACTTCTTATGACTTGTCGATGGTCATAACAATTATAAATTAATTAACAATTTATAGATTTGAGATGCCATATGTGACAGGTAGTATTCAGATAACCTCATTTACTGGTTTGGCTTTGTCCATGTAGATATACCTGCTTTGACAAAACAGGAAAATGAAATTAGTATAAGAACTGCCCATTTTTGTTTCCTAACCATCAATAATTGCATTCATCAAGTAACACCATTTGAAAGCAGCATATGTGGTACAAAATTTGGAGTATTTTGCTATATGGTAATCTCAGTTGGAGTCTTACATAGATTGCATGGCAACCATGGTACTGTAGATATAGTTGACTCTTGTCTTTTTCATTGCTAAGCATAGATTTATTATGTATGCTTATCTATTCATCTGTCCAGCTGGACAGATCATGTTTAGCTCAGTTTCTCAAACCATCAATCCAGCCATTTGCCCAATTTATCCCACATTGCAATAGTATTTTGAGAGCATATTCATTTATATTTATAGACTTATTGTCCAAATACAAACAATATAGACCCTGATATGCCATTTAATAATGTGCCAGCAGAGCAGGGACTGTGTTTTTGTATTGCTGATTGCTGCAAACAAACTGCATAGACCCAGATCTACAAGTGATTTATGCAGATCTGTAATTGTGCTGTATGCAGTGGAACTTAGCATATAAGCAACCATATACAATAAGAGCAATATATACACAGGATCCAATGGGTTCAAGTCTCAAGTTCGGCTAATGTGGGTATGTGAGAAAGATTGCCAGTAGCCTCTTGTGGGTCGGTGGTTCTTTCCTGGGCTTTCTTCTACGTTTTCCTGGGTCCTTTCTCTACCATTTATACTGGCTGCCATGTATAGCTTATGTTATGCTGAAAATTAGTATTAAACCCTACAACAACAACAAAAACAATAACAACACACTATCCATCAGAACTCCAGATAAATGGTCAAATTTATTTATGCCTCATTATTTGTCATTTCAGTTGAACTTAAATTGCCAGTTTGGGTCTTTGTATATCCTATTGTCCCCAAGACAACTCCATGGCATTCTGGAGCTGGCATCTGGACTTGCAGCCCCAGGTAAGCAGAATGTGTACTTGCTTGAAGACAATTGTTCTATGCATCTAATGGTCATGTGATTTCAGGTAACTATTAGCCCACCCCCATCCAAGCACAAAGTATGGTAACTAAAGTATTTTTACCCACTGTGCTGTATAATTCAGAAAGGGTTTTCCCAGGCAATATTTACAATATTGGTACACATTATGAGAATGAGGCCACTAAACAGCCAATCAGTAAAGAGATTTTGTAGTCATCAATATATGATATTAGCTTCATTCCAGCTTTAAATCTATATTTTGCTGTTTTCTTGCTTGCTTTATATTCCAAGACAGTTTTGGAAAAGATTCATTGTATCAATAAATAATCAGTAAATCAGCATTTAGAAAGGTATCAGTCATTTAGTGTTGTGTGATATTTACATGTATGTTTGTCATGTGTACATGTGTAAAGTCATTATTTTCTTTAAGCAAAGACAGTGGCATATAATTTTCATTTGCACACAAATTGTTCGAACAGGAATAAAAGTAATATTTTGTAATATCTAAAAAGATGGAGAAATGGTAATATAGCTTTAATATGTTTGTATCTTTATATTCAGAACTAAATGCCCTCATTATCAAATATGAGAGTGGCCTTCATATATATGACATTCCTATGTTCTAGCTTGCTATCCACTTACTGGTAATTAATTTTTGTTTCAGTCATGTTATGTCATATCTTGACAAAATATTTGAAAAATTAACTTCCTATGTCACCAGTGGTCCCACAATTTAACTCACAATCTTTCATTGTAACATCAACACTTTCGTTCTGGTATGTGCCTGCTTGTATCTTTTTATTTTTATACAACATTGCTTAATAGCTATTGCAAATATTGTGCTTCATCTCTAATACTGGAAGGAAATTTACAGTCTAATTTGAGATTATATTCTTTAGCTTCTATACTGGGATGTGACGTACAGTGCATTAGAGGTGTGTCCTGTATATGTCAGCACTTATATTTTTGGTGATAAGTATTCTTAAAGCAAACTAATACATTATGTTTAGAAGATTGTTCATTCTGACCACTAATTTTAAACATAGTTAAAGTGTCTTGCCTTGACAGTATAAACCTTGTTTATTGCATTCATTCAAATTATTATGTTATCTAAACTGATGTATGTCTATAAACATACAGATTAGATATATGTTTATTGCATTCATTCAAATTATTATGTTATCTAAACTGATGTATGTCTATAAACATACAGATTAGATATATACAGTCTGATGTCATTAATCCAGTGCTAGGTTTTTATAATCCAATGACATATACAGTCTGATGTCATTAATCCATTGCTAGGTTTTTATTATCCAATGACATATACAGTCTGATGTCATTGATCCAGTGCTAGATTTTTACAATCCAATGACATATAATTTGATGTCCTTAATCCATTAATGTGTGTGTTTGTGCAACTGCAGACTGCTTCAACCCATTCTTGTAACATTTAATGCTGTGACAGATCAAGTGTAGAATAAACAACAAAAATCCCATATTGTCACATACTACTTTCACAGATCAAAATATATATTGTGTTTGATGAGCAATAACAATCTAATATTCTGCCAGGACATTTTATGATAGATCAAAGTCTATATTGTGTTGAATGAACAACAAGGATATGATATTGTGTCACATGATACTGTAATAGAACAGTCTAAATCCTGTAGAATGAACAAGAAAGATATAATATTGTCACATACTGCTACTACAGATCAAGTTTATATTGTGTAGGATGAACAATAATGATACAATATTGTTACATAATGCTGTGACAGATATGACAAAAGTCTCTCCTGCCCTAAAAATTGAACAACAAAATCCTGATCTGCTAGTACATTATAGAATTGTAGATCTAGGTCTGTTCTATTCAGTTGAGCATGCATGTATGTATGGTACACATAAGTAAGTGGTCAGTGCTCTTAGATCACAATATGCCAATCATCTCCTGAATCTGGATAACAATATTATAAAATAAACCAATATAAATTTGAGTGACATGGTTCTATTAATAGATTGGCAGGTAACAGGTGTTATGATCATCTGTGGGCTTCTTTTTCAGTATGTAATTTTATAAGGAAGTCAATGATAACACTGATGGATTATTTTATTCCCTTGTTGAAACTGTCACTTATGGGTTATATTAAAACATATCAAAGTTTAAGTCTTAACCAACACAATTCCATATTTTTTTTTTATCAGACTCCAAAAACAATGTACCAGTAAAATGATTGAAAAAAAAAGATATTTTGACCAATAAGAAGAGCACAGAAGTATGAGCCTTTGTAGCACCAACATAAGTACAAGTAGCTCTGAACATATTTACTTATATTTAAGTCGACTTATTGCTTATTGCTTGTGATGGATGCCATGTAATGTCATCTTTTACCCTTTCACAGATTGTTCTCTCTTTATTAGCACTCAGCTTGACAGGAACCTTATGGAAAGTTGTATTCATCCATTCTTCGACAATTTTGTTTCTGTGAGAATATATTACAGGAAGCTGTTAGTTTTTAACCATATTTGGTATGGGACTTTATCATGATTAGACCTCAGAAGAATTCAATATTCAGCTTTCTCTAATAGCATTTAGATGAGTTATGGGCACATATATCCATTTACTTTATCATTGGTAGCTTTAAATTCCTTAGGATTATTGGTCTTAAACCAACTTTTGCATGCAGCTCAATCATATAAGACTTTGAATGAATTTGATTTCAAGCATGTTTACAGGAATTATGCACATTGTTGCTTGTCCTTCTGACCTTAGTTTTTGCAGCAATAAGCATTAAATGGAATTCAGTCATTGGGCATAGTTTTATTCTGATGAAACCTTGAATGAGTTTAATATCCTCCATTCCACATCATCATTTACAGAGTTATGCTTCATGATTGTCCCTCATAATTTGGTTTTTGCAGAATAACTGTTTGTAAAGAATATTAAATTTTTTAGGCACCATAATATTGATGACACTTTGGATGGGTTTAATGTTCATCATTCCATATCATCATTTAGAAGAATTTCACCACCTTATTGCCCATTAGTGCCTCAAAGTAATTTTACTCAGGATTAGCTGATACTGATGCTTGAGTTGTTAATTGAAATGTTGAATAGGTGAATCCTTGAATAATTATGGTTTAATGGTTACCCACTTCACGGCACAGCAAAAGAGGAATCTGGATCAACTGCTGTTTGATGCATTCATTTCCTAGGCTAAAGCACAGTGTTGTGCTTTTAGATCCCATATCAAATACTTCACATATAAAACCTCTCTCTCCTTTATTACACCTTTGCAGTGTCTCAATCATGTTGGTAATGGCTGCTTCATTAGCCTGGATGTAAGTACAGTTAGGCTAGATCTTCATTATAAATAATTTACCATTTTCTTACCAATTAATCCCTCAAAATGGTACAGATTATTTATTAGAAATTAACATCTCTTTTATCTGATTCCAGTGAGCAGTGTCTCGAGCCCCAGACGAGACCGTGGCACTAAGAGTCGGCCCATGACGATGGAAGACCAAAAGAGAGTTGAGATGGACCTTCAGAATCAAATGCTTACCAATAGATTGCTCAGCCACCAGGGATATTCTATTCACTTCCCTCTCCAGTCACTTGGTAAAAAGAGACTTACAAACTATAAATTTCACTATCTCATACTTTTGGGAGAAATCCTTTTGTGTACAGATGGCCAATGGAAAGTCCACACAAGAAATTGTTTTCTTTTTCATTGTGAAAATACCCCCGAACAAAATTTATAGTGGTCAATTTAAGATAAAGTTTGAAGTGAGATTCCTAGAAACCCTTCTGTTATGGATAATTCAGCTTTCCAGATGGATCAAACTGATCAGTTTTGTACTGTATCAAACAATTAAAAGATCTCTAACTCTGTCCACTTGTCATTTAAAATTTGATACATGGCAGAATCTGATGAATGAATACTACTGCAGAAAAAGTTAAAAAAATTATTAAACAAAACACTGGTAGATAATAGGTGAAGGCATGTTAAATCAGAATAAGACCTAGAACAGAAAATTCCATAGCACTGTCCTTTTATGGTAGATTGAATAATTGAACAAATAATTTGTGAACTACTTAAGACAAAAATTCTTGTGTCTGTATTTTCACTTGCTTTATAAATAACACACACACACACACACAGATATATATATATATATATATATATATATATATATATATATATATAAATATATATATATATATATATATATATATATATATATATATATATATATAAATATATATATATATATATATATATATATATATATATATATATAGATACTTCCAGACATATCAACCATACCAACAAATATTCTAATTTGACAAAAGAAGAAACAGATGCCCTGCACTCACTGAAAAGCAGAACAGACATTATAATTAGGCCTGCAGATAAGGGTTCCACTGTTGTTGTTATGAATAGGGAAGACTACATTAATGAAGCAAGTAGACAACTAAGTGACGCAAGGTTCTACCAAAAACTGGACCATGATCCAATGCTGGAATATGCAAAAATCATCACTAATGTTATTGACGAGGTGTACCAAAGCGGACACATAGACCAGCAAAAAAAAAAAAAACTACTTAAGCCCAGAAAACCCAAGAGCAGGTAGATTTTATCCTCAAACAAGGAAACCCTGGCAGACCTATAATTTCAGGTAACGGGCACCCCACAGAAAAAATATCAGAATATTTAGATCATTTTATGAGACCACATGTCCACAAATTACCATCATATCTTCAAGACATGACAGATTATCTCATAAAAAGCAAAGCTAGTGAACCATTACTGCCAGATACATTACTTGCTTCCTTAGACGTCACATCTTTGTACACCAACATACCGCACAACAAAGGGTTACAGGCATGTAGCGAAGCATGGGAAACAAGAACTGTAAACAATCCACCCACACACTTCTTAGTCCAACTCCTGGAGCTTGTCCTAAAACTCAACAACTTTGAATTTAATGAAGAAAACTACCTACAAATCAATGGAACTGCAATGGGTACCAAAATGGCCCCTTCATATGCTAACATTTTCATGGGAAAACTTGAGGGTCAGCTCTTAGCATCGGTTGAGCGTACACCATACCAGTGGGTACGCTTATCGATGATATAGAAATGAAGTGGCAGTATGGAAGAGAAAGTCTGGATGACTTCATATCAAAAGCAAACAACTTCCATCCTTCAATAAAATTCATGGCAGAAATTTCCAACTCAAACCATGTTTTCCTGGACACAACAACCAGACTGGTGGAAAACAAATTACACACAGACATCTACTCGAAACCAACCGACAAACACCAGTATCTCCTCCCAACCAGCTGTCATCCAAAATACTGCATTAGGAACATTCCATATAGCCAGGCATGACTTATATGCAAGTACAGATGGTAATTGTATTATACAAATATCTCATTATGGTTGTTATTTATAAAGCATTGAGAGACAGGATTTTAGCAACTTCTTTTAGGTTATAAAGATATAGTTTAAAGATCATGTATGCAAATAAACATGTTCAATAAACATGTTCAGTTTTAAATAATTTTCAAAAATGTATAATTTCTCACAACTTGGCTACTCCTTATTGGACTTCTATATTCCTATCATCCAATATCCAAACAAACCAATTTTTTACCCTAGTTGAATAGCAGTTATTTGCAGTGAATTATATTGAACAAAGTTAGTAATGTAATAAAACTATCAGTGACCTGGTTTCCTGAAGCATGAATTACAAGTTTGATTTTAATTTTGGCTAATTGCCACTAACATCTGGTTTACAGACAGTGAAGAGGACCATTATTTCTCCCTATCAGGGGACAGTAAAACCTATACCGACAATGATGCTTTGATGGCAAGTACCTATAGTGCTAGCACAGTGCCTGGTAAGTGAGATGACAGTATGGGTCTTGCTTCATCTTATAAACATCTATGCAAAAGATTTTTGCTGGCACAGGTATTGGATAGATTGTTTATTCATTAAAATATGAAAAAGAAATCTATTCATCAGTACTGAATGCCTTATATTCATTGTAAGTCAAATTTATTCTGTGATTTTGGTGGTTACATGTAATTTATTATGTTTATCTGACTCATGCACAACCATTTCTGTATTTTTTCTTGTCTTGTTTTTTTTTCAAAAACTTGTTGGCCTGGAGTCATGATTTGAAAGATACGATGGAGATTGTCAGCAACCATGCACATATAGGTTGTCAGGCAGGGCCATATGTGTCCAAGTGGTCTTGCAGATCACTCACACATCTTGCTTATGTACATGTAAGTTTAAGTTTTGGCTCAATGATGTGGGTACATATAATTGCCAACCCTCATGCTTTTAGCATGAATGTCATGACTTTTTCAGAGATTCATGGATTCACGCTACACAAAAATGTCACAAATTCCTCAAGTCTCAATTATTTTAAATCATTAATAAAATAACCGATTTCCTGCTAAGTGCTAGTCGTGATATCGGCATTCGCTGAAATGGTCCAGAATTGTTGGTCACGGTATTAGTAGAACTATAGCCGAGTGATGTAGTTGGCCCAGTAGCAAGCATTTTAGTGTATTTTAATCTATATGTATGAGAGTTAGTTTTACAAATGCTTTGAGAGAAACTGGGGCCTAACTGGAATTTGCTCTGTGCATGTGCCACCAATACTGATTTGAATTACCATTCAGCATCAATGTTAAAAATGTCTTCCTACCAAGGAAAAGAAAATGTATTGCACAAAAAGTAAAGTTTAATTTGGAATATACCAAAAAATGGTCATGCATCCAACTATCAAACACCAATTTTCATCATGCTTTTTGCACACAGTGTGTCACAAATTTTAGCATTGGACATTGTGGCAGAGATGATGTGAGGAAGCAGATTGGTAGCAAAAAGCACATAGAGATTAGGAAAATTAAGAACTCCAGCAGATTTCAGCTCTGGAATATTTTAGGCAATTGATGGATGACCTGCAAGCTACCAACACAGAAAAATTGTGAGTTTTTTTGTTGAACACAATCTACACAAGCTGGATCCTATGCTAAATATTTGTTCTAATTGTTAGTCTGGAGAGTTGGTAGCTATGGGTACATGAGAAAGCTTGTCAGTCGGTTATTGTGAATTTCTGATTATTCCCAGCTTTTTACTGAACCTGAAATACACTGACCACCATTTATTGTCTATTATGTGCTTTAAAACCCCACAAAATTAAATCAAACCTAATTTGTCACGTTATTGGAGACCATATTTGAATTAGGCCTTCAATCGTTTAATGTCTTTGATACAATTAAAAGGAATTATTTACTTTGGTATTATATCAGTTATCCTGTAATTCGGAAATGTTATACACATTAAGTTATGCTTTCAGTTACAGAGTTCTTTAGATGAAGATGGAGGAATGAGATGTATACAGATCTTCATTGATATTCAAGGAAAGTTCTTTGTCGATGTTTGCAAATAACCTGGTCACTGCTTGATATTATACAAGAAATATGGAAAATAAAGAACTCCCTCTTTAGATGTCAGACTTATGATCAGTAGGGTATGGTTTAATTCCCACCATCTGATAAACCATGATTAGTTAAAATGATGCATCTGTGGGCCAGGTGCTGTGCTCACTTTGGATTGATATAATCATCAAAGTATTGATGTGCCATAAAGTAAATAAAATACCAAACTAAGCCAAACCATGACTTAAATAAGTATGCATGATGATTTAAGTAATTTTTGTGTCCATTTTATATGCAGAATGGATTTTTGATTTAAGTAATGGATATTAGCACAGAGTAATTTACTTGAGGTATCAAGGCCACCAACATATATTAGGCCAGTTTCGACAGGTGCACCGGATGGTCTGGATAAAGATATGGTATGCTCCATATTGTATTTGATTTCGATCTATACTGGACAGCAATACAGAGGAGTCCATTATAGTAGATTTTATATTAATATGCCTAGACACATTTCATTAAATTATAGGAAAATTTATAAAAAGAAGATAATATTGATGGCAGGTATGTGTATGAATAAACACATTATTGTTATAATAGTATTAATGTGAGATAAGTATTGTTGTATCAGATAAATTCATTACCCCCCAGTAATTATTTTGCTATGTGACATGTTTAGAAGTGGACATCAAATCCTTGATAAAACCAAATATTTCATTCTGACTTTAGAAATCTGGGTTAAATTACTCCTCATCAGCAAGAATAGGATGCAGTTGGTGACATTTGGGGCATTCAAGTGTAGCAAGTTCAAAATTGTTTTTGCATATTTTCATGTCAGTTGATTAAAATGCAGATAAAAGTCTTTTAAAAGTTTATAAAAATAGTAAAGCTTTTGTTATTTTGCTTTACTTCATTTAAAGAATAACATGAAATGGCGATGTCAGATATAGGTTATACAGTAGTAAAAAATTCAGCAACAGTTTCCATAACAGAAGGCTAATTTTCATAACCTAAATGAGCAATATTGAATACATTGTTTAATATTTTTAGTGTTGGACCAGGATACACTGAGTCAAGATTTTCTTTGGACCACATGAATTCATTTTTTTTCTTTTCTTGTTTTGAAGGATCACAGCTGAACTATCCGGAGTAATTCAGCACTGACTATAGAAAATAAAATTTCTTTTGTTTTCCATTTTTTACTTTGAAGGGAAAATTTACACAAAAATCAATGATTAACTTTGATTATTAATACATTATTCTGAAACAAATGGGGTGCAAGCATGTTTTGAAATCAATGCCAGGTTAAGTAATCTTCATATTTTGGGCCTCCTTAGGTCAAGTGACAGACTCAATGGTGACAATTTTGCCTATATCACCCCCCTTCCCCCAACTTGGATCCTGTAACTATTCCGATTCTCCAACAATTTTAGCATCAGAATGTTTTTTAAAATGATTTATTCCTGTTTTAGGTTCAACGCATGACAGCAATTCTGGAAAAACACACAGAGGTGAGACAAGAAATTCAAGTAGGTTGCATAAATACAACCTGTTTCAGTGTAAATAATATTTATACACGCAATAACCATTTATGAATTGCCATACTAAATCATATGCATGTGCATTTGGGTATCATTATACATGTGTATTTGGGCATCATTATGCATGTGTATTTGGGCATCATTATGCATGTGTATTTGGGCATCATTATGCATGTGTATTTGGGCATCATTATGCATGTGCATTTGGGCATCATTATGCATGTGCATTTGGGCATCATTATGCATGTGTATTTGGGCATCATTATGCACGTGTATTTGGGCATCATTATGCATGTGCATTTGGGTATTATTATGCATGTGTATTTGGGCATCATTATGCATGAGTATTTGGGCATCATTATGCATGTGCATTTGGGTATTATTATGCATGTGTATTTGGGCATCATTATGTATGTGCATTTGGGCATCATTATGTATGTGCATTTGGGCATCATTATGCATGTGTATTTGGGCATCATTACATATGTGTATTTGGGCATCATTATGCATGAGTATTTGGGCATCATTATGCATGAGTATTTGGGCATCATTATGCATGTGTATTTGGGCATCATTACATATGTGTATTTGGGCATCATTATGCATGAGTATTTGGGCATCATTATGCATGAGTATTTGGGCATCATTATGCATGTGCATTTGGGCATCATTATGTATGTGCATTTGGGCATCATTATGCATGTGTATTTGGGCATCATTACATATGTGTATTTGGGCATCATTATGCATGAGTATTTGGGCATCATTATGCATGAGTATTTGGGCATCATTATGCATGTGCATTTGGGCATCATTATGTATGTGCATTTGGGCATCATTATGCATGTGTATTTGGGCATCATTACATATGTGTATTTGGGCATCATTATGCATGAGTATTTGGGCATCATTATGCATGAGTATTTGGGCATCATTATGCATGTGTATTTGGGCATCATTATGCATGAGTATTTGGGCATCATTATGCACGTGTATTTGGGCATCATTACATATGTATATAGACATTATTACATGTGCATGTAGGCATCATTTCACATGTAGAAATGGCATCATTACATGTGTTTAAGAGTTTGATGGAATGATAAGATATGTGATATAGATGGTCAGTTTATATGTGGTCATGTTAACACTAGTGTTGGAGGATTTTGATCAAGGTAAACTCAGCTGAAATGGATTCTTTTTTATGCTTGTCCTGGTAGGTGATTAGCTTTTATCACTCATTGATTGGCTGGTAATTATGAAAGCTTGGACTACAGAATCCCTTTTTATAGTCTATTGTGAGTCTCTAATAGGACTTAATTAGCTTTGCATAATGTATTGCAAATTACATATGTCTGTAGAGGCAGTCACTTAGCAACATTTGGGTGTATAAATTAACTACTGTTATGATTATAATTGTATGCGATTTTGTTTATTATGTTTGAATCTGATTTCTGATGCTCTGTTCTCTGTTGGTATCATGATCAGCAAATTAAATTAATTTGAAGATACATGTACATTGTAACAGGTAAAAGATTTGAGGGATGGGGCATGTTAGTTTATAGAAGTGAACAATCCAGATACACGACTCCCTCGACTCCCTCGATATCTTGTGCCCGAATAACTCATAAACCTGCTTATAACGTGGTGTTCGACATGGCTCCTGATGTTTTTTCCAAAGAAAATACATTTTAAAATGTGTTGAACGTGAAAAAAGTTGTGAAAAGAAATGGGAAATTGGTAAATTTAACCTTGATACATAGCTCATTTTTATCATCAAAAATTCTGATTATTGCCCATAAAGATAGAATACATATTGTGAGATTTGCATTTTCTAATAAGATATCACATATTATGTTAGGTTTTTTTAAATAGAGATATGGTTGTCAATAAACTGTAAATAAACAATCTGGTGAAACAGTGATCAACAAAAAATTATGGTAAATGCTAACAGGTGGCAACAGAGAATGAAATAAACACCAATTAAATATCTTGCTAGGTGAAATTCACATTATAATCCTTTAATTTTGCCGAAATTTCGCCATAACATACATATTCTCTTCTATGAAAACATGAAAAGAGTCAATTGACTGTCACATTGAAACCTAATTACATGCAGGCTTTGTTTTGATCAACAGCTTGAGGAAGTGTTTGTTGCAATAAAAGAATCAATTAAAAGAGACCTGTGTTGTTTTATAAATTTGAATATGTCTTTTGTATCAAATAGGTTAGTACAATAAAATAAAGTTCAAAGGCATGCCATAAGTTCTTGTATTCATTACTGTTTTCAAATTTCATTTTATTTGACCAATTGAAAATGTTTTCACATTTTTATGTATTAACATTATTAAAGTATATAATATCAGTAATGTATCCTAATTGTATCCTAATGTATCCTAATCATTTGTAAATGTGTCCATGGAGAGCAAAGGAATTAAGTGAAAGGCATTCTCAGTGGCTGAAAAGCTGTGCATCATATTTAGGCTTATAATGGCAAAGCAAGATAACAAATTTGCAGTGAACTAAAAATTGCTGAATCGACATTTAAAGGTTGGCTTAAGGATAAGCCGAAACTTCGAAATTACTTACATGATGTTGATTCAGATGAAGGGATGGAATGAAAATGAGCATGGACTCATTTTAGGGAAAGCCATGGATGGTTTTGTAGATTTCAGCACCAACATGGAATTAAACAAAATTTATTGTTGGAAGAGATACACTCAGCAAATCTGGAAGCCGCAAGTAATTATCCAAACATGCTCAAAGAGATAATAATTTGTGACCGATACATTTATTTTTTTCTTTCATTTTACTTCTACAGCAATAAAAAAAATTACATATCCTTTGATCATCATTGTTTTTATTAAATGTTTCGGTCTTTTGTATTTTAAAAAATTGTCTACTTTGGCCCAAACCATAAAACTAGAATGTATACCATTCACAACAATAATTAATGACGTAATACACATGTGAAGTCCTACATGTGTTAAGCATACAGAAACCATGTGGAATAATGTTTTGATGATCTCAATATACTGTAAGTTATCCTCAAATTAATGTTATTCTGTGAAGAAAAAACTAAACGAAGTACACTGATATGAAGAGATATTTATTCACATATAATCATAGCTTGATTATTGAGTATTCAGCTCTGTAACATGCCAAGCCACTCCACCATCCTTATGCCTCTATGTAGATACCTTTGTTTTGTTGTTTGTTATAGGTCCCTCGATAACTCATGCCTTCGCATTATTGCAGTCAATGTTTTTGGACCCCGATGTCCGCGAGTTATTGAGGGAGTGGTGTTATTGGCATCCAGATAATTACTATATTTATCAGTTTTGTGCATTTATCTTACACACAAATTTTGAAAAATGATATTCAAAAAGTTATGGTGCAGATTTTATTGCAGATTCAAAATTAATCAGTTTTCTCTTGTTTTTTTAAAAGACAAATTGTGCTAAAATATCAAAAATGAATTACATCAATGCACTCTCAATCTTTTGCAAATAACATAATGCATAATATCTTTTTTAGAAATATAATTATTCAGCAGCCCATGACTTAAGGACATTTTTGACTTTGATGTTCATTGATAGGTTTTTTAAGATGTACAGTTCTTCTGGCTCATTGAAACTTAGAAAATTATAAATGAAAGTTTTATTGTTTACAAGAAAAATTGCTGATTTACATGTGCAATGTTTCTAAAAATGTTACAAGTAGAAACTGCTGCACAAGAGATGCAGGGTCAGAAGCTGTCACTCAAGTGATGTCACTTAATGATTGACAGCTAACCATGGACAGCAGTGAAACTTGAGCTGCATTGCCTCTTTCTAATATTCAGCCAATCAGTCAGCAGTAATTCTTAAATTAAGCCAATCAGACAGCAGTAATTCTTAAATTCAGCCAGTCAGACAGCAGTAATTCTTAAATTCAGCCAATCAGACAGCAGTAATTCTTAAATTCAGCCAGTCAGACAGCAGTAATTCTTAAATTAAGCCAGTCAGACAGCAGTAATTCTTAAATTAAGCCAGTCAGACAGCATTTTGTGTGATTGATTATAGTAAACAATTTTGCAGATCCATGTAATTGTTTTTTTTAAAAAAATTTAATGATAACAGTGTCTTTGTGTTCATAATGAATATAAAATCCAGAACTTGAAACCATAAATAGTATTTCCATAATATTGTAATACCATAAGATCTGAGTTTATTGAGAACGGTTATTAAATAGCTAAATTAATACATACAAAACTAAGTCAATGTGATTTTTGGTGTCTTATTAATTATGTTTCACTTTTTGTGTACTCTATCCATTTTAAAATGTTTCAGTTTAACTGCCAAATTTGATTAGTATGGATTTTGTGGTGGTTTGTTTCACACTGAAACTAATGTTTTTGTTTTCCCAGGAAGGGATTGATTGGAGAATGGTTTTGGGATACCATTTAGGTATTAACAAGTTTTGGTTTGCAACAAAGTTTGCTATAAATTTCAAGAAAATGCATAGAGAGAAATAAAGATTTATGCAAGATCATTACTTTTTACAGAGTCTGGAGGAAGTGCTTCTAAATACCGTGAAGAGCCATCTACAGAGCAGATTCAGTGTAACTTTAAGCTGGCTTTCTTCTCTGCCACCATCTTGCATAATGACCCTGTGATTTGTCCAAACAACTCTCCTACTTGCTTCTCCCCTATAAAAAGTATGGAAGAGGTGTCTCACAAGTTTTTTCAGCAAGTTGGTAACATCAATGTTTTGAACCCAGTACATGTCAAGGAATTTCGGAAAGAATTTGAGGAATTAATTGCTCATGACCACATAAGGTAAGTCTCCCAAAATAGGTCACAAAGGTAGGAAATTGTTGAGTCTTTTTGGAAGGCTTTTTATTTGTTGTATTCAAAAGCAATGGTTTTAAATAAATATTTTTGCAAACACACTCTTTTTATGTCCACAATTCAGGATTGGAGCCTTGGCTTCAAAAGATGTAACAGTAAATGTTCTATTGGTTGACGTCACAAAGGTAGGAAATTGTTGAGTCTTTTTGGAAGGCTTTTTATTTGTTGTATTCAAAAGCAATGGTTTTAAATAAATATTTTTGCAAACACACTCTTTTTATGTCCACAATTCAGGATTGGAGCCTTGGCTTCAAAAGATGTAACAGTAAATGTTCTATTGGTTGATGTCTTTACTTCAGGTTCTTTTGTTTCCTCCACACTAAAAATTGATGTGATTGCTTATCTGCCATGAAATATGGCAGTTTTGTCTTAAATTATGTAAAGCTTTTAAATGACTTCTACAAAACCCTTAATAGAATTGACCAAAAGTGACTGAAAGCATCCTGACAATAATGGTTTTCGGATTTAAGTTTTTATCTGTCATCAAATTTTTGGCAAATAATAATAAAAATAGAAAAACTATAGTGGTCCCTCTCTTACTTGCCTTCCCTCACCAGCAGCCACCTCTACATGGCTAATTTTCTTGGTTCCAACTAGATTATGTAGAAAAGTTCCCTTCATGAGTAGCCACCACAGCTTTTGAAGTAAAAAATGTCAAATTTACACGCTCTCAGGCAGCCACATTTGATCTAAGATGTAACCAAACCTAATATTTAATTCATACAGTAAGGAAAAAAAATCTGATTATCACTACATGATGTCATGTTTTTGTTGCTGAAAGAAGTGTTGGCTAAAGTACATGAAAATGTGTAAAACTATGGTTCATATTATATCATTATCTACAAATGCTGGCATTTAAAGGAATTTTGATATAATTTTGGGCTTCACACAGTTGTTGAGTTCTTCTCTTTGATGATTATGACTGAATGTAATGGTCATTATCATAACATGCCCAACATAGGCTAAATATAGTTTTTGTGGATTCCCAAGCAAAGAAAAATAAACCTTGAATAAAATAGTGTACCAGGCAAAGATAAAAAAAATCACATGACAGTACATGTATCACTTAATAAACAAATCATTTTGCTTTCTCTACAAATTTTTCATTTGCATGATTACATTGTACTATTGCACATTTAGCAACATTGGAATAAATCATCACAAAATATTAACATGTCATCACATAACGGAATATTCTTACTTTCAAAGAGAAAATAAGTTTTTTGATTCATTTACAATGGAGAGAGTTGAAGAGTTCTTGGTGAAAAATGTGATGTTGGAAACACTCAAATAAACAACTTTGTGATAGATAAAGAAAATATTCTGCAGTAGTGGGAAAATGGCTAACCAGTGTTGTACCCAAGATTTGAATAGTTTTTTTAATGGTTTTAAAATGTACCTGCCAACAATGACCACTCACATTCACACTTAAGAATCAAGAACTATTAATGTTATTTCACTTGAAATAAATCTGTTCTCAAGAAATGAGTAGCCTTTTTATAATTAATGTTACTTTCAAATGAAGATGTAGATGATTTGAAGTTAGAAGTAGCTTTCTTACCATGTTTACTTTATTTACTACTTACAAATATAGTCTGCTTCTGGAAAGGCAACCCCACTCATGTGGCCATTTTCCCAGCACAGAACAGGTGGGCATATAAGAGAGGTCAACTGTACTTGATAACTGATAAACAAAATTTTATCAAATTTGATTGGAATCATCTGGCCTTGAAGATATTTAAAATTTACACAGACCATGCTGATCCCCTATCAAATTATTGTCATTGCTCAAAATAAGAAAAACATTTATATAACTTTATTAAAAAAGCTGTTGAAAATAATTTGACTATCTTTGACAGAAAGCATCATTACATAAAGGTCATTCTTTATTGGACAAGTGATGATAATGTGCAAGCAAATAATGAATGAAAATAAAAAAAGCACAAAACACTTTAAAACAATTGTTTTCAAGGCAAATGCAATTGACAACATTGGAATAAAGTTCTACAGAAATTCCTACAGAAAGCACCAGAATTTCTTGGCCACATGCTCATGCATTTGGACCAATTGTTCCTGAAAACCTGTTTATTCATTAGAAATTGCAATAATCATCAAACCTAAACCAAAGATGAAGTTTAGCATCATGACTTTGGAATAGGATGATGAAGTTAGCAGGTGTGAGTTTTGCTCATTTCAGAGAAATTGTTTTTAAAATAAAATTGAGGTTTATTCATTGTAATGCATTTATTTATGCAAAAAGCAATGTACATTATGTTGTGCATTTGGTTTGTTGGGTATCAGTCTTTACTTACAAAAACATCTTAGTCTTAGATATATTCCTGGAATCAAGATATTTGTATGAAGTAAATAAATTATATTTCTTTATCTCATCAGACTTGGAGATAGAAATTAATGGAAATATACAAGGAAATGATTTTGTGGTATTATGGTATCATGTCCACTAGACACACATTTAAGGGGACAAACATGCAAAACTGAAATTCGTGCAAACTCTGTATATAATTTGCTATATATATAAGTATCATTTTCTGAAAATTTGTACCTTTCTTTTTTACTCGTTACAAAGAAATTTATGAAAACCGATCTCTCCCGATCTGTCTTGAATAAACTAACGCACTTCCCTCCCCCTGAACAATTAGCGGATGTGACATCATTTGAGACATTGTACACGCTGGCATTGTTGATAATAGCACAGGAGCCTGCAGTTTTATCAATAAAGCATGCCAAAATTTTTGACTACATGAAATCACCTAACGATATTATAAAATAATTATTTTATATTTGCGTTAAGGTAATTTCATGTAGTCAGAAATTTCATCGTGCTTTATTGAAAAAAACTGCAGACTCCTATTATAATACAGTCAATCATTCTATGCATTGGCTGTACTTGAATGTTTAAATTATGTTGACTGTCAGTGATGTGGATGACAATCCAGAAGTAGAATATTTCATGAACCCGAGACAAATTTGTTTGACAAAGATGTACAGGAATCTTCAGGTTCTGACAATGACGATGATTATAAACTACCTTTAATTATAAATACCAAACTAAGTACAAAATCTAATCAATAAACCGGGTAGGGAGAGGGCTATAATTTTCTACCGATTACGATTTCTTTTTAAATTTATTTTTTTGTTTCATTAATTCTTCTTTCTTTTCATTTTCTTTTAAGTCAAAACAATTTAATATTACTGATCAGAATTTTTCTTGCCAGTTTTTTTTTGGGGGGGTAGGCTGGAAATTGGTTTTCACTTTCTATAGCCAGGATTAATCCAACAGCTATTGATATGGACTTGTACATGTCATAATTGGATGAATGCTCGTCAATGAAATGGACATTTAAAATATCAAACAGGCAACAGTTTTTCCAAATAATTTTAGTCTTTTTTCCACACAGGTGCTTGTGTAGTAAATGTGTTTCAATGTCCAACCAAGACTGGAATATTTATTGCCAATCTCAGTGGCTTTCAGAAGAGAAAATATGTGTGTGTGTGAGTGAGTGAGTGAGTGAGTGAGAGAAAGAGAGAGAGAGACAGAGAGAGAGAGAGAGAGAGAGAGAGAGAGAGAGAGAGAGAGAGAGAGAGAGAGAGAAATTGAGAAAGATAGAGAGAGAGAGAGACAGAGAGAAAGAGAGAGAGAATGTATAAAGTTATTGAATTGTTGTGAAATTATGTGTAATAACTATACTATTCAGTAAATTATTTTGTCCTTTTAGATTCTACCGACACATCATATAAACTATTTTTCCGTAGGGTGTAGAATATACTAGGTAAAAAAATATAAAAATATTACCATCATGTGTAGTGAGCACGATTCGCAAGACCTCATCTGAAATCTTCACATGATTCATGTATTCTCGCTTCTGACTGATGAATCTGAAAACTTATGACAGTTCTGGAAATATATGTGAATGTATGTGTAGAATGGCAAAATAAAATATCAGAAGCTACTGAGGTTTTAAACTTTATTGGCTGAAATTACACGTTCAGGTATTGAAACGTTGACGGTGCTCCTGAATTATTGAGTCCTTAATGCTCCCACAGGAGTCTGCAGTTTTATCAATAAAGCACAACGAAATTTCATGTAGTCAGAAATTTCGTCGTGCTTTATTGATAAAACTGCAGACTCCATGTGATGCTCCCTGGTCTATGTCGACTATGACTCGCCGGCGTGCTTCCGTCTTGTTATCAGAGTAGAAAAATATTTTTAAAAACGAGTTGGCACTGCATCAGGCTTCAAACGCTAACATTTTGGCTCAGACCCAATAGTTTGAAGAGGCTCTGGTCTTTTGAAAAACTTTCATGCTCGAAATGTCTCGGTCATAAATCCCTTCTCTCTTTAATTTGATTGCACATACAAATTGCCCTTTAGGGTCCTATTGAAATGTGAAGAAAAAAATATTTGTCGGGAACTGCTTTTATTCACACAATTCAGAGCTGCGCATTGAAACATCATTTCTACTTGACCCTGAGTATTTATGTGCCTGTTGTTCAGGAATCATCTCAAATGATGTCACATCCTGCTTGTATGAAAGGGAGATAACTTGAGGGGTAGGTTCTTTCCATTTGATCTCGGAATTCAACGCATTTTTATTATTAAATGTTTGTGCAAATACAATAAATGCAAAGAAAAAAATAGTCAGGATAGATTATATACACAAACTACTACATATCCTTCTATTTACAATAAAATTTTGCAGGTTAGGGTGTTTGTCCCCTTTAATGCAGTACTACCATATCCACTCAGTTGAGTCCGACTGCAAACAACATAGATCCTGTTCTACTGATTGCTTCTTACAAACTGAACAGACTCAGAGCTGCCAGTTCATTAATGAACAGCAGATCTAGGTCTGTGCATTTGGTAGTGTGACTCATCTTATAAGAGAGCATATACAGTATTTTCATTTCCCAACAGATTAGTGGGAAGGCCATTAAATGTGGAGTATAACCAAAAGAGTTCAATAAAAGAGTCCAGTTTTACAGTCAATGTTACTATGGGATTGGCTGATATGGTTGAGACACTTTATGCTAAGCAAGGCACAGTTCAAGTTCCTGTTGTCAATGAGGTAAGTGCAACAAGCAGTGCTTATTTTCTCCTGAAATCTGTTGTCATATGGATCCATGTTAGAGCAGATAATAAACATCTCAGGTTAAAAAATATTGCATCACATTGCACCTGTTAAATGGAACTGTTTGTGTGATGCCATTAATGTGAAAGAGTCATATAATGTTTCTCTAGCTTAGCTATTGTATCTCTTATTCCATCTATCCATATGTCACATTCAATCAAGTTTGTGTTTAGGTCACTTTGACAGGACAGTCATATTTTATAAACACATTTCTTTTTGGACCTGGATGAAATTATAATCATGCCATATGCTGCAATACCATTCCTGGATTCCTGAAGTCAGAAAGGTAAGTCTGTATATGATTCACAATTTCACATTTTCAGAAACTCTTGCTTTTGTGTTATTTTTGCCAGGGATCCAGAAATTGTAATGGCTCTAGCTTGACATTTTTTCAGAAACTTAATGGGCAAACATATATTTGCAACATTTTAGTATTTAAAACATTCAAAAGAGATAAACCAAGTTGTGTCATAAACAAAGATTGATGTGCCTGTTATAAAATGTGTCAGTTTGGTTCCAGATTTGATTTTTCTCTAGTAATACAATTAGAATATTATATAACATTTCACATTGGACTGGAACTTTTATAATGTTATAACCAAGAAATGTTATATCCAGATTTGTTGTTTCTTATTCATAATGTTTGTACATGTACTATTGATCACATTGGACATATATCAAGCAAATAATTTATATTGGTATGATTACTGTTGGAAACATTTTTTGGAATTCATGTTAAGTTTTGGGTTTTACCTGTTTTTTTCTGACAAAGAAACAGTGTGCAAACTTGACCTAGTACTTTAAAATTAAGCTTGAGGTGATTGTTTGACAAAGAAACAATCAGTAAACTAGACTTTGTGACCTTAAAAATTTTACTTCTTGTAAGTGTTTATTTGGCAGTTTAATAGGCTATGGCTAAATAAATCAATGAAAATTGAATATAATGATATTTGAGATATCCTGTAAGCAATTTCCAGAGTATGTGCTTGTCCTAACTTTTTACCAATTCTAAAATATGGTAGTCATATTAATGTAATTTTGAACATGCATTTTTTTAATTTCGGCATGTAAAGGGAGACAACTTTTATATGAATAGGGGTCAAGAACATTTGTATTTCAGTAAATTGCATATAGGTGGAAACACACTGTCTTAACATTTACAAAGTATATAGTTTAATCAGACACACTCTATACTTTTATCTTTTTAATAATTTTAGTAGAGTACATCTAGAGTGCATAAGCACACATACCCTTGATTCTCTATGCAAAAGTTGTGACAGTAATTGGTAGGTAGATATCAGTAGATAGATGGTGATATAAGTAATATAAATGGTAAATTTTATTTTAAAATTTAATCTGTTAATATAAAAAGTTCAAAGTGTATAAACAGTATGCAAAAATGCCTAGTACATTGAATGCATCTGATTCATCATTAGCATATACAAGAAACGACCTAGAGTGAAACATATTTTAAACATTTTTTAAGATTTTGACAGCATTGAATTCTATTATCCCTTTATTCCTGGTTACTTACAGTGACACTAATCAATGCTTTCTGCATTAATCCAACAGAGTGTATAATATTGCATTGTTTTTTACATACACGGTTATTGATCATTTGTTCCTCAGTTAAATAAAACTCCATTAAGTTAAGGGTATTTTTTTGTTTTTGATTTGTTTCAAAACATGAATGACTTTAGATGCATTAGGTGCAGGTTGGACAGTCAAAGCAAGATGTGTTACATGCATAATACCAAGGTGTGTTTACATAACAATACCAACATGTGTTGCTGGCATAATACCAAGGTGTGTTACATGAATAATACCAAGGTGTGTTACATGCATATACCAATGTGTGTTGCATAAAGAATATCAAGGTATGTCACATGCATAATGGCAAGGTATGTTAAATGCATAACTGCAAGGTGTGTTACATGAATTATACCAAGGTGTGTTACATGCATATACAAATGTGTGTTGCATACAGAATACCAAGGTATGTCACAGACATAATGGCAAGGTGTGTTACAGGCATAATATCAAGGTGTGTTTGCATGCATAATAGCAAGGTGTGTTACAGGAATATACCAATGTGTGTTGCATAAAGAATATCAAGGTATGTCACATGCATAATGGCAAGGTATGTTAAATGCATAACTGCAAGGTGTGTTACATGAATAATACCAAGGTGTGTTACATGCATATACCAATGTGTGTTGCATAAAGAATATCAAGGTATGTCACATGCATAATGGCAAGGTATGTTAAATGCATAACTGCAAGGTGTGTTACATGAATAATACCAAGGTGTGTTACATGCATATACCAATGTGTGTTGCATAAAGAATATCAAGGTATGTCACATGCATAATGGCAAGGTATGTTAAATGCATAACTGCAAGGTGTGTTACATGAATAATACCAAGGTGTGTTACAGGAATATTGCCAAAGTACATTACAAACATAAAACCAAGGTGCATTATGTGCATAATACCAAGGTGTGTTACATGTGTAATAATAATAATATAATATATATAATAATAATAAATTTGTTGACAAAGGTTTGCAAAATATACAAAATGTTCCTATTTTTATAAAGTGAACATATGATTAGTCAGATTTAATTATGAATAAGCATATATGACTTGGCTGTGCAAGTAAGTGACATGCAGTTGAGTGGGATCTACTTCAAATGGTCACTTTATAGATAATAATTATAGATAGGAATTGTATTGTTATATTGCTTTTATCTGCATGTAGTAATGAATGTCTTGATTGTTAAATTCAAAATGCCGGACTTCCATGTAAACAGAAATGTTAATCCCTACTGGGTGTCAAAAGGTTCTATATCTTTACAATAAATAGTCCCTTTTTCGTGATCTCATTTCTTCTAACAGCTGTAGGTGTAGAAGAGCTTGACAGGAGTGCTAATGCACTCTCATTTATACTCGTCAGGTTCTCAGTGGGTCTGGGACTAGAATAATGTGTATTGTCATTTTTGATGAAAGTGTGTGACCATTATTATAAATGAATTTCAAAATGGGTTGCTGTTTAATGATGACTCAGCACAATAATGGCTATATAACACCAATTGCTAAAGTTGTCAAAATATAAATATGAAGAATTACATATAAATATTATGATTATATACCTTCCAAATTAATATGACCATGGATTACTACAAGATAATGGTACAAAATGTAAAACCATAAAAAGCATAGGGGAAACATTTGGTTTAGAAACTGCATTTGATTAGAAAGTTCATATTTATTGGTTGTTATAGCATCATATTATTCCATAACTGAGTTCAGGTTTTAAAAAAAAATTATGTCTTTAATGGTGGAAATTGTTTACAGTTGATAAGAATGTGCTCTACTGTCAGTAGACATTGGTAGGGTATACACTCTGGTCAAAGTTTGCCTACCAGGATTTATGTGTGAGTCAAGTAGGTGTGTCCTGTATGATATTGGAATAGTACCAAATCATCTCTTTGTTTTGTTTTTCTGTAGGATACCATATGCTTTTTTATTCCACATATTTTGCCCTGTATGAGCGACATGCCAGGTTGTATAATATTTGAAATGAATAAATGGAATCATCCAGTCTGAAATGGATGACTAAAAGGCAGCTTTGGCTGCTTGATCTGCTCTGACTTCAATACTAATAATACCACTTTGACCAGGCAGAAATGGTACAAAATACTATTTCCAGATTGTATGAACATAATAGCATTCGTCAGTGAGATGTTGGCATATTGACAGGTTGTCAAAATTAATAATTTGGAAGGCTTTCATTATCACAAAGAAATCTGAACAAGATGATGCACTGGCAAATCTGCATATATGCAGTTTGTTAAGAGTGGAACAAGCAACACAGACCCTGATCTGCTTGTATTTTGTGTGACAGCAGATGAGGGTCTATGTTGGTTGTAGTTGGACTTCATTAAAAGTGAATAAATGCATTTTTCTGACATTTAAAACAACAGCAACATTTATTTCCTTCGATGATGTAATTTCAAGTGACTACTCACTTTTGACTTTGTACAATGCATATCATAAATCAAGCAGCCAACATTCAATTTTCAAATGAATAGGTGTATCTAAATATACCCTAAAGAGTTAGATAATAAAAACCCAAAACCCGGATTCTTTGATCATGAATACATAAGTTGCATGGAAATAGAAACCTTAACACTTTTAATGATGATTTTGTGAAGCAGAGATTGAGTAGAGATTACCTTATATCTAAAAATTGTAGGGTGATAGACTTGTAAATTTTCTGAAGTGTTTGGGGTGAGCTTATAATCATAAATTAATAGTGGTATTCAATTAAGCATTTTTATATACTGATCAAGCAATGAGATAAGCTGTGTCAACATCAGTTATCTATCATTATTCATGCAGAAGATTTCTCAACTATTATGGTATCCAGGGCCTCTGAAAATTTTGGTCTTCTGTTTGAAATTTTTTCCCAGACAGTTAATGTAGTCACTGGATATGGATGAAATTTATCATGAAATATTAAAAAAATTGTATTAATCATAAATAATCATAATAAATAAAACTGATGTATATTATGAATTGCTGTACTGCAAATTTTTTTCTCTTCTCAACTTTTTATACAAAACAAAATTATTTGGTAAATAGTTAGTATTCATTCATATCCTACAACACTATCTTATGTCTTCCTCATGATTTAAACCAGGGGTCTCAGCCTGTCAGGCAATGTCCTGTGACCTGTAAAATGATTGGCATCACAAGGTGTCAAGAGAAAACAAAGGTGGTGTGACCTTTGGGTCATCAGAAGTGCCCTCATGCAGCCCTCAGGGTACTTTGAGTTTGAGACCACAGATTGAAACAAATATTTTAAAAGCTTTGGTTAGCAGATACAAGGCCTCAAAAGTACATAAAACTTACTTTTCAGACATATTTGTTTGAGTGTGTCGGCATACTAGGCCCTCTATAGTATTTTGTGACTGTGAGGGTAGACTAGGTCTCCTAACAGTATTTTGTGAGTGTGATGGCAGACTAGGTCCCCTAATAGTATTTTAAGAGTGTGATGGCAAAACTAGGTCCCTATTAGCATTGATGTGATGCATACTAGGTCTTCTAACAGTATTTTGTGGGATTGATGGCAAACTTGGTCCCTTAATAGTTTTTGTAAGGATGATGGCAAACTAGGTCCCTTAATAGTATTTGGTGAGTGTGATGTCAGACTAAGTCCCCTAATAGTATTCTGTGCGTGTTATGGCAGACTAGGGCCACTAATAGTATTTTGTGAGTGTGATGGCAGACTAGGTCCCCTAATATTATTCTGTGAGTGTTATTACAGACTAGGGCCCCTATTAGTATTTTGTGATGGTTATGGCAAACTATGTCCCCAAACAGTATCTTGTGAGTGTGACAGACTAGGTCCCCTAATATTATTCTGTTAGTGATGTCAAACTAGGTCCCTAATAACATTTTGTCCCTTATTAGTATTTGTGAGTGTTATGGCAGACTAGGTCCCTTAATAGTATTTTGTGAGGGTGATCACAAACTAGGTCCCCTAATAGTATTTTATGAGGATGATGGCAAACTGGGTCCCTTAATAGTATTTTAATAGTATTTTGTGAGTGTTATGGCATACAAGATCCCCTAATTGTATTATCTTAGTGATGTCAAACTAGGACCTCTATTAGCATTTGTGAATGTGATAGCATACTAGGTCCACTAATAGTATTCTGTGAGTATGATGGCAAACTAAGTCCCCATATAGTATCTTGTGAGGATGATGGCAAGTTAAATCCCCAAATAATATTTTGTGAGTATGATTGCAATCTAGGTCCCCTAATAGTATTATGTGAGTGTGATGGCATACTATGTCCCATAATAATATATTGTGAAGGTGATGACAAACTAACACCTCAAACTTTATTTTGTGAGGATGATGGCAGACTAGGTCCACTAAACAATTTTGTGAGGGTGATGGCAGCATAGGACATCTTTTAGAATTTGAGGTTATTTTGATTCTTTTTTTGGTTTAATGAGTTTTTATGTGCTTTTTAAAGGTCTTGTATGTATTGACACACTGCCACACATTACATGGAAGGGTTGATGTCCAGCATATCTTCATCTTTTCCTTTGCTTATAAGAAAAAGACAAAACATGTAAATTCAATTTTGCACTGCCTTCAAGTTCTGGGGTTATTATTGCATACTAATATTGACATAACAATGACATCATGTGTCATCACTGATAGCAGTATAGACAGTAGTTTGAAGCTATTAAAACTGAATTATTTTCTTACTTTTTTCATCAAAGGTGCATAAATGACTATAAAAATTCAAGTACAGGTATTTCATTTATGGTTAAGATGTTGTTGATTTTTATTGTCAATATATGTAATTTTATTAGGATCCATTCTTCACAAAAACAGCCTGTTGTTTAAACACTTAGCTCTTGGGGAAGTATTGCTGGTGTTCCTCTGAGTTACATTAGTGAGGCAATGTTACACAGCTTGCCAAAAAAGAGGAAGATTTGGTTTGAGATGATGTATGTACTAAGGCTGTCAAAAAAACTGATGAGCTTGATGCAGTTTTGAGAAGTCAAGAGTTGAGGAGATTTGGCTTTTACACATGCACTGTTGTATGAGTTAGATTATGTAGAGTGTTTGAATAATTATGAAAACATAAGAACTAAATGTATGGAATAATGATGAAAACATAAATACCATATAATTGTATGGAATAATTATGAAAACATAAGTACCAAATAATTAATTGTATGGAATAATTATGAAAACATAAGTACCAAATAATTATTTTGTATGGAATAATTTTGAAAAAAAACATATTTACCAGATAATTGTATGGAGTAATTATGAAAACATAAGCACAAAATAACTGCATGGAATTATTATGAAAAAAAAATAATTACCAGATAATTATATGGAGTAATTAGGAAAACATAAGCACAAAATAACTGAATGGAATCATTATGAAAAAATAAGTACCAAACAATTGTTTGGAATAATTATGAAAACATGATCAGCAAATAATGATATGGAATAATTATGAGCACCCTGTTATAAGTGTATGAAATGCTGAGCTAGCAATCAGTCATTTAAGTTTATCCATTAAACATGCTTGGCAGAAATTGGCATTTTGAAAGCTTCATTTGATCCTTCCAAATAGCTGATGCAGAAAACATAAAAAAATAGTATAATCTTGAATGGTAATTTGATAGGATAATATCTTGCACAATATATTCAGGCAGAGCACCTGGTTTCATTTCATAAGCACCATTATCCAGATAGTGTTTCACATGTACAGGAAACCTTTTAGTGCAACACTTTTTTTTACTAGAAACCTGAATTGCCTGTTCTCATTTATGATGACTAACTATACTACCAGTAATTATAGGTTACTGCATTTGTATGGAAAAATATGAACAAGTTTTTTTGGATAGCTATACTGCACGACCTTGGGAGTGCAGTATAGCCATCCGAAAAAACGAGTTCATATTTTCCCATTCAAATGCAGTAACCTTTTTATTATATGCTCATTTTTGTTTCATTACCAAAGACTTAATAATAAAATTCACAACAAAATATATTTAATAATAAACTTTATTATTTTATTATTAAAATAAATAAGTTGACAATCGTAAATTCGCCTTCAATACACAATAATAGTATTTATGCACATATAGCTCCGCCCATCGACCTTTTGACTTCATAGCGTACCGCGCGCTCGCTCATTTAAAAAAGAAATCCCATTTTGGTCTATCTGAAATTGAAATTTAAAGTCATATTATGAATGACTGTGCCATTGAACAAAGTTCCCAGCTGGTCAGGAATTGAGAGGTTTTTGTTTCTCTGTCAATACAGCCAAATTCTGATTAATTCCGTCTGTGTGTTTTCCGCACGATGTACGTGTGACTTTAGGGACTGGCAATGACAACAATCAGCAAAACTGTTTCTGTTCTGCCATGGATAGTTTGGAATCGTAAACTGGA
This sequence comes from Potamilus streckersoni, assembly GCA_016746295.1. Taxonomy (NCBI): domain Eukaryota; kingdom Metazoa; phylum Mollusca; class Bivalvia; order Unionida; family Unionidae; genus Potamilus; species Potamilus streckersoni. The sequence continues at coordinate 198,618 of JAEAOA010002219.1, read as the reverse complement.
AAAATATGAAAGTTTTTAAACATAAATTCTTAAGAAGATGCTTGTTTCAATATTGTTTATTTTTTGTGAACAACAGATTCATTTGTTCCGGAGTTCCGTACAGTCTACTATGGAATGTGATTTCGATTTCAACAATGTAGTCTGGCCTATATGTTATAGTACACAGATGTGTAACAGTATTTGGAAATACGTAATTCTTATTAGCAGAAAGAGTCCACAAAGTACAAAGTACATTTTGAGGAGATTAAAGAGGCAAAAAGGCAAGTAGATTTATTCTTATTACTATTACCAGTTATATATGACATATTTTTTTGCCCAGTCACTTGCATTATCTTTGTTGGAGGAACCCCAGCTTTTGACAGATTTGTCACAGTAGTCTTCCTTACAGATTGATTGGTAATTCTCCCCTGGATTTGTGCCCTTTCGACTGACTGTTCGTTTCATCAGAGTTCCAAGCTGATTAACCCCCATTGGTCTCGGATAATACATGCAATTTTTAACATTTGCATCTCGAATATGTTATATTTAATTCAATAATCCAATGCACCTGACATAAAAACCAGTTTTCTTATATTTGGCAATGTTGATTAATGTATTTCATTGTGAAAACAGTTTGGTATGTGCAGATTATACTATTCATTACATATTTTCCCCATATTTTTTGTTTTATGTATGTAATTTTATTTTCATTCATTCTTTGCATTGTTTAAAAAAAATGTTACTCCTTTTTTCTTTGTTTATATTTCATACAGCCATCACTGAACATTTCTGATATCAAGTTCAGTCGCCAGCTTCGTTGAAAATTTCTTCTGTGAATCTATGAATTCATCCACATTCTCAACTTTGGCATCTCTACTTTCAAATGGTTCAAACAGTTGGTTTACTTTATCCACTGACAAACACAATAAATCTAAAGTACTGGTGTCTGTGTCCATTGTTTGTTTACTATAGAATTTATTCTTTGTTCACGTGCATCAGTCACATGGGAGTGCAATATGAAGGTGTTCAATATCGCCGGATATTGAACGATTCTGACAATGTAAAGTTAACGGAGAAAAAAAAGATGAGCATATAAAAATACATTATTGTTGTTAATGTAAGGTTTCTGACTGAGCAGAACTGATCATTAGTGTTTCCTGAAAATTTTAATGTTATCCATAAATTTCATTGCCTTGGCTGTTATGAATCTTGGCCGGTTATTTTCTCAATGGACAAATGTATTCTTAGATTTTTGTGGCTATGAGGGGGGAGCCAGGATGTGCCATACCTAGCATTCCTGTTTGTTGACATTAGTCATTCTTCCTTGAAAATATGATCTACTTTCACTTTGTATGCCTAATTTATATCAGATATTGGTTGACAGGTCAATGGCTTCTGTGTTTACAAATGCAGATGAGATCATTTTAATTTGACTGGAGACAAAAGTTTTTCTTGAAAATCAACTATTTATAGATAAAATCATTTGACACTTTAACAAACAGTAGATGCTGAATTTTTTCCCTCCCCAAGGAAAGTAGATATTTTGATTTTATGCAGTCTGTTCATCTGTCTGTTAGTCCATCACTCTTTGTTATAAACAAGATATGTTTTAAAAATATAAAATAATAGGGTGAGACCAGACCAAATTTAATATTTTGATACCTTGAGTGGGTCTCAATACTTGGTTAGCATTTGATGTGACCTTCCAAGTTTTCTCACTTTTTAACTTTTTAAAATTTTTTTATGATCTCCATTTTTAAGGAGTGGTATACTAGAGTTAGACAAAACCTGATTTTATACTTATTTTAGAATGTAGATGGTCTGGTAAGAGTTTTAGGCAAGTACAGCAATTTATCAAATTTTATTTTACAGATTTTTAAATTTTTCAAACATTTAAAGGTAGACAAATGAATTTTAGTACAATATTTTTATAGTATTTTCAAGATGAACTAATTAAGATCTTAAATCTATAACAACATTTCTTTTATTGTGAATTTGTGAACTTTTCTGAATTGTTAATTTTTCAGCAAAACACCATTGACTGAAAAGGTTTGATAAACATATTTGTATTTACAATTTTATCATGATTAGATCTTCAGGCAATTGCAGCAGATATTCCACTTTTTACACATTTTCAAACTTTTTTGACTTTAAGGTGGATAAAAAAAGTTTGGATGCACACATGTAAGCACACATACTTTTCATTTCATAACAGCAATTTTTCAGCATTATGAATTTTTTAATTCATTTGTATGTTCTGCTGTGTTTTAAAAAAAATATATTTTTTTAAAATTTCAATCTTTGTCCAAGATGTTAGCTTCCTTGCTCCTCATCATTTGGACAAATGTCAAATTTATTTAATTTTACAATGCTGAGACTTTTGTGTACTGCTTAAATTGAGGAAAAGATTTTGATGTAATCAAATCAAGACTGGATCTTTAAAATCAGAATATCTGTATCATACTGGTAACAATGATTTCATTTTTTTTTCTTCACTATGCTAGATTTCCCCTTTTCTTTTTTTAAACTACCTGTGTTGCAGAATGACATACTGGCATGGTGGCTGTGTTGGGAGATATGTTTTACCTTTAAGAAACAAATCCATTCTGGTTTTGCCTACTGAGCAAGATGCCCATTATGTATGATATACATATACACAGAAAATAACTTCTTAGATGTGGCATCATTCATCTGGAACCTCTTCATATCCTAATGTTGTATGGGGACATCTTGATTTAGTCAGATCTGTATAGCCATACTAAGAGGCCTGTTAGCAAGATTGTGTTTTAAAAAAAGCACTTGTCACAAATAGGTTATTTTCATTAAGTCTATGGCCTTAGGAGTATAAGTAAAATGAAGTTTCATGTGCACTCAACACTTGACTTATACTACCTTTGTTTAAAGTCTAAAATTGAATGGGATCATGTGACCATGATTACATAAATTCAGCACATGTCAGACTGGTTACAGTTATTTCAGTGCTGGCTGCTACTGTAGTCAGACTGGTCACAGTTATTTCAGTGCTGGCTGCTACTGTAAAAGTCACACAGGTCATTCAGGCATTCAACATCAACTATTTCAGTAATGGGTGTTATTTTTAGAATTTGATTCTACATATATTTAAAGGGCAATTATTCACTTTATTTGAATCCTCATACATTCATATTCTTTTTAACTCATTATTTACATGCTTCAGTAAGTACATATGGCAAAATCAATGTAAAATTACATGGACATAATTTTGGGACAAGATCAACCTAAAGGTATAATCCAGTACAATCCAGACTGAATTTTGCAAACTGTGGTGTCAAAATGAAAGCTATGCATGTTGATAAACATATTTATACTACCCTTCATTGTGACAGTTTAAAACTGGATATAATCTTTTCTTGACCCAGTTTATCATGTGGCCATAATTGTAAAAGTCCATAACTATTGATAATTTTACATTGAAGTGTTATGATGATTGTCAAGGTGCAGAGCATTCAATAATCAATAATGTACAGTTTTGTTAAATTTCAAAGCAAAAAAATTATATTTAGGATGAGTAAATGTGCATGCATAATTGGTAGACTTTTACTTTAGTGTTTGTGTATGGTACAGCACATGTGTACATGTGGGTATCTCTACATGTAAATTTTGTTTTTCAGAACTGTCTGATTCTATTGATTGCTTGTTCTCTGACCTGGTTATGACTCTATTATTTTCCAATTGGTTTTTTATTTGTCTTTTGTTTTCTTTAGCTTTGAGTGTTTAACTAAGTTTGTGTGTTTGGCCTTAAGGTCTTGTTCTATATCTCTGAACCAGTATGACTGTTGTTACAAGTCTATGCTTTTAAGATAAGTAACAGAGTGAGGACAACAAGCCTTGTAAAATACAACAAAATAATTTTTTTTCCTTAGAATACAAAGTGAAAAATGCAAAAAAAAATGAAACTTATGGTAGTGTAAGTTAAATCCAAAAATAATCCAAAAATTAAAGAAACAAGTCCTAGTAATAAAAAGTCCTGAATAAAACTCAGTTTAAGTGCCAAAGGGATCCAAAATTGAAGGCATTGATGTGTCTGTCATGAAGTGATGTGTCTTATAATCTGTGAAGTGCTGATATATCAACAGTTTCTTGTTGAATCACAGAAACATTATTCCAGGTTTGAATTCAGGATAAATTCAAATGAATGTCATTATCCAACAATTTTCTCAGAACACTTCTGTATTTCCAAAGAAAATAATCACTTAATTTCAAAAATTTGAAGAAAATAAAGAGCAGCCTATACTGGTAACAACATAATACAACTTAAAGTGCTAGGTGTTAAAGCATGACAAGTAAAATCCTCACATTCACAAGATAATGTAGTTTTCTGCTTGACATCGGGTCACATTTAGCATTTTCTAAAAAAAAAACCCATTACTTAATGGAAAATAACCTTCTAGAATTATCTAATGAGCCTTGTTTACTTACACCACTATAGCCTATAAAATTTACATAGGAATCTCCAAAACCCTGACCCTGATCAATATATTTACTCCTTGTTTACCTGAATAATAATTCTATTAATATGCTGGTACACATAGAGAAATAATGTAGCTATTTTTTGTTGTTTATATAAATGAAATTTAAAAAAAAATGAAATAAGTCAATCAGGTCAAGCAGAAATGAACTCAGTTTTGGACAAGGTCAAGTCCAGCAAACAATGTTACATTACAATAAGATGCAATGAAATAAAGAAATTTAAAACTAACAGACAAACAATTATATAAAATATACATAACACTATCTTTAAGAAAAGAGAGAGATTTGGGACTTTTTATTGTTTAACTTATGCAATGGAGAATTACCAAGTTTTAATACCAAGTGAAGTTGCTTAGGGCACAGAACAAAAGCAAAAATTTAAGTAGGTGACTTGTTTATTCAAGCATAAGGCATATTGTAGGCATAGATGGTTGTAACAATCTAATGCAATCAGAAATACCAAAAATAAGCTGTTATGGTGAATAAATTGTTGCAGGTGTTTTTTTTTATAAACTCAAAAGTTTGTTAAGGTTTCTCTGTACTTACAGACCACTATTCCTTTTGGATGAAGCTAATTTGGTACTGAGACAAATATGACACTGAATATATTGGAAACCTGATATTAATCCAGGTGTGGACTTGTTTTATGATAAATACCTATGTAGACCAGTTTATTAAGGTTTGACCTCAAGCTGTCTGTCTGGGGCATTGTTTTCTAGTCACAAAAAGAGTCATGTAGTGACTATAATAATCTGTGAGGAGTTGTCCAAAAAAAGGAGTGAGGATTTAAACCACTCACTGCTGACAATATTAATATTGCTGGTAAAAGTTAGTTTATATTATTGAGTATTGTGAGGTTGATGGGAACTGGTCTGTTGCCCATTCAAAAATTTGAAAATTATGTAAATCCCTTGTCTTCTGAAGTACAAAGACCTCAGACAGAAAGGTGCTTATGATGCAATTACCCTTTGGGGCAAATCCAGCTCCATAGAAAGGTGCTTATGATGCAATTACCCTTTGGGGCAAATCCAGCTCCATAGAAAGGTGCTTATGATGCAATTACCCTTTGGGGCAAATCCAGCTCCATAGAAAGGTGCTTATGATGCAATTACCCTTTGGGGCAAATCCAGCTCCATAGAAAGGTGCTTATGATGCAATTACCCTTTGGGGCAAATCCAGCTCCATAGAAAGGTGCTTATGATGCAATTACCCTTGGGGGCAAATCCAGCTCCATAGAAAGGTGCTTATGATGCAATTACCCTTTGGGGCAAATCCAGCTCCATAGAAAGGTACTTATGATGCAATTACCCTTTGAGGCAAATCCAGCTCCATAGTTTGCTGAGAAAGCATTATCTGCTCAGACCCTTGCTAAGAGCTAAACAGTTAACATCTGCAAATATAGGATGCCAGTATGAACTTTCATTGTTCATAGATGATGTTTTAAATGGTGCTTGGGGTCCAGAGAATAACATTGAGATATAAGTGGGATTGCATTAACAAATTCTCAGAAAATGTCAAACTAGCTACATGTTACTTCCACCAAATGTTAAACAGTGATGAATATTCAAAGATCTTTTGACTTGTCTGAACTTGATAGCATTTCTTTATTTTAGTTAATAAATATAACACTGCAATATGTTTTAAAAAATCTTGGAAGTTAAGACAGTATTAAATGAAGTGCTGGGCTTAAAAATTTGCTAGGAAACAAATAATTGGCTTTTCTGAGAGTATATATTTAGGATGTTAAAAAGAGAGGTCACCTTAAGTTGACAAATAGGAGCCATACTGGCATAACATTATAAGCAGAATTGTATTAATTGCATTATAATGGTTTTTATCTGTATTCTTTTAACCTACACACCCACATTTTTATTTTTGAGGATTTCATACTCTTCTTTTTAAATGAGCATAAACTCATTAAAATTAAAACAATGTTTTACCAAGTCTTTGTTATTCTGCCATTGAGGTTTTGATCAAAATGACCAGTCTTTCGATCACAAAATGTAATGAATGAAAGGCTTATTTGAGAATACTAGGAGGTTTGATTATATACTTGTCTGTCTCCTTAATGACCCATTGATTTTAAAGGTCACCCACTGTACTGCCTACGTAAAGCATTATATAATTCTGCAGTTTCTGGTTTCCTTCAAATACCCCTTGTTAAGGTACATCCTCAGAAATAAATCCTCGAAAACATCTTACTCAGTAGTCAGTACACTGGGAAGATAAGTCATTTGTAGCTCTACTTGTCATGGTAGCCATTTTAAAACATGTGAAAGGTGGTCCTACTTATAAGCAGATGATCATTTCAGAATGGGTTTTGCATGAAAAGACGTGTTATGATGTCTAGTTGGTCCAAAATTAAAATAGTGCTGACCAACAGGGAGTATGGCAGGTATAATTGCCATTTTGAAAATCTTGTTGTTGCTACTCCTCCTGATCAGATAGATGGTCGTATTGGCATGAAGTTCAAGACTTCTTATTGTTTGTACAAAAAAATGGTGTGGGTCAGACATCCACTATAGCTGCCATGGTGGCCATCATGAAAATATTGTCACTGCTGCTCTTCCTGAATAAATTGTCAACATGTGTTTTTTATTAAGAGACTTATTAAGAGACTTCTTATATCCATTTGGTTTGAAATTAAATGGTGCTGATATGAACTGCCATCTTGGAAATGTTGTTATTGTTATAACACACAAATGGATGGCCATATCAGCATGGGGTTTTCATCAGTACACTAATTATGATGCCCATTTGGTCCTAAATGAAAATGATGCTGATTTGACACCCTGTATGGCCACCAGGCATCCATCTTAAAATGGAAACTTACCTAAATGAGTTTTCTCAAGAAGACTTCTTATGGTATCTAGTTTGACCAATATCCTGACATACAATGAAATTTAGGAGTTGAAAAAAAGTGTTGCTTGCATACCAGCACTTGGATATTATGAGAGTCAGGTATTGATGGCTTGCACCATTCAGGCATTACATTATCCAGCTAAATGATTTGTATTTTGTTGTCTCTAATTTCTGTTTTCATTCCTCTTTACAACCCAGTTCTACAAACTTAGGGCCATATTATCAAGTTAGAATTTTGGTTTTCACAATAGATGTGCTTAGTGTAGAACTTAACCAGCAATAGTTGAATATGTATATTACAATTATTATTTCAATAAATTATATTATTAATATTGGATGATTTATGTGTTCACATTCTTCAAATTATGGTATAAAATAGTTAATATTAGCATATTATTATCTTTACATTTTCGTAAGATTTCCCAATAAAGTCCACGTTTTTTAAGGGCATTTTCAGAAATATCATTTAGAGGGAGCAAAAACATGTAGGCAAGGGTCATTTGGACAAAAACCTCAGTGGGGACTATGAGGCAAAGTTCCTATAAGCTCCTCCATTTTAAGCACTTTTAAGGCATAATTTTATTCATCGAACCATTAAGACTGTAAGAAAACATAACTCCGCAAATATTCCAGTTTTGTGCTTATAGAAAGGGTGGGGGCTCCAGTGATCCTACTCCCCCATAGTTTTCCCCTTTTTATAAGATGAAATACACTCTAAAATAATTGTGAAAAATATGGCTGGAAGGCCTCCTTGTACAAAAGTTTAAACTGCAGTGGTATTTTTTAATTTATTTTTTATATTCAAAATCTATACATGTAGTTATTGCAGGAAATTTTACAATATATGTAATTGGGTTACAACCTCTCTGATGATTGGTCAGGTGGGATGGGGTGGGGTGAAGTACATAAAATATCAAGAAATGGTACTGTTTTAAATTAGTAAATATGTTAAGAAGAGTCATGTGAATTTATGATGGTAAGCCATGCATGTTACCCAGATGGAAATATAAGGACCGTCATGAATCCTCAAATAAGCACCATACTGCTGTTCACCTTTATTGCATAATAATCTACATTCCTGTTAGAGCTAGTTCTTCCTTGTTTACTTAGGTTAGGTGGATCCAGCAGGAAAGGACTTGACACTTTAGATGGGTGTTGTTCAATTGAAATTGACTTACCTGTTGAATGACACATCTACTTCATCTCAACCTGTTACTATGCCTAGGTATAGTGGTTTTTTTTTTTTTTTTACAAGTGGCATTAATATCAGTCCTATTTTGGTCAGTGTCCCTGCTTGGCAAAATCTTTCTCCAGTACATAATACAGCTGAGACTTATATTGAACCTTGTTTGCTGTGATTAACATTATTTTATTGTGTTAATGGTTTTTGTGCTGGAGGTATGTCTATTCAAGTGATATTGTGCTGTCATCACTTGAAATGTGATTCATACCTGACAGCTTTCTATTTTTAGTTGTACTGGTCAAAGATAAAAAGAGTTTATGGGATGGTCTGTTATTCATCATTCATTGTCCATCTGTCATTCATCTATTCATTAGCATAAGTTTGTTATTAAGATAACCTTGAAACAGTACATATACATTTATCCCACTGTCTAGTTGGTCCTAAACAAAAATGATGCCAATCTGATGTCCAATTTGAGAATTTTGTTATCACATATAAACATGGTGTTTTCGCTGATGTCTTGTTGATCTTAATTGAACATGTTGATCTTACATCTAATATGGCTTTCATGACCATCTTGAAAATCTTGTTATTTCTCCTAGATCATATGATAAGTCATATCAACATTTTGCCCTAAAACATTCTTATTGTCTTCTTGGTACAAAATCAAAATGGTGCCAGTCTGATATCCAATATTACCAATATTACCACCATAGAACCCATTTTAAAAATCTTGTTATTGTTACTCCATAAGAATGAAATTTCTGAATGTACACACATAGCAGCCATCTTCTGATACCATAAATATGCATAACATCATAATGCACTTCTTTGTCACAATAGGATGAAGTTGAATGATGCAAAAGACATTCTAGAACAACAGTTGATGATGATGTTGATAGATAATCTAGCTCACAATTAATGCAATGCTCAAAATCTAGAAACAAAAAAGAGGCCAAGAGCAGTATATTTGTTTTTTTTTTTTATTATTTTATTATGATGTTGTAATCAAAAGTTAGTTTTATGCTATGAGCCATTATTTTTAATACATGCTAGAAATGGACACTCAAGATCATTTAAAATTGTGTCTGCTTCATAAAACATAAACATAAAAAGTCATAAGACATGGTATCCATTATGAGCTGGCATTTTTCATATGGAATTTTACCATTGTCAGATTTCTCTTTGGCCTTAATGCATCTAGTGCATATTGTTGTGTGACATTTGACACAAAATTCAGTATGACACAGTATGTCCTTACAAGAATATGGATTTGTTTTTTTGTTTGTTTTGTACCATTTATCTGAATTTTAACAAGACTTACAGCATAATAGCATTGCGCTGTCCATTTCCTATCTTTGCAAGATCGGTTATTTATGGTTGTGAGTTAAATATCTGTACATAATTAGCTCATTTAACATGTAGTAATAGTCCTATATTTACCCTGTGCTATTGTTAGCTCATTTGTTTGCTAATTTTCTACAAATGGCTTGATAACAGTAATCTTTTATCCAGCAGTAAGTACCTATCACTATACCACATCTTATCCTTGCTTCTGGCATTAGTAGATAATTAGTTATATTTGAAAAGCATATTTCCTCTTGATAACCTCATTTTGGATGTTGTCAGTTTTGTCTTCATGCCAGTGATAACAGTGCAGACAATGCTGTTCCACAATTTAATTCTTAAACCAGTCTTAGTGATTTGTCTTATTTACATGTTTAGGACAAATATCTCCAAACTTTTAATAGCATGTAGTGTTGACATCCTATCAAAACATTTTTTACAGAAAATATGAACTATCTTTTATCAGAAGTAAGATATATATATATATATATATATATATATATATATATATATATATATATATATATATATATATATATATATATATTTTCTTTAGTTATACGTTATGTTGTCAAGACAATCCTTATGAAACTATTGATATTAAAACTGGATTATGTTTGTCAATAAGATTCTGGTGAGACTACCAACAACAGCAGTACATATATACATGTTGTATAGACTCTCATAGTCTTACAAACAAAACTTAAAACAAGCACAAGAAATATAACCTGAATTTATTTTTGTTAAAGAAAACACTGAAATAGTAATCAAGAAAGTGCAAGGATATAATGCAAATTAGTTTACACACCTCATTTCAAGCAAAATCAAATTTGCCAGACACATCAGTACTCAATCCCAACATTAAAAATATTAATGTTTCAGATAAAATATTCAGATGAATTGATAATTTTATTTGTACACATACTGGTAGGCAAAGAGACGAGTATTTTTTAGTGTTAGAAAATTTGGGTCAAAGACTGTAATGAGGCTGAAATTGTTACAACTCTAAAGACTGAATTAAAGTTGAATTTTGCTTATTATTATTATTATTCTTGTTATACCCAGGTTCTATAGTAAGTGAGATATTAATGATATTAAAGAGATACCTTGGATTGGCTGGGTTTATTACCTTTCTAAATCTGGAGACTAGATTTCTGATATGTTTCTATAAAACTTGGGAAATGAGTTTATATTTGTTGAGATGTTTTATTACTTTCATTATGAGACTAGATATTAAATATGCCTTTATCTTTTGGCAGGGTATACGCTGTATATAAACTTTTGGTTAATGTGGGCCAGGTGAATGATATTGCCCATTGGGCCACTTTTTGGTTGGGTCTGTGATACTTTTCTTTTAGTTACAGGCTTCAGGTATTTGCTAAGTATAATTGTTTCAGAAAAATAATAAAAAATCAAAATTGATTTTAATTGTTTTAATATTATACATCATACCAAATTTGGTTTTTATCCATAAAGTCTTTAAAACATCAATGAGCAAACATTGAAGGACATGTTATGAGTCAAGTAAGAACTAAAATTCACAATAATTTTCCTGTAACAATATACTGAGTTAAGGTTCCTGTTTTACTTACCTCTTTGCCAATCAGTCTGGCAGGGGTAGTAGTGTCATGTGTTTTCATATGCCTGCCTTAAGACAGTGATATTCTGTTCTCATGCTGTCAGTCAGTCTGTTACTAAGTTCCTGCACAACAGCTTGAGTTGTGTTTTAGTTACCAAAGTTTGTGGATATCTTGCACTTGGGGTAAAGAGGAACCATATTGAAAGTTTAAGATCAAGGTCATTGACTGAAAGAATACAAACAGTTTTAACACAGTAACTTTATTTCTCCACTGTTTGTGGTATTCAGACTTTGTGGATACATTGCACTTGGGTTGGAGAAGGACCATATAGAATTTGAAGTCAAAAGGTCACAGGTCATGGTCACAGTTTATGCACAATAACATGTCTGCAGCACATTGTGTATGGATTGAATTTAGAATAAGGAAGAAAACTTAATTTTGAGGTCAAATGGAGAATTATTGATTGAAAGTAGAGAATGGTCTGCACAGAATAATTTCAATTATCAACATAGAACACAATTAAACATGGAGTGGACATGCTGTTCACAATGATCTTGTTGATTATAGCTTACATTTTTCCATATTATTTTGATACTTTTGGGAGTGTAGCCCATATGATGGTGGCATTATCTAAATTTGTGATTTCACTAGAGAATAACCTTTAACAATCAGCCACATAATTTCTTTCATTCAGCATTTCACAATAATTATGTTTGTATGCCATTTTAAATTTCAGTATTTTCTTTACAAAGCAATTACCAATGTGACAGAAAAATAATATTTTCTTGCAGTTCATAGTGGCAGGTTAAATATAATTTAAACAAAATGAATATACCATTTATATTGGCTCTTTTATTACAACTATAAGTAACTTATTTCAGGTTGGTTAATTACTTCATATATTCTTTACATTATTCATCAGTGAAAAAAAACCTGATGTCATCAGATGGATTCACTAACAAGGATATCAAAGTTACAGAGGTGTTTGCTGTCCTCATCTTTGGAATAATCCTTTGAATAATAGACAAATTGTATTCAATAAAAATGAATGTATGCTTGAAGACAGCTGTTGTTATTGATATGGAAAGGGGAGGGGTAGACTAATTAGAGGTGACAAGTGCATTACACTTTGTGAGACTGTAAAAATTTGTCCAATATTTGTTAATATTCATTCAGAATATATGGCTGTCATAAGGCTGCTTTATCCTTAGGATTTTTAAAATTTTGAACCCAGTCGTCACTCATGAACAAGAACACATTACCTTGATTCTTACTCACATTTATTTTCATAGACTGAAATTCAGCCAAAGCAAGGGAAAGAGAATGACACTGTATGGCAGCTTAAAACTGCATTCTTGTGTTGTCCTTCGTATACCTATATTATGAAATCATTATAACTTGTATCATCCTAAGCTCAGTGCCCTTCGGTCATAGCAAGGAAAGAATTCCTCTTTACTCTTATGTATTTGGCATAATATTACCATTCTGTACTAAAGCCACTGTTGGGAAATGCAATTTAAATTGAGTTTGATGTAGTTATTAAAGCTTCCATTATTTTAGAGGTGGTGTTATTTAACTATATTTACTGTGTTGTGACAGTGGTATTATTCTTACCAAGGGAAGTAAAACCCTGTGAGGAGTATAGTATCTATCATCTTCCTTCCTTCGTAAGAGTACAGATTTTTCAGATTTTTTCCTTGATGCGGATTGCAGATATAAAACTAGGAAGATCACTTCAAGTTTCCAAACTAACTGTATTCGGAATGAAGTCACTATTTAAAAAGTTGGGAGACACATGTTCGTTAGTTACTGGCCTATGATTTTGTCTTACAATTGTAGATGGATACCACAAACAACACTGAATTCTAGTCGTACTTTGACCCAAAAGTCCTTCCAATGAAATAAATTTTAACACAACTGGTTAGTTTGTGAGAAATCCTGTCAGATTGTTTTCCTCTATACTTGGGATGTTTGGTATACTCCCTCTTCTTAATTGTGATGTTGTACTTAGGTTTTCATTAATCAGAAGCATCCAAGTATTTTTCACTTCCATTAATGATTATCAAGATATGAGCATGTCACTGTTTTTATTGCCAGAATAGACTGTTAAAAAACATTAAATAATAATTATATTCACCTACAGTTTGAAATATTTATATTTCCCTTAAATACTCCTTCCCAAAAAAGTCACCCCAAATATATATAATAACGTTTCACCATGTGAAATTGTCTAAGCTTTTTTATCTTCTTCCAGTGCTTGCATCAACTTTACTGTGATCACATTATTCATATATAGCTGGCTAAAGGTTGTCAAGGGTCAAATGTTTAGTTGCTGTTGTTTAATAGGTCCTGTACACAATGAAATGATTGCAGATTGACAATGGTGATACTCAATTGATACCGTGGTGCAAATTATATATGTATGAATCAGCTTATATCTGAATGTATGTCTGTGCAATCAATGGATTCCTTTAAAGTTATACATGTACAGTTATGGTATTGCATCCACCAGGCTCTTGCTGTATTTTAGGCATATCAGGGTCTTAGATCCATAGCTCATAAATAGTATTTAGACTCTATACAGTCTCTGAGGAAAGATGAGGAACACATAATTCTGTTTAACTATTAATAAAAAAAACCTAGGTTATTGTGGAATACCTACCAGGGGACCTTGCCTGGCATGGTCTACTTAGATCTTTGGCTCACAATTAGGATTAGAACAAAATAGACAAACTATGAGACCCAATCTGCTTAGATCTGTGGCTCATAACTATTAAAGGAAAGATGAAGATTAGATGTAATTCTTTTTTAACTGTATATTGCAGAAAAAAAAAACAGGTTGTTGTTTGAGTCCTTACTAGCAGTGAATCTATGCAATCATACACAGTAATAAAAATGTAGGCAAACCCTACTAATCATGAGTCTTGTACACAACTAGAAGGGTAGTCATAGACATTCATGTGTACATGTCACATTAATAAAGGTGTGGACTAAAACTAGATGAATGTTCATAATAATTCTGAAACTCGGCTGTCTCTAGGTCTCATTCAGAACCTTGCCTTAATCAGTCTAATAGTTTGTCAGCAGATCATAGGTCAGCAACATTCATAACTGAGTGAAGCATAGCTAAGCAAGAAATTAAAGTGGTGTGTGCACTTCAGTGCTTATGTGCCACCCAAGCTATCGGGCAGGGGGGTCCGCAAGATGAGGATTGAGAAGAAGCACATTTGGGTCAAATCTGAGTCCAGTTTTGCTATTGGATGGCCTTATGCCCATGATGTGTTAGCCACCTATGCAATTTGCCTTGTGTTAATTTTGGTTGTCAATTTGGAATAGGTGTCTGGTAAGAGATAGACTTTCTCAGAGTATTTAGACTAAGTAGTTTGTTGTTTTTAGATGGGGGTCTAATGATTGAGTTGAGTATGTGGCCCGGGTCCTCCTGTACCAAACTGGGACCTTAGAGTTGGAATGTATGGGGGAAGGCTTTTTCCTCGAAAAGGGCATCATTTTCCAGAAGGGTCTTGTGGGGCAGGCTTCCTGTTCTGCCCCTGCCCTTGAGCTTGTGTGAAGTCGCATTTGATTGGTTGTTGGGGTTGAGAATTTCAATCCTTTTTGTGGTCTTAGTTTGTACAGATTTGTGGTGGTTTTTGAGGGATTGAAATGAATGGAATGTTCAGAGTTTTGTATGCTTTTAATACAGCGAATTTGATTGGTTGTTATATTTAAGAAATTTAATCTGATTATAGTACATTTTAAATAATGGAGATATTCGGTGTTGGTGGTGACTTTTAGTTCATATTACGGTTCCTAAATAGGTATTTTATTTGCAGAATTAATTAACTTGTATGGAAATATTTTAACTACGCTTTAATTTTGGGATTAATAATTTGAAGATAATTGGTGATAAATACTAGGGATAGTAGTGACTTTTAATTTAATATATTAATGTTTCTAAATAGATATTCTATTGGGAAATATTGTAGTTAACTCAATTGTGGATTTGTAATTTGCAGATAATTGGTTATTATAGAAAATAATAAAAATCTTAATGTGTAATCTGTAACATTTAAGCTTTAAATTATGGTTTGTAATTTTATAAAATTTTAATTGTATAGAGTATTTAGTATTGTAAAATAAATGTCCTACCTTGTTGAAATTTATCTTAACACATACATTTTTATTGAAAGTTTTACGATATACAGTAATAAAAGTATATCTGCATAAAAACATGAAGGATTTTCTACTAAATTTTCTAAATTTTATAATTTCTACCAAAATACATCAGAGATTAGCATGGGGAGCAGTGACATTGGATAGTGAAGATACATAAAATGATATGAACATGTATTACCCAACATTTACCTGGTACAGATTAATACATGATAATAAAAAGGGCAATTTACTTAAAAGTTAAAGATATTCACAGAAAAGGTTTACAAGATTGTGGAAATGATTATGGCTATTAAATTTATTTGACAGTAAAACAATTTAAATCTACATATTTTTAGGTTGATTCATGAACCTAATTTTGTGTTTACTTAATGGACATGTGCATAATTTGCACATTGCACATTTCATTCATTAAACTTTTTTTAAAAGCTCTCTAACTGGTTTAAAAATACAAAAACTTATTTATCAATTTATTGATAAGCAGTGGA